>JBAIZL010000001.1:170674340-171011840 GCA_036971475.1 Prosapia bicincta | reverse complement strand
ATACCCTCAAAATTGGCATAACTAGTCTTCCGAGCTTGGACGGAGAGTAGAAACGTAATTCCTATAAGTATTATTAGAGCTGGCATGTGCATTAAGTTTATAAAATCAATAAATATACACATTAATCACAATTATAAAACTGCCATACACTAGTTAGGACTGTAGCATGTAAACACATACTGAACATGTTAGCCGTTTTTCTTCAAAACGACAAATGTAGAAGACTTTCTTATCCGAATTATTATATTAATTACTCTTTAAATTTCGTCCACTCCACCCAAAAGGAAAGAACTCGTTCGAATTGAAAAATATCAAAGACTCCTCAACAATAACCACTTATACCAAGGTTACTAGTGGTAAAACATAGTTAGTGGTAGTTACAAGTAAAACATAGTTTGAAAACGTTCAGACAGTTACGAGGGAGCCAAAATAATTTACGTCTTTCTGATGTTCATTTACATATTGCTACTCACAATATATATTGCGGATTGTACTTTTGCAACCGACAAATTCTCAAAAACGTCTGTGAGATTATAACTTTAACAACTACTTCTACTTTATGTGAATATACATAAAACAGCAAAAAAATTTGGAAGTATTTATACAGTTTTGTCTGAGGAAAGTGTTTACTTGATTTGATTTTGTAATATTCTATAGTCATAAAACTATATTACATTACTTGAATTCTCTCGAGTTCATAACTTTACCAATTACCTTTCTCTTATGCCAAGGTTATCTAGACAAATAAAACATATTTTTAGATTAGTTTCCACAGCAACGGGAAGAAACTTCGTCACTACCTACAGTCATCTTTTTTAAATTGATTTCCATACCACACATTGTGTGATAAAAATGGGACCATCAATGGCTTACTAACCGTAATATTCTCTTCCTCTTATTTTGGTATAAACAATTGCTAAATATAATTAAAATTTAATCAACTATAACGTTTAACAGTAAGTCAATTTAAAACTATCGTTTCCAGTTGTTTTTACATAATGCTCATTACATTTATTACATGTTATCTTGCTAAGTATAAACAATAACTAGAGGGGTTCACACAATCATGATGGAGGAAAAATTTATTGAGTACATTCTATTACATACTTTCTCTGGCGTAATTTTATTTATAGGCATAAAATACCCAATATTCTGTCTTCAAACGTCGGGCTTAATTTCCATCCAAAATTTATTTTAAAACAATTTTTCATGTATTAAAAACGTATGGATGAAAAATAGTTATTGATTTGTTGTGAAAATAAACACCTTGTTGTGTGCGTCATCTGGCTTTATTGTTGAATATTGCTCTCTTGCAAGTAACAAAGAGCCCTTTGTTCAGGATTTTATTCACATCCATGACTACGTAAAAACCCAAGAGCTGGGCTAAATTTTGTGTTCAATTGCAGAGATGATTATGATACTTTCAAAATTTCTCTGTTTCGTTTACCTTCATTCTTTATTCAACGTTTGTTTCATGGGGAGAAAACTAATATTTGTTACTTTCTGACTGAACTTTTTTTTAAATGCAAATAATGTGTGAGTCACTAAATTTGATTAGAGTCTGTGTTTGCGTTACCCTTGTCACACCAGTATTATCTTAACTCAGTGTCAATACTTTTTCCAGGTAAAAGAGGCATCTTCAGGAGATAATTGAATGTAGATTAGACAATAGTTAGGCCTCGATTCCACTGCTATACATTCTGATATATGCCTTATTTTCTTTAGTATATTTATTGGTCTCTTGAGATGCTTTTATTATAATGTCTTACACGTGTTTTAATTATAGTTTGTTTGTAGCCAGAATTTCATGAATAATTAAAAGGTGAATTTATTATGAAAGGTTTTAGATCGCATTCTGTTCCATCGATATAATGATTCATAACTTATTTTAGGCCTATTATTCAAAAAATAAGAAAACATAATGTTGTGGTGACATGCACGTTAACTACACACAAACACACACACACACACACACACACACACACTTCCTTGAACTTCACACCCTTTGCGTGGAGAAATTTCTTTTCCCCCGAAACACGCGTTCCTCGGCGGGAACCGTCACCCTCCAGTCCGACCGCGGTCAAAATATGATTTCACCCGACTTACCGGTTTCTGGTACGTGTGGTGTGTCGAGCTCGATCTGCCAGTGAAATAATTCCTGGACTTTGTTTTGAAAAACCGACCAGAAGGTTTTTACCTTACTTAAAAGTTATTTTTATTTCTTATACATTGGTTAAAATTATTTGTAACGAACTTTTTTCTCAATTCTATGTGATTTATTTAATCTTTACTCTTTTTATTGATTGGAAAAATTCTATGAATTTTATTTAATTAATTTCACCAAAGGATGGTTTTAATAAATTCAATCATTGTTTGTTATAAATTGTTTAATTCTCTAAATTTGAAATATTATTTAAAATTGATACTATTACATGATGTTTACTTATTCTGTAAATTTAACTCATTTTAAATTTATTTTCTAATAAGCAATTATTTTTACATTAAATACATTTTAACTGATTTCTTAATTTATCTCTACATTTTCTTAAAATTTGTGAACATTTTACTTATATTATTGTTCATCTTCTTTAACGTTCATAGTCTATCCTTGAACAGGTCGTACTTTAGAGTTTTACTTTACAGCCTTAAATTTACTCACATATTCAATTAGACAAGAAAATAATTTGTATTAATTTGTTTTATTGCTTTATGTCCATATAACCCTTTCATGAAAGCAACAGGTGAAATTACTTCTTAGTAATACTGTGTTTAAAATTATTTCTGTGCTCCCACACATAATTCTGCTGGACTTTAGTAAGTAATTCCCTTGATTTATTTTTAATCAATTATCTAATCCTGTTACCTTCATATCGGATATATGGACATAGAACATTTTAAACTCTGATTATAAATCACTTCATATTCTTTTGTTTAAGATTCTCTTATTATTTATGACATTATCATTTAAATACATTACTTTATTTCTTATTTTGAATATCAAGTGGCTAGATTAATTTATTCGTTAAATAAATGTAACTTTAATCATTTGCTTCCGATATTTGATATTAATTACTGGAACAATATTTTATTTCATGACCACCTTTTATGAAGCTTTTTGAAAATAGGTCAATTGCTTAGATTATATTCTCTTAATTTTAAATTACTTTTTTTTATTAATTGATGATTTTACTGTTAATTCAAAATCTGGTAATTATTCTTTAGAAAATTTATAAATTTTTAAAAATTGGTTTATACTATTAAAATTTAGTCTTGCCCCAAAACTTTCACTGGGATTGTTCCTCTTGTCCCCCGGAGGTTGTCCTGGATTCCTTGGTTCCCCCTCGGATGTTGTCCTGGAGTCCTTAGGTAGGGCAGCAATCGCACTAAATCGGTTTAAAATACTTTATCACTAAAATCGGTCTTTAATACTTTTCTACTTTAATTTACATTTTACAAAAATAATAAAACGTTCGTTCTCGCGGAAGCTCGCAAAGCAGACCATCTTCACGTCCATCTAGGGCTAGTTGTTGTCTTTAGCCACGGAACATCATCCTGGAAACGCCTCTTAATGTCCTTGCTAAAAATACGTTCGTTCTCCACTAAATCTTGTATGCGTCTCTCTACTCGCTTTCTCCAAGGGCGGTTCCCCACCCCTTCTACAAGCTGTTTTTTTATTTACTTTAGGCAAGCCAGTTCAGACCTGCAAGGGTGGTTGTCTATTAAACTTTCTCTTTTTTTGGTTCGATTTTAGCTAGGCCACGTAAGTGTTCCTTGCGGTGCGAACTTCGATAATTCCTTAAACCATGGTCCATTAGCATGATTTGAGATGCTGCTACAAACTTGATTGACATTTCTAACCCTTTCCGTTCGTGAGTTGCGCTACTTTAGACACATTTCTCCTTCCCTCGACCGTTTATCGTTTTTGGGGCAATTACACAACCATTCCTTCTTTTACTCTACTAGTGCGTTATTTCAAATATATCCTTTTCATTAATTTTGATTTTAACTTAATTATCTTTTATCTTATTTTATATTTAGCTTCGGTGGTTCATTTTCTAAAATGTTATAGTTACATTTGCTACGTTTGTTAATTAATCTAATTAACAATTTATTACATTTTTATGTATCTATTTGAAAGAAAAACATTGCATATATGCTAGCATTCTGTTATGTGAAGAAAGTCTACCCTATGGACTGGCCTTGTTCACGTAATCAGGTTGTGCCGCTCCTTGCCGGCCTTGTGCGTAGCATTTGTTTTAATTTTTACTGTTTTTTTCATAACAATGTTTGAAAAGATTTTGGGCTAGCCTCAATCTTTTCCTTTAAGTCGGTTTTGGTCGTCTCAAAACACACACACACACACACACACACACAAACACACACACACACACACACACACACACACACACTCACATACATATATGTATATTTATTTAAAAATATTTATATAATTATATATATTTAAATATATATATATATATATATATATATATATATATATATATATTACAATGGTATATCATAATATCGTCTTTGTTATTTAAAGTCTCTTTCACTTATATTACACAATAACTTTTTACCCTAACAATGATTACTTAACTCAGTATCATATTTCCTAAATTGTTATGTTCGCTAACAATTGTCTGTTTACCAAATAGTTACAATGAATTTATTTGTTTGGGCATCAAATTTGTATTTCAAACAAACTGGCTTTAGTCGAATTTTTGATAAATTTCCGAGCTCATTAACAAAAAAAAATCTCGGATAACCTATTTTAATTAACTTTAATGACACTAAAATTTACTGACTTCAAATTAGTTTTAATATTCCTATAATATAATAATTAGACCTATAATATTCACGTTCATAAACAAATACCTTTAATTATGATATAACCTTCTTTTTCTCTTCCCTTGACGAACCATCATAGAAAAAACAAACTTTACAATTAACAATTACTTTGTCTTACGTCTAATATCACCTTCACCAACGACATAAAATTACTTGGAAATATTTCTAGGCGTGAGGTAACTGTGCGATGGCATGTAATATAAACTTAGTTAATAACGGCCGACCCCTAAATCTGTTTTGTAGACTTTAGAAGTTTAATGTTACAAAACGTACTTTCCAATAGTTGGTTAAATTTTACTTAAGTAGCTACAAGTAAGATTGGTCGTCCTCCTTTCTTGGCAGATCGAATGTAGCTGTTTTGAGAACTTGTACCTCTCACTATTTAGTTGTGCTTTTGTTGGTTCCCTAATGGCTATCCCCTGTTTTTCTTCTTGTCATTAGAGATCCTTTCTTTTATTTTTTTGTTTGACCATTCGTGCCGTGTGGCTTTTGTTCTAACTGTTTGGGCCTTCTTTCGTTTGGGGTTGTGACCTGTATTCTGGCCGCTCCTGTTGCCATTTCGTTGTGGCTAATTTCCAGGTTCCTCTCTTTTTAAGGGCTCTATCTCCATTTCCCCTCCCCTTCCCTCGGGTAATGCTCTGGCCTCCAATTTCATTTACATCCCGGTCTTCATGATCATTGTGCCACCCTCTTCTTTCAGGCCAACGTTCTCCAATCCTATTCGGGGTTCGGTTCCTGGTAGCCTTCTGTTTCATGTTCTGTCTAATGCACTTTATTGACTCTTCTATATTAGTGACAGCCATCCGGGGACTTCCGATATACAACCAGTTTCCACAGTGCTTCGTTATTAATTCAGCCTGATTTTAAAGCGGCTTGTGTTTTCTCGCTACGTTCATAATTTTTAAGAAATAATTTATCATGCTATTTACCTCTATTATATTCATACATTCTATTTTCAATCATTTCTTTTTGTTATTTCATGTTCACTTGGGCCCCAAAAGTGTTTGAAGAATTCTTTTTTATATTCCTCATAGTTTCTATACTAATGTCCGTAGCCCCCCACCAATCCTGTGATGGTATGTTTACGTTTGTTTCGATCATTCTCAATCTTTGGCCTTCCTCCATATCAGGATTGACTTCTGTCATCATGGCTTCAATTTGGTTTAGTGAATTCATTAGGGTCCTCATACTTTTTAGTATCCTTTTTTACTTGTCTGTGCGTTATCCCATGTCTAAAACATACTTGCTTTGAAAAATGAGGCTATATGCATTCCTTCCCCCATGTTTTTCATTCTACTCTCCTTTCCTTGTACCTTTCTTTCTATTTCTTAACCTCTACCTTTATAGCTTTTATAGTTCCCTTATTTACTCTGACTGCTCCCTCTAAGTTACCGTCTTTTTCAATTGTTTCATGGATTTTATTTTCAATCTCTTCATTCTTCAGTGTTATTCCTTCAGTGCTCATGTCCATTATTTCCCATTTCTTATTTCCTGCTTATCGTCTTCCCTTTTCTCCCTTATTTTCCCTTATCCACTCTTGTTTTTCTTTCTCACTTTCTCTTATTCTTTGTTCCTCTATTTGTCTTTATAATTCTTTTTTTTCTCTTAATCTCTCTCGTTTTCCTCCTTTTTTCTCTCATTCTTTTGTGTTGATGTTCATCTTTTTCTCTTATTCTTTGTTTCTCTATATCTCTACAAAACTCTTGCTCTCTTTATCTTTCTTGCTTTTCTTCCTTTCTTTGTGAATATTTCTTTCTTGTCTTCCTTTTTGTATTTTTCTTACAATCTTTCTCGTTTATCTTCGTTCTGCATTTTTATAAAAAGTTTTAATCATGTCTGATAGTTCCTAACTTTTTGTTGATGTGTACCTATTTTATAAACTTTCATTTTATCTTTAGTACTTTCACGACTATTTTTTTCTTTATTTACAGTATTTCGCTTTGTATAAAATATAATTAAATTTGGCTTGATGTTGTGCTTGAGTCCTGTTCACTGCTCTTTTAAAGATTTTTATGCGACTCTTATTTGATTAAGTTAATTATTTTACTAAATTATATTTTTTTACCTTTTTAATCTATTTTCATTTACTTATATTCTTTTTAGTTTTTATTTTAATTTATTTAATTTTTTTTATTATTACTAAAATAGTATATAGAAGGTTTAATTTTGTTTTATTTATTTTATTTTATTTTTTGTCGATTTTTTTAGTCGATTTAATTACGT
The DNA here is from genome assembly GCA_036971475.1 of Prosapia bicincta. NCBI lineage: Eukaryota > Metazoa > Arthropoda > Insecta > Hemiptera > Cercopidae > Prosapia > Prosapia bicincta. The sequence goes on along the minus strand of JBAIZL010000001.1, from coordinate 171,004,766 downwards.
CTCTACATTTTTGATGATTACCCATTTTGATGGTGCAATCTAACCATCAAGTCTCAACAGTTGAGCGCCACTCTTTTCCTACGTACATTTTTTTTAAACTCCCTTTTACCACATAACCTCACTTCCTTTATATTCTTACCTGCCAGCTTATCCTCTTCTTTTCCTTTCCTATTGTTACCACTTACCTTGTCAGTAAGAAAGAAATCTATCCTCAGTATTCTGTTACAACACCTGTATCCTTAGAGATAGATATCTCAGGAGAATAAAATCCTGAATTAATTTAAAGACCCAACTAGCCACTGCTAACTCTTTTAGGCTGTTATCAGGATCGTGGATTTTTTGAGTGACAATCTGGCTTAACGATTATATTTGGATTAGTATCTAATAAACATTTACCTTCTTCCTAACTTATTATATCTACACATTTATTTATTTAAACTTTTCAAATTTTAATTATCACTCATGTTTCTTATTTATTTGCACAATAATTTCTCATTATTTAATGATTTAAATTCAATTATGTTTCTCTATGATACATAATCTGTTTTACTGAAATCTAGATTCTTAGGTGGGAAAATAACACTTACTGTATGTAACCTTACATTACTTTATTTTGTTTGGTTAAATTTTATCACAATAACTTTGTTTGCAAATAAACATTTAATTAAATTGTTTTCTTTTCTGTTTATAGTCTGTAGGCCCTACGTGCCTAAAGGGAAAATCTTGTATTATTATAATTTTTTAACCAACTTTTGGCCTATTTACAAATTATCGTCATTATAACCCGTAACTATTAATTTGAAGGTTTAATCTTACTTGCTTCTTATTATTTGCAATCATGGTTTCTAAGTTTGTTTATTTCTTTTTAATATTTTAATCCTACTAATCTAGAACATATTTTAAATTTGTAGGTTATGCTTATTTAGGTTTTCATTGACATACTGTCTGTATTTCAATTTTCACATAACCTACATTAACCTGTTTCTTGCCAAATCTTTACAAATATTTATCTCGGGTGAACACAATTTTTCAACATGATTTCATCTGTTCTGCTGTGAGACTATGTCTAGTACAAAAGCTCTTAGGCTATACTTTCCCCGAAACTATTTTATTTGATTCAATTTTAACCTGTTAATCCACTTTATTAACCTAAATAAGACTTATATATATATCCCACATTCCAGAGTCTTATTTGTTTTTTATTTATTTCAATTGACTTCCCTAAACTACTGTTTTTAAAATTTATCGAACATGGTCTTTCTATACAACTACCACGATTCTTTGTAGTGGCTATTTTGCCCTTTGCAATTTCCCCCCTTTAATGACATTACTATTTTGGTAAACTGTTGTTATTTTGAGCCCCATATGAAACGAAAACAGTTTCCCTGTACCTATTATTCCAGCAATATTCCTTAGCTCCTAATGATCAACAAAAATTACATATCAACTTACATTTTGATAACACTACATTTTCTTAAACTATTACTTATCACACATGATTATTGTGTCTTACCCTTCACAGTCACTGACCCATACATCGTTTCTTCACTTAAACGTTTTAACTTTGCGAGGTACTTATTGTCCACATTCTCCTGTCCTTTAGTCACATCCTTTTACGTATTTTACCATTCATTATTATGAATAATATTTATTAAAAATATATTAAATAAATAAATACTGCAGTTTCCTTATATTATCCATAATTATATATCGATTCTATTTTTTGTCTTATTTGCAGTTCACATTATATTGAAATATTTTAATAAAGAGAAAATCAATACATTAACTGTATTCAAAATGTCAAAAATAAATGGTTAAAACAACTACATTAGTTTCTCTTATAATACGAATCTTTGATTCACATAGTTATCTAAATAATAGGTATTCCCATTTACTATAAAGTGTTATTTAAGAGTTTATTGTCCCCTCTGCGATTTTTTGATGAGGCCTCTATTATTGTACTGAATCTATTCCCGCATAATTTCTAATATTCTCCCTTTTTCTGTGTTAGTAAATCACAACTCTATGTCAAATAAAGAGTCATGAGACGAGGATCCGTTTGTTTATTTTTATAGCGGAAAAGTATGTAAATTGCAAGATGGTGCAGCATTACGATTTGGTGATAGAAATGTATCACGTTGCCGCTTGAAATTGTCACCCATCAATCACTACGTCATACAGCGTTAATACGTTATACGTCCTGACAGATACAACCAGCTGCGTAATATATGGCCCGATTCGTTAGGTAATACTTCAAAATTAGGACAAGCAGAAGGCTCTTCCCCCAGGTATTCACTCGTATTTAAGCCTACACATTTTTTCAACTTTTATTTTTTTACGAGGATCACCGTAAGAAGGAATTCTAATAACAATTAATTAATTATAACCTGCCGTAATAACGCCCCCCTGTTATATTTTCAGACGATTATGTTGTGAAACTGTTAATATTAGGTATTTTTATATGCTTATGTTAATATATACAAAATATAATTTACTAGAATAATTTTTCTCTTTAACAATGGGAAGATAACTCATTGACGATACATTGGAAAATGAAAAAACATATAAATATATAAAAGGATTATTTTGAGTTTTATAATCGAACTTCATAGAAATTATTGTGAGGTATAGGCTATGTGTAGCAAAACTTGTACTCTAAATTTATAACCTGATTCATTTTTCAGACATATAATCTTGGAAAATTTCAATTTTAAATGTTTGTCTATCTTCCCGGATATTTATCTGCCGTCTATTCATAGATCAATTTTCCAATTGAGTACTGTTTGGTTGTATATTCAGTTACCACTTACGGTATTTGTTTAATGTGGTATTAGTTTTTCTCTGTCGCCTGTAAGATGAAACTTTACGAATAATGATGGTGGCCAGCTTTGTAGGGTCGTGTGGTAGATTGCTATCTGTCTGTGTTGGAAATGGTGTTTAATTGAAGATACGAGTTTTTAATAAGTTATTCATATACATGTTGTAAATAGTTTTATGTTATTTAAAACATTTTTAACTTCACATCTGTGATGTACATAATTTTAATTGAACTAACAAGAGTTCAAATGATGAACTTCTGAAATGGGTTTTAGTAGAAAAGCACAAATATGTTTTTCTACGGAAATAATATGAAACTCTAGTTAACTAGTATAAAGTTTAAATGTATAACATTTTTCAAAAACAAAGGATAATAATTTCAGTACGATGAGATTTTGGAAACATAATGAGGAATGGAATCATACTTCCACGGTTTCAAGAATAACTTCATACCTTACACTGCCACCTAAGGTGAAAATTAAGAACATCTTCTAATAAATAAGTCCTTTAGTCCAGGAAGAACCTTACGTAGTACTGTAAAGTTTGTGCATAATGCCCCTGAAAAGAAAAAAAATCACATTAAGTGTTTGCATTTAATTGGTTTGAAGTATCAGGTACGCGTTCGCATAAACCGTATATTAATTTACGTTATCAACAAAAAAAGACATGACCACCTACTTAGAGTCATATTTCATTGTATTATTTTTGTGTGAACATAAACTTCACCTCTATTTCGATTTTTTTGTTAGATTTTTACATAAAGTAATCTGTCAGACGAATCCTTATGTGTTTTCTCAGAAGCTAATTAAAAAGAGCAGCTTTGTGATTTCAGCATTTATTGGGGTTCAAACGTTAAGATTTAAAGCGTTGCCATAGAAACCTTTAAAGCAATGCAAATTGTAGGTCTACTGAAAGCAAGCAAATGGTTGAATATTCCGTCCATGTTCTTTGCCTGGTTCAATATGATTTGCTTTGCTCCCGTCCTCCCAATTGGGAATTGGTAAATGTCGATATATGCGTTAAAGAGATGGATGAGTAGGAAGCGCCTTCACATATAAAGAATATGTAATTCACTGTAAAAATAGTACTGGCTATCCTTCATACAATGTTGACTACCTATATTTCTATTTGTAATAATAAATTACCTATATAATGAATGGTACCTGATTTATTGTTTTTATTTGTTTTTGTATTTCTTCCCAATAAAAAACCAAACGCCTATGTTTGCTTTATCTATATGCAAAACTTCACACAAAAATCTTGGGACATTTGTATTGTTTAATAGTTATACCCTGTATAACACAATTATTACTTTTAAGTATTACGTAATATAAAAAGTGCATTTCTCGTAATATCAATTGTGTAAATACGAGTTCATTATTGTGACATGACGTTTTGCGACGGTCTACACTCACCAGCAGGCCTCATCGTCTTGGCGGCTATCTTCTCTCCAAACCTCCACTTACCTGTAAGCAAACCGACTCCGGTAGACATATGAAACAAGCATTTCTGACCCTAGTCAGATCCTGTGATAATGTTTGCTAAATTCTGCTGAAGAACTAGTCTCAGGACTTTTTAATTAGAAACTTAACTCGCAGCTATTTAACCCTACGGGTTATAATTTCCCCTGTGAATAAATTCTTTGAAACTTAATTTTATTAGATAAACTATTGTTTACGTTTTAAATACTTCACATACCTTCCATCTTTGTTCCAAATGGTAAAAAATATGCCGACAGGCTCTAAGAAATTACGATTCATTAAAGCCATTTTGAGCAATAAAATATTTATTTGTAAAATTTTATTAAAAAGAATATAAATAATCTAGCATTTTTACCCTAACAATGTTAAATAATAATATCGTTATATGTGCGATATCAAGAAGAGTGTATCTACCTTGGATATTGTTGATTGGCGCCATGTTCTGCACCTCTAGTTACTGGAGATTGGCCATCTTTGGACGCTACTAAACTGTCAGTTTCTTTGTTTAGATATTTCGAATTTTTCACATCTTCTATCTTCTTTATTTTTTTTTTAAACCTGTCCTGTAATTTCCACGAATTTAAAACTTAAGTGTTTTTAATTATGATATAGATTTAGTTTACATGTTATTTTTTTTTAAATCTATATTTAACAATTTTAACTCTTAATGTAAAACTTAAGCGTCGGACATATGTTCCACTTTCACTTTCATTTACAGTTTAATTACTTTTTATATTATAGAATGTTAATAAGAGCTAAAATATTTTAAAAAATTTTGACTTTTACAATTGTAAACTTCCTTTGTTTCACTACCGTTTAGATATTGAAAAAAGCCGAGCAAAACATGGTAATTGTCCTTTTTAGGGTAAGAATTCTCTAAAATGATTATGAAATCACTGATTTACATTTTAGCTACCCTCACAAACAAATTTAGAATTTCATTTGAGTTATTTTTTACTTTTATGAAACACGAGCGGGGAGCGAATCACCTTCTCTTTCAACATTCAAAACTACGCTATGTCAACAGTTGCTCAGTACATTGCTCCCCTCCATTCTTTATTCGTGTTCATCGAAATGCTCTACAAATCACAACTTCTGTAAGAAATCTCTTGATCCCCAGATATCCGGTGACGGGATTGTTACGTCATACTTCCTTTAGGCTTTGTTTAACACTTTTTACTTGTAAATAATTTGTCAAAAATTCTTTAACTCACAATAAAACTTCAATTGAGCAATTACAACAATTTTCTCATGTTCTATTATTTTTAGAAATTTTCTCACTGATTCTTTGGATATTTCGATGCTCTCTCCCTACATGGATTTTAACTTTATTTTTCTTTTTTTTGTACAGCTCTTATATCATGCAAATGAAAAATTCTCTTTTTTTATATTGGCTATTCTTTACAATCCCAAAATTCGTATTACCTGCATATATGACATGCGTGTTAATGCTTTATTTTTGTCTAAGGATTGAATATTATATATTTAAAATAAAATCTCAATTGTAACTCTTTAATCTGTGTTTTAAGCTCGTTACAGTTTGCAGGTAAAAGTTACAAATAAGTTAGGCATAAAACATTACCTTCACGCGCCTCACATAAAATGTTCACGTTATTAAGACTCTAACGCAACTGAAAGTTCGGTGGCAAAGAAATCTTACGTAAACTTTAACAGCATCTTCGAATACCCTGAGATTATTCGTGAATATTTAACTTTCTCTCAGTGGTTTAAATAAGTACAATCTAACAATATAGATACATATTTTTTAACTTCCTCTTTAGTTTATGGTATTTAACGGAAATGCTAAAGGTAATCTGCGAGCTTATGTAATGAATTACAGTTTGTACAAATGTAACTAAACAACTGTTTTAGTATAACATTTCAAATAAAAATCAAAACTTATTTTGGGATGGAACGAAAACAGTGTAGCCTATATTTTATTTGGAAAATCTTACAATTTCGCAGATCCCAGCACTCTACTACTATTTGTTAGGTAGTTAGAAAGAAGAGATACAAAAATAAAGTGCCATTCAATTATAACTGTATAAAGCAACTGTGGCGTATTGTTAAACATAAATAAATAAAACCTCTATACCACAAATAACTTCTTTTTTTTATTTTAACCCTTATGTACATTTTTATTACATAGCAATCATCCTCAGAGGTAATTTACAATACAAATTTGTAATATAAATTTCCTCTGAGGATGATTGCTATGCAATCAATATGTACATAAGGTTTTAAATAAGAGAAAAAAGTTTTTTGTAGTATAGGATTTTATTTATTAATGTTATGTCATTCAATTACTTTATTGTAGCGTAGATTTAATAAAGAAATTTCTGTACTTGAAGCAAACAAATTTGTGGGACGCCCCTAAAAACTGTTTGACACAGCTGTTCTGTTTGTGAGTGAGAGGGGAATTTCTCAAAGCTCCTTTTATGCACTATTTATGATATTTGACCTGATATCTTTGACAAAAACACTTCTCGCAACAAAGTTAGCGGTAATGGTGTAAGTGTAGTTATGGTCCTTTCAACCATTTCTGTTTATTCTCTTTCTTGATAGTTAATGTAGGAGTTTGGAAAACCCGGATTAAAATCATACAGTCATACCTAGCCGGTGGCCACTGGCCTGCCTCTGGTACGATACGATACACCAACCAGACACTACGACCACTCGGAAACAGTAAAACCTTCGATCCTACTTGTAGATTATCCCTTCTAGAAGTACAGTAGAACCCTTATCTCCTTTCGGTACCTTAGAGACGCACTCTCAGTATGAGAAGTTGGTATGAGTTGTCGTCCCTACAGGCAAATAATTTGATTATGCTCACTTCTGGTGATGCCTGAGTTATTAATAAGTGGTTTCGGTGGTATCGTTAGCCATTTTTACGGCGATGCTATGACAACGAGACGCTACTTCTTCACCCTTCGCCACACTTCTATAGGTTAGAGCAGAGGCTACTAACATCAACAACTACATTTGTGCCCACAAACTATCTGTTAAGTCTATTTAAGACAGATATTAAATACCAAGCAACTCTGGTATTAATTTATGATTAAATTAATTTCGTTTAGTGTATTTACTCTTATTGTAGTACATTTCTAATGGAATTAGTTTATCCTAAGAGACGTTTTTTAAACAACTCTTCTTTAAAACTTTTCTAACTCATCTATTAGCATCGAAAACTTTCTGTAAGGTTTAGTACATCCGCGAGACATCCATTCTTCAGCCTTCTTTATAATGACTAATATCAAACTGATCCACCATTTCCTTCAAAATAAACCAATAATTTAATCTGACCCAGTTTTGCAAGAATAAACTATTGCAAATCTAATATATTTTGTTTACAAAACAATTCCATCATAATGAACTCGAACTAATACAAAACATGTGTTTCAAGATAAATGTCTCCAATTTTCTACGCAAATCGTTTAATAACAAAAAATAAAATTTGGAAATCGTTTTTTTGCATTGAAGTTAAATTTGTCAAAGCAGCTACTCTATCCTGTGTACATATTGTGGAAAATATGTAGGCAGTTATGATTTGTAAAACGTGATTTGTTAAAGAAACCTTCTTACGGTTTGTTATTTATTACTGAAATAGCATTCTATATTGCTGGGTGTATTTATACCAAGATTGTAAGTATGGTATTATCGAACATATTAACATAATACGAACAAATACTGTTTATTTGTTTTATCTTTATTGATTAATAAAATAATATTTCTCTTAGCGAAAACAGCTTTCATCCAAAAATTAAATTATCTTAATAAATAATCTATTAGGACTTTTAAGAAGGATGTGGAGATAATTGTGAGTAAAGTTGGATTGGTCATGATAGAAACTTGACATTCCCAAGTATAGGATCTATGAGAAAAAACCGCATCACGTTTGCAAAATATACATTTACCTACGCATAAAGAAGACTTACTCTATACTTGGGTCATGCTAATGCTTGAGCAACTATTGATCGTTATGTTTTTTACCTCATTTTTTTCATAAGCTATGATGTTTTCTTTTATAAGTAAATAGGCTACTTTAAGCAATATTAAATTTTACTCATCATGCGTATGTACCTATTTCGTAAAAAACACCCCAAAAGTACACCATTTATTATTTTTTAAAATTTGTATTATTTTAAAATAATTTCGTATTTTTACGGTCACTTAAATAATAGCATTTTAGTGATAGGTTAAACGTGAGCCGATATTATATTTTTAATTCAAGACGCATCATTATTTCATCTAAGACTGTGATGTTAAATAACACACAAACAAATATACTTAAAAAAAGGTAAGGTAGAGGACGTTGCTAAGCACTCTCACGGGGTTTTTACTACCCTATTCTCACTTGACCCCTGGCAATGCATTTTTCAACAAAAAGAATATTTCTTCTAGATATTTGCCGTTTGCAAGAAACGAGGCCTTAATAGGAACAAGAAAGGAATTTGCATTGCATTTTCATGGAATAACGTTCAAAAAGGTGGCAGAGATTTGGTTACATCCTAACTAGGTTTTTTTCTCAATATTTATAGTCCCTAATTACATTTCGGAGAAGTATATTTTACGGATTCTCTTTTAAAAGTGTAAACACTAGAAACTAAAAATTATTCTACGTCAAAGACACTAATTTAAACATTTTTTTTTAAATTTCCAGCTCAACGTCTACATTAACATTAATAAAGTCTTAAATCCAATAATAGATTTAACTAGGCAATGATTTTCTACCTGCATTCATAACATTATCATGTAAAATATTTTGTTAACTAGATATATTAAGATGACACTTTTTAAAATATCAAGAAAAGTTATTCCTACAAATAGTTTCCTTCACGATCCTTTGAAATATCTAAGTAAGTAAAGAAAGGTTTCTCCAGTTAAACGTAAAATCTGATTAATTGAACGTAAATACTAAACAAGAATTCCTTTAAGGATATTATTCAAAAAATGGAAGTTCTAAAGTCAAACTTTTAATTAGTTTGTTCAAACTAATAGGCTAATTTAACTATAATTAGTTAACAGAATAATTAGTTAATTTATTCGGTCATTAAGTTATTGCTTGAGTCAAACTGTCAATAGTGCACTACTTGATATTATGTAACATACATTCCATAATTTATTTTAAAACTTAAATAGGCGGTATGTTATACAATTTAAGTTCAAAATAAGTTAAATTGTATTCCCTTTCTCAATTTTGCCAAGAACTTACTCATCTCAGAACTCGCTGTCTCTCTCTCAAAATATCATTGTTCCCTTATCTTCCCTTTTTCCCTTCTCTTTATTTTCCATATGCAAATGTATATCTTTTATCCCTTCTCTTTATTTTCCATATGCAAATGTATATCTTTTATCAAAATGCATTTGAAGAGATATACCCAGAACCCAGTTATTACTTACTGACATAGAAATCGTCTTAATGTGATAAATTAATGTAACTATTTTTTAAATACCTCTTACTATATTTGATTTCCATTTGAACCCGAATATTTTCTCAGTAATATAAATAAATTTGTTAAAAATCGGTGGCTCCAATTCTGCATTTTATTTATTCGGTTTATTGAACAGACATTCAAGATGCAACAAATCCAATTAGAGCAATTTGCACCAGGGACGCTAGGTACAAATTGGTTCTATTACCTTACAGCAAATAAGTTAGTTCGATGTAGCTTATTCAATTTGCGCCCAGACAGACACCTGCCGATATGATGCATAAAGCTATTGCACTGAGGTATATCATCTACTTGTTAAACAATTGTCACGACACAACATTATTCGTAGAAGGCTCACATGGTCGAGCTTGTGCTTCCTGTATTTCAAGCACAGTTGAACGTAAAACACTATCAAACTACTTTGTCAGAACCCTATACCTAATATTTCACCATAGCTACTAGAATATCCACCTTAAATTTATAATGTCTTAGCAAACATACAGCTGAATTTAATTACATTAGGTGGGTACAGCATTATATGATGCATTAGCTTTTCTCTTTTGTTTATGTTTAACAGGGTTAGAGTAAAAAAAAATTATTCTATAAAAAGTATTCTAGTAGTATATCTTAAGAATTAGAGATGGTTCAGTTTGAATATACTTTCTCAATAGTGTAAACAAAAAACAAAGAAAAAATATATACACATTGAAGATATATAAATAAATATTTATTGAAATGTCTTATTACTGGAGATAGTCAGAGACGCTTTATAAAGCTGTCAAAGAGTACATTTAGTATTTAAAACTAATTCTTGTGTTATACAATGTTTATACTATTAAATATACAAAAGTATACAAATATGTGCAAACGCTCCATGGTTACTTTTAAAAATAATTCCCTGTTTCTCGATATCAACGTGTGAGTCAAGTTTTATATAGCTACGATGGTTTAAAAAAAATTTTTTTCTACTATAATGACTTTCTATTTTTTTTTTTAATGATAAAAACTATTTATGTAATATTTTGTACTTGTGGCAATCTTCTAAGGTTCTAATTAGACCTTAAGGCATTGCTTCGATTTACTTAATTTTATAACAATTAAAGTAGTCTACAAGACTATACGCCGTAAAAGTAGATACCATACATGTAGAGTCCATTCTAGAAGGAACACAAAATGGATATGCTACCTCTCTATGATAATTTTCATTTCTAAACTCCAGAAAAAAATTAAAACATTCACGTCATGTATATTTGCTTTGTATAGTTAATAAAATGAACCGCAAAAGGAACCAAATTGTGATACCAAAAGGAATAACTTAGTTCTTAGCCTGTCCCCGAAAATAAATTTCGTAATATGCCAAACTAAAGATAATTTTATTCTTTTATGTATAAAGAATAATTAAAACGTAAAATTAAAACAATTTCTGTGAGCTTTGCTAATTTTTATCTCGCAATGGTCTCGTAGTAACTATGTCTGCCGAGTAATTTGATAAATCGTTTCACTGCACAGAACGTGTCACAGTGTATATGCATATACAAGTGTTATCACATTTACACAGAACCTTTAGTTACGTAGGTTGTGTAGGGTTACGTAGGGTGTTACACAGTTGTGTATCAAAAGCACAACATATTTTTTATCTTGTGCAGTTTCCAAGAAATTGAATAGTCTTTTCTAAAATATGTTTATGGCCGTATTTTATTTAAACTAATACGAAGAACAAAGTAAAACATTATTTTACATTTAACCTCAGTTGATTCCTTTTGTTTCATTTTTGTTGGAATAATTTCCACACACTTAATCAAACATGGAAGAGTTATGCAGGACCCTATTTATTTTTGCTAATTATAAGGTTCTTTTCTTATCCTAAACTATTAGATTTTGACTATTCTATTTTATACTTACCTAAAATGCCAACTGTTGTGATTGTTACCGATTGGAAATTCTACTTTTAACTTTAGAAAGATTGTTTTTAATATCTTATTGATTATAGGTTTCCATAGAATGTAGTTCATAAAATTAAACTTGAGAAGTAACCTATAATATTTTTTTATAAATGTGGTACTTACAATAATTTCTCCTGCACCGATGTCATTAGCCACAACACAAATATATTAAGGTATTCGACATTATATTATTGTTTTAAGGAACTACTTGATTTTATAATGTTGGCATGGGTTTTAATTAATTGTCAGGTTTTATACTTTATCTTTGAGGTTATTTTTTTTCCTAAGACAAGTCTCAAACTTTCTGAAGAGACTTATATTTAGGTCCACATTGTGATTAGAGTTTATTTTCCGTAAATTGTTACAGAAACCTTTTATATGACCAGATTTCTGCATTTTGTTTTGAAGCGCAAAACAACGTTAATATATTTGCGAAACTATTATGTTCGGAAAAATGTTCAGGGAAAATCACTAGATATTATCAAGCAGATTAAATTGAGATTACATTTACTTTCGCAATGTTTGAAATGTCACTTGCATATCGATCTTGATAATCGATATTCCAAAACTGGATGCAGACTAGTTGTTTGACTAATGCTTAGTATTCCTTATGTTATCGACAAGTGTATGTTGACTATTTCATAAGCTTTGCTTTTTGAATACAAGAATACCATTATCGGTTTGTGTTTTGCATGTTTTAAAACAACAATTTAGATTCAACTGTTTACTCTTTTTCTTCATTTTACCACTTTTACGCTTACAGAGTCTCATCTCTTTTGTCTACATTAGTATCTTTGCAATTTATGATTTTGTATTTAATCCGGCATTTTCAGATTTTAAACCTAAATATCTTTCTCCATTTATATTCTTCCTGTATCTGATTCTATATAATCTAAATGTCGCTTTATACATGGGACCCTTGATTTTCTTCTATTTTTCATAGTTGTATTTAGTATGTTTTCACACTAACATGCAATCTTAATATGCAGTGCGTAGTCATTTATTTCTTTGAGAACTTATGTACCTTTTACAAACGATATACCTTAGAAAAAATCTGGTGTAACACAACTACGACAATTTCGTTTAGCAAATGTACAAAGTAATTTAGAACAAAGATCATATGTTTTAAAAATAAACTGGAAGTAATACATTAGGTGGCATTAAAAAATAAACTAAAATGTACTGTTTTATTTCATCATATTTCCATTCATCATAGGTTTCAAACTACTATAACGAACTATCTCGCAAAAAGATTCCTTTAAATTTTATTGCCTATAATATTTCTTCATAACAAGTTATTATAATTTAAATAAAATACCTAAGATTTTAAAATACTAGGTTTAGTAACTATAGCATTTGTTCTACATTATAAATACATTAAAGGCAAATAGATACATACAAAAGCTTTGAAACACAATAAAAAGTCTCTCTGTGTAGTGTTTACAGTTGAACTATTTTACAAGTCCAAACTTGTATTATTTGAAACAATAAAATAAATATAAATTTTATACTAGCTATATGTAATTTTGGAGGCTTTCTTCGTATTTAAAATTGGTTGCTCAATTGACTAACTACAAAGACATGCGATAGGTTTCAATTAGTAAAATGTTAGGCTAGTGTTCCTCCCTTTAGAGGAGTCTTAGACATTGAATTATTTATTACGAAATATGTTTCATTATTATCTTTTGTGTATTCATAAACCACAATTTTTTTCTCTTTTTCTCTTCATTTTGTATAATTACTACCTGAAATAATACAAATCATTGTTACAAATTGTAAGTCTTGTGCTTTGTAACTCTACCAAGTAAAACTTTAAATGCTACAAAACTTTAGTTTCTTCAAAGACAATGAATCTCGTCAAGATTTTCATATATAAATATATAACAACAAGATGTAAGAACGTTTTTTAAAAACCACAATGAATGTTTTTAGTTCTAATTTTAGGAGATTTTTAATTGTTTACAAGTACACTGACAAGTTTCTTTTTTCTTCTGGCTTGGCTTTTGTAGTATTCTGTTCTTTTGTATAGACTGACAGCTATAACATACAATTAAAGGAGACGTTGTACGTGCATAGGGTGGATATACCCTAAAGAGAAGTAGGATTTCTTTAAACGTAAGACCTTTGTAGTTCTTAAACTCAATTCCTAATTGCTTTAGGTGAGAATATGTTGACTCTATGTTAACTACTTGTCAACATATTAAATGACTTAATATGAACTTTTAACGTTATAAAATTAATGGAGAATGTAAAATATTCTGATATACAGCGCCAAGTTCTACTCAAAGCTCTAAAGAGATTATTTTGAATATTGCATCAGGTAATGTTCATCTGTCAAATTATTTATACAGGTAAATCCTGTGATGGAAAATAATGAATATTTAGTTTTACTACGATAATGATGTCCATCTTTAGCTCCAATCTCGTGCGTTAGGGCGGGAAACTTTAATTAGGGAATCAGGTGGGAACCAATGATCTAAATACAAATTGTAATTAATTTAGTTCTCAGATTTTCAAAGAACATTTTGTTTCATTCAGTTGATCCTCTCGCCCTTAATGAGATATTTGCTTCATCAAAGGAATGTCTCATTAAAAGGAAAAGAGTAGAGAATGGATTTCTGCTTTAATCCTGTGTCCAGTAAAATGCTTAAAGATATCCTCAGAGCATTAATCTCCTTCACTTTGTTGAAAATGTTATTTTCTGCAATGGGTCTATCATTAGACGTCTCCATAGTCTTTGTGTAATAAAATATTTTATTATTTATTCCTGTAAAAAACCATTGTTAGGAAGAAGAATCTGTACCAAAACAGAAATAATTCAATTTAGATGTAAAACTATTCTCCAGTACAATAAGCAATGCATAGTGAGGTAGAGGTGGGAGATGTAATCTGCTGTTGTATACTGACTGCCTTCGGGGAATTAATCCTTTGGGTAAAGAGTTATGTACTGTATGTGCTCTCACAAACAAGCCGTTACGTGATTAGTTGAGGTAGCAAGATATCATAATTATGTTAGTCAATACTTGACAAATGCAGATAAATATCCCAACCAACTCAAAACACAACATTATCGCTTCTTCTCGAAGGCTAAGTAATACAGGACATTATGTATAAAATTATAAAAAATAAGAAAGTTTGGCCAACTGTTGAAGACACCATAACAGAGATTTTATTATTTTTTATATGCTCTCAGCTGATCTTCATGAATTATCAACCATCAATCCCCTCTTTCCTCTAGAAACTAATTTGAAAACATATCTTAATATAATAGAAAGCAATTTTTCTCATTACTTCTTTTCTTGTCTCTCTATTAACTAATTATAACTTTACATGTAAAAATATATAATAATAAATATTTTTTTTCTTTTATTTGCTTGGAGACATTTATGCCATTTTTGTGGTTGGGTAATCGAACTCTCCTTTGATCTATGTCTATCTTAGCTCTCTTTATTTTCTAGAAGATCCGAGATGGAATCAGTCTTCTTCTAGCTCCTTTATTTAATCTCCAGGTCTAACGGGAAGGGTTTAAATATAGCTACGAAAATACTTAATCTGAAATAGGACCAACCAAGAGTAGATAGAGTCAGCTTGGTTTAACTTGACCGAAATAATCAGATGAGGTATAGAAGGTATGGAAAATCTGGCCGTCAAAAGGTTATTTTGGTCCAGAATACTTCTGGGGCAATGATCAAAGTCGCAGTATCTGGTTAAAATTCGCCTAAAAAAAAGTGCGGTTCCAGTAATCACTCCCGGCCTTAGATAAATTCGGAATGGACTTACAGACTGGTATCACGGAACGTGGTACAAAGCTCCATGTCTCGGGCCTTGTAACGAGTAACGAGTTTGAGGTTGGATTCGTGGGGGCGTGGTCTCATTCAGATGGATTGTAAATTATTTTCAATCTTATGAATTACTATATTTTTTTCGTGAATAATTTTGTAACTGTTTATGTGCTTCAGTTTATTTTGAGAAAACCTTAACATTATTCACATATTAATTATTCTTTTGAAAAGACTCACAGCTCAATTGTTTTACTTACCAATTGTATCCTACGATTCGGCTTAGGCAAACTTATCTGTCTATTCAATAGTTCTAAAGAAGACAGGCTACTTTAAAATTCTCGTTTGTATTTTCAAAAAAAAAAAGATAATTTTAAAAACGTTTAAAAATATTACATTAAAAGAAATCATTTCTACTAGTCTAACAACATGAATTAAAATACAAAAGTTTCACGTCTCTTGCAGATGGTTCGACAACGCTAGATCAATGGAGACTGGATTAACATATTTACTCATTTGATTCTATCGAAAAATTTCAAGAAAATAAATTAATAACATACATTGGTAATCGCTTTAAATTACATGGCTATGTTAGCACATTTTAAAACTTTACACGGGTTTACTCTTAAAACATAATTAAATTTTGAAAATAATAAAAATAAACGAAATCAAGCTACTTGTAAAACATTCTTGTTGTTATAAAATTTTAAAATGTAAATTAATAAAAGTTTAACCTATTAAAACTAACGATTGTAAGCCCACAACGATTCTCTCTCCACGGGTGCTGGTAAAAGAAAGATTACCGTTTCTCACGGTTACAAAACGTAGCTACTGAATCCCCTACCCTAATAAATTCACTAAATGCCTTTCCTTAGTTTACGGCTTTATAAAGGTGTTCCTATCGCTGCCTTAATACATTTTTATAAACAAAATTATTTTTTAAACTAGGCCGATTTTTACATTAGCTATAATAACAAATGCTTATATAACATGATGAATAGGTAAACAAAGTTATTTCGCATGTTATATGTGCATTACCAATTTCTACTAAAATTCATATTACAGTTCGATTACAATTTAACAGTTATTTAAATTGCACAGTAAATTAAATGGTTTAATTCGTCTTCTAAAGCGAAACAGTAAAAAGTGACGTTAAATCAGTGTAAGGACCTTTCTTTTTATGTTTAAATACCCAATAAAATCTTACTT
This sequence comes from Prosapia bicincta, assembly GCA_036971475.1. Classification (NCBI taxonomy): domain Eukaryota; kingdom Metazoa; phylum Arthropoda; class Insecta; order Hemiptera; family Cercopidae; genus Prosapia; species Prosapia bicincta. The sequence goes on along the minus strand of JBAIZL010000001.1, from coordinate 170,988,105 downwards.
AGATGTGATGTAAATTAAAGGAAGCAATAGATTGTCAATGAAAACCATGAATCGCGAAGCTCTGTGTAACTAAATATATCACGTCGATTATCTGAATTTCTTAAAAAGAGAGAAGACCTCGCAAAGAAAATCTCAACATCGCTCAACCGCTACTTCAGGTTTCCTAAATTAAATACTTATAACAAGGATTTTCTTTATAATTTACGACAAGATTAATCCTGTAGAGATTGTTATTCAAACTTTAATAAACATAAAAATACCAAGTGAGCTACATTTGCCAGATATAACATAATATATAAGATGTAGCTTCTAACTAAGTATTAAGAGACTAAGAGATTTTAATCTGAAAAAGTACTATAAAGTATACGCCTATCTTAAAATTGGAATTCCAATAAGTATCTAAGTTTCGACATATATAAAGAGAATTAAATTCTAATAAACAATAAACTTTTGTGTTTTAAATAAAAGATTATTTAACATGAAGTCGATTGATTTTATTTCTTCTGTTGCCACTTAAAATGTATACATTCAATCGCTGAAGAGAAGTTAGTCATATTACAAAAATACTTGTACTATATGTAATATGTATATCTTCTGAGAGATAGAATACAAAAATACCTTGATAGATTAAAATAAAATTGAATAGTTACTGGACAGGGATAATTTCTATTTAAAGGGGAAGCTGGATTACCAGTTAGCCTCTAATTGGTCATAGCTATTGGTTTATATGGAGTTCTACGTTCGTTCCAATAAAGAGATCAATATATGCTATTACAATAAAAGAGAGTGAATCTAGACATTGTTTTCAGAAGTTATTTTTAGCACTGAGTTGCTCGTACTAGATAGATCCCAGCAATACAAAATGGAATAACAGATAGATTATTACCCATCACAGAAAAGGAAGAAGTGAACGATTTATTTGGGATATCGTATAAAATTTAAGGCACAATTTAAAAATGTATGATATATTAGAAATTCTATAATAACGTGAAAATAAAAAAAATTAAAGCTCAACCTAATCGTAAAATTACAAACAACAGACAAATGAGACACATTTGTTCTAAAATTGCCAAACGACAGGCAGTAGTTTTATTCCAAAACCTAGAGCTAAGGTGCATAAATATTCGACTGAATTGGTTAGAACACAGATATATTATGATTATATTGGTTATATTGGTTATATAAAGGCACGTAATGAACAAGGCCTATTCAAAGGGGAAGAGCTTAAATGTCAATACCCGATATTTTGGTTTTAGCATTTGGTTTAGATGGAGTTCTATGTTCGTTCCAATACGGAGTACAATGTATGCTATTACAACAAAAGGAGAGTGGATCTAGACATTGTTTTCAGAAGTTTCATTTCGCACTGAGTTGCTCGTTCTAGTTGGATCTCAGCTGTGCAAAATACAATAGCATATAGACAATTACCCATCACAGCAAAGGACGAAGTGAACGATTTGGGATATTATACAAAATAAGACACAGTTTAGAAATGTATAATATAATAGAACTTCTATAAAAACGTGAATAATAAAAAATAAAAGGTCAACCTAATCGTGCAATTAAAAACAAAAGGGAAATGAGACAAATTCGTTCTAAAACGGCAAACGGCAGGTAGTGGTTTTGTTCCAAAAACTTTGCCGTAACAGGTAAGAGGCATAAATATTCGACTGAAAAGGTTAGAACAAAGCTATATTATTGTTGTATTGTTTATTTTTATAGAATTTTGGAGGAGACTGATAACCCTCAGAATTAAAAATAAATCCACTCTCGAAAATGTTATTATTATTTTCAACGGACTATTGCCAACTAACAGAAAAAACCAAATAAATATATAAGTCAAATTAGAAGAAATTATGGTCTTTTTACTGCGATGATGACGTCATTTATATACAGAAAACCTAACGTAATAGTTATAATAGAAATACATTTTACTACATAATAGGAATAATATTAGCTTTAAGAGTTTCGTGTTTCCTTTTTTCAATAATAAGGTTCGAAAAACTATCCTTTCATCTCTCCCGAGGGCAAAGTACTTCCGAAACAATACCAATCACAACGCCCAGGCTGGGGGATAAAGTTTAATCCCTGGGGAAACGTAAATAACTCTTAACGTTCATCGTAAACCCAATGTATACAACAGCAATAAACCGTGTCTATTACGTCGCACATGCTGTAGCTGTACACTCACGTTTTGTTCCGAGCAAACCTGCTATAGGCACTGATAGCCAGGGGAGAATCGATCGAATATCGCAATAAAATTATCATTATGTAAAAACGAAAAATGTTGGAATATGTTTTTGTTAGTGGAAATTGATGTAGAACACTGCACGTGGTTTTAATACTGAATTTCTCGTAATTCTTATACATAGCCAGTACAATAAAACGTATGCGTGCAATTTGTCCGTTGTTCTGACCATGGTATGGCCAAAAAAAAATAGGATCGTAATAAAAGATTAGGAAGTAACAAAATTATTGTTACCTTTTAAACCTAACTGTAAATGCTAACGTTAGGCAAAGCTAGTTAATAAATCTTAAGTTAGTTGGATAAAGTTATACATGGCAAAGTATCATGAGTCATGGCGCAGGGTCCTTATTAATGGACGATGGTGGGGCATCATTTTTTAAATCTAATTAGATTTGCAATATAAGAGTACTATGTGAACGTTTTTCAAGGCAAAGAGAGCCTAGGTAAATATTGCTGTCCTAAACTCTAGGCCATTTGCACCGAGTATGTGTATAGAGTAAAACAGTATCAACACAATCAGGAACAACAATAAAAAATAATTAAATAAAAAGTTACAGTTGAGTTTTTTCATGAAATAAAATAATATTTGATTAAGGTTAGTAATTGAAATCACACCATGATTTTGAACGGCGTATAAAAGATATTACACCTGTTTCAAATGGGCCAATCAATGCAATTAAGCTTTTATTTCAAACAGTCAATAAAATGAAACGTCAATATGGCTGAGAGTAAATATGGCTTGCGTCAACGTCTTGATTATTTATTTGTTATCTAATAACTCACAAAACAATTTTGGTTAATACATTAATTTCCACAAGTAAATTAAAACCATTGTGTTAGAAAGTATAAGAGTGGTGGTTTTGTTTTAAACAAATATAACGTGCCACGTCATTGTTACAGTGCACAATTTATTTTCTTCAGAGACAATTAATAAAAAAAAGTCTACATTTTCGTGTGTGCATAGTTAACGAGCAAGCATTAAGCTCCTATTTTAGAAAGAGAACAACTGACATTATTGTATTCATATCCCTTTATTTGTAATTAATTAAAATTTCTAACTCGTGAAGAGACCACCACTTTCTGCTCTGACATCCCTTTCGTAGTGTTGAGTTTCTTTGTGTTGCCTTACATATAAAGAAGTAAATTGAAACTATAGCTCTTCGTGCACAGAATAAAATTTAAAATAAGTGTTTATTTTAATGGTTAGTCGGTGTGTTTGAGGGTAATGAAAACGGAACAAAAATTAAAACATTTATTATACACAAATTGCAGTTAGACGCATTTGTTGAGCTAATAATTCGACAAATACATTTGAATTAAAATACGATCTAGATTTAGACTCTAAAATTATTCAGTTGTTTTTATATTTGTTATACTTATATCAAGTTTAAAAGCACAGGAATTGATTAAATAAATTACACCAGTGGTTTATGTATTCCTTGAAACATGGATAAATAAGAAAACTCGTCGGAGATTCCAAGAATTAAACATATTTTTAAAAAAATTTAACTTTTATGCCAACTACAAAACGCTCCCAAAACCTTATAAAAATAAAGATTATTTTTATATGTATGGCACTATGCATACGTAGTGAAACATATACTCTACTTTGTTTGCAGTAGTGAAATAACATACATAGGATAACTTGTCACGTGGTTTTTTAATGTTAGAAAAATATTATTTCATAACGAAATCCATCCTAAGCGTTTACCTTTCTAGCTGTATGTAGTCTACCATGTTTAATTGTTCTGTTTTATCGCTTTGAGCTAGTATACCAGTAATAATTTTAAATTTAGGTGCATTCACATTTCAAGTTTTATTATTTTGGATCAAGACTCCGATGACGTACTAGTTGCACAAGTACTGCCGAATGATATTCATTTTTAGATACACCAACACGATTTACTAGAACGGAACGACTTTGGAATAAAGTAAAACTTTAAAGAAGATTAATCTTATGAAACACTTGAACACAAGTAAAACTCATGAAAATTTAAATATGATTGCCTTTTGAGTTGATTGATTTTATTTAAAATTTTCAAGTGGAAAGATTATCTTCATGGGTAGGCCATTAACGATTGTTTTACATGATAACAATATCACTTTCTCTCTCTATCGTTATTATTTTCTGTTTGCGAGTCTGTTTCTCTCTCTGTCTCCTCCATTTTACTCCTTCTGTACTTCTTTGTGTGTAAAAATATTTTGCTAATATTAAGACGGTGCGATTAGACTATCGAAGAAAATAAAAGAACCGTGTAAATAGGAAGTATCGAGGAAAAGGCAAGAAGCTTATTAATAAGGATGTAAGGGTACAAGATAGCATTGACAATGTCATATCACATGAGCGGATTCTCACTCGTGAGTTGACCTTCACGCAATCGGAGACACAGTGGTATTCATTTACTCGTTCACAAGCTTCAGGAGAGAGGATTGAAACATTTTTAAAGAGAACGTAATCACTGTCTGATCCTGGATACCGGAGATAATAAGCAGGGTCACTCACATGAAGTAGATATGCTCTTGGCAGGTGCAAACAGAGGTAGGTGACTGCTATGGTCAATGTGTGTGTGTTGTGTGTGTGTGTGTGTGTGTGTGTGTGTGTGTGTGTGTGTGTGTGTGCGTGTGTGTGAGAGAGAGTGAGTGTGTTTGTTTGTGTGTGTGTGTGTGTGTGTGTGTGTTACAACGGGTAGTTTACCATTGCAATCTTAAAAAATATGCATTTTTATAATTTTGAATTAGGTTTTATATTAAAGAAAATTTAAAGTAAAGCATAGAATAACAGATTGGTAAAAGCCAATAATTTATAGAAAATAGTACAAAATATAATTAACAAATAAATTTGACAAACCGGGGGTGTACTACCGATATTTAAGTGCACGAAAAAAAATACCATCTAGAGAACCTGATCACCTACAACCACCATCGACATTTCTAAAGAACAGGTAAAGTGTAAAAAAATCAGTAATGAAACCATTTAACATAAAAATTTTGTAAATAAAAAAATACAGCAAATTTAAATAAAATAGACATTTTAAGAATTAAAAGTACGATAACAGCCGCTAAGCAAGCTGGTTCTTGTAAGGGGGAAACAATCTAAAACACATAAAATAAGCCTTCAGAGTTGTGACACCAAGCGGCTGGAGAGGGAACAACGGCGAGGCCAATACAAACATTAGGGCAAGAGTTTTTAAAGGAGTCAGAAAAAATAAAAATATACAAGAGCCGAACGAAACTATGTCGATTTGTAGCTAGACAAGACAGTCTATAGGCCAGATGGCGTCTACAAGATCGTTTTTATCATCAAATTTATATAAACCATGAATTGGCAATCGGTACTTTCATTGCGCTTAAGTACATTTTAAACAGTAGGCCGGTGGTTAAGAATAGGTAGCGAGATACGGCTGGGTTCGTTCAGTGGTTGTGTGTGTGTGTGTGTGTGTGTGTGTGTGTGTGTGTGTGTGTGTGTGTGTGTGTGTGTGTGTGTCTGTATGTACGAAAGAGTGAACGCATATGTGTATGTGTGTGTGTGTGAGAGAGAGAGAGAGAGAGAGAGAGAGAGAGAGATGTAGGGAAAGAGGTGGATGGGCCCCTAATAAAGAACACTAATATCTATGGGAGAGATGTCTCTTACTTCTGAAACAATGTTTTGAATGCAACAAGCAATTTAACGTAATATTCTTCTGGAAATTTGTTCCAAACTGTTGGAAACAAAACAAGAGTTGTTTGTAATTATGTAACGCTTTGTTCTACTCATGTTGTGAATCTAAATTATGTTAAATTATTAAAAATGGTTGGCTGTTAGAAACTATCTATACTCAACTCTGAACACAGAAATATTTAACGAAAAGTTTAATTAAGTTGGAGACTTGGAGAAAAGAAGGAAACTAATAAACGTTCTGCTAAATATCAAATTTAGAACCATTTGTAGTTCAACCAGTTCAATAAATCAAAATTTGTGATAGGAAGGCGTGACCAAAATTTGTAACAAAAAAAACGATTCGACAGGAATAAGTGTTTCTAAATCCAGATTGCCCAGACACAATACAAGCAAGAGCCTTTTGTTTTAGCCAACACTGGATAGCAGTTCAAAGGAAATGTCTTGAATGTGATACCAGTGAGAGAACAACTGTTTGAAAGGACAAGAATAAACGGTAATTTTATTGTGACATCAATACCTGGTAACTTACAAGCAATCAATTTCTATTGTAAAATATTTAATTCGTTTTATGAATTTAATATTTGTAGTTAGATTGTTGTGGTTTAATCTAATTTCTACCATACCATTTACACTCATTGAAGTTCAATTGATTATGTAACCAGTGAATTGGTTTATAAAGTCTTAAAGTTAATAATCGTGTGCTGTTTAATCTGTTAAATGTATTAATTTCGCTTTCATAATTATATTTATTAATAAAAGTATTTGTTTCCAAATTCAACCAATAGAACATAATCAGAACTCTTCAATCCACCTTTACCAACACAAACAAGAACAATCAGAAGGTCTTAGTTGTCACCGAAACACATGATCCTAAGCGACCATCCTCAATATTCAAAAACGTAAGGGCTACTGTAAGCAAATGTAAAATACTGGTATCTATTATAAATAATATTAAACAAGTTACTTAATGATAATTACAGATACAAAAAAAATTGATAATAAATTATTGTAACTTTTTTTATTTAATTTACTTTATAACCCTCGCTGAGTTCTTTTCTTAAAACCAGTGTTATCTTATAATATCACCTTGTCACCTTCTTCAGTCACTTTCGTTTAATTGTTGAGATACTTCATTCAAAACTTCTAAGTTCTAATTACACTTTTTGTTTATTTTTCTTGCACCTACTTCAATAAAAGTACTATCAAGACTAACAATACATCGGTTTGTTCCAACGGATAGATATTTGTCCCTGAGAAAAGTAGTTAAACTGAACATAACTTTTATTTTTTCTTACTTTGAGAGCAAAATTTTCTTTGTCCCGAAATGCAGTTTGACGTTACGCTTGAAGGGGGCTGAAGATGAAATGAGGATAGATGTAGGAGTAAAGCGAATAACTAAACAGGCAACAAAAGCATTTAGGGAGATCGAAATTGTGATTATCTAAAACATTCCATCACCAGTAACTCGACGAATCCGACCTGTTCCCCGGATGAACATAGCCCGGCTAAACGGAGGCTTGTTGTCAGAATGGTTCACTGTAAGACCAAGAGTAATAACGAATCAGCTATTAGGTCAATGACCTATGGCCTATTCCACTCTTATTGCTCCATTCTCAGCTTACGATACCCACGGTGAACTACTATAATACGATATTTATTACTCTCCAGTTTTGTGGATTATAGACCTTTACCCATTCCTGGAGGCCTTACATAATAGCCGTACCCCCAGGCATGTTAACTGCTTTGAGTCACTAGACAAGAGACTTGGAATGCAGCTTAACCTGACTAATAAATCTTACAAATATTTACCATAATAGGGAGTGAGTCAACGGGTTTAACCGATTGTAGATCCATAACCGCAGGTAGACGGACATTGAGCTATCTATTGAATTTGGGGGGAGTGCATTAGGCCAGGATACTGAGCCCATTAAGTTTCGGTCCAAGGTCTTGCTGAACTAGGTTCGATTTCTCTAAACGAAAACATTTCTTAGATGTGATGTTCAGGTACAAAACGGCACTATTCGCGACTCTAATGAGACCGTAAAGGAAATGTTCTTTTCCTCGTTTTATTCTCAGGTTTATATAGCGTCATTATTGCCTCAATCTTTAGGTCACAAACTTCGTTCGAAGTATATCCTCATGTCGAGTTATAGGGACACGTTTTTGGGAATTTAAAATTATTAATGATAATAATATTATCAACATTCAATCAGAGGTTCACTGAACGAATTTTGTATTTTTTCCGAAACATAAAAAAGATTCTATTGACTAAAATTCGTTTAACCCAATATAAAAGAGATATAACACGAAAATAAATACAAGCATAAAGAATATATATCTTTTAAAACAATCTACTGACCCCAATCCATATCGTTGAGATGGAAATAAAGTTGTTAAATTGGAAAAAGATGGGCTTTGTAAAGTCCTTGACCTAGTTTAATAAAGAGTTTACGTGCATCCGGCACTAATGTTCGTAAGCACTAAGTTAGGTTCAATACTGCTGTGATATAACATCCATTTGTAACAGAAATAAAAGGAAATACATATAACTCCATATCGTGTTTTAGTTGAATATTTTAAGAGCTACTGTGACCTAATATGGATCCCTGAATCTGAGAGATATGAAATTTTATGAAAGCAAATACCTTTAATTCAGCTGTGTTCAAATTATTTTATAGTCCATGCTATGCGCACTAGATGTCGGAGCCTTCTCTTCAAAGGATTTGAATTCATACTTCTGGGTGTGATATGATTTTTCAAGTGCAAAGACCGATTTAATATTATTAGATATAGTTTGGTTGTTGTAGTGCATTGAGCGATTGAAATATTATTTAAGTTCATAATGATGTAATTACATGAGTCACTTTATGTCTATATTTCGAGACATTTAGAATTACCTTCAAGTTTAATGTCAACAGAATGTTTTCGAATTCTAAAAAATAAGAAAGTAACATTGTAAAATAAATGTTTACCGTATTTTTTATTGAAGTGTGCAATAGAAAAACATTTTTTAAATATTTAATTAATACTTAATGTTTTCTAATGCTGAATACAAAAAATATTTTTAATGGGTGTTAAAAAAAATAAAATAAAGAAAAATTGTTGGTTTAGAAAACAGAAGAAAATGTTTTCATAAAACTAGCAAGGTTGAAAATATAAATATAATTTTTAAGTATTTACGTTGGAAAGTTCAAATGTTACCATCCTTACGAGTACCTGTTTTAGTTATAATTTGATTTTCGCTAGCCATAAATTCGCAAATTATTCAGTTCCCCAGGTAATCAATGTAGGGAAATTATGTTCACTTCGATACGACTATATTGAAGTTCCAGGAGAAAATATCCTCCAAATCCTCGTCTAGAGAGATGTTAAGTAATATCTAAGTAGGAATGAGGGAGTACGTAATGATCTTGTGGCTCTATCTATACGGGAAAAGTATGGTACGTGGGAGCAGGTAGATCTGTTCTCAAGACACTCTATTTAGATCTTTGTCAGCAGTAAACTTAACTTAACACTCTAATATAATATAGATTATACGATATGAGTCCATAGTTAGCTAGAAGGCCTTGAGTAAAACAGACAGCAAATCCAAATAATTAATAAATGACACTATAACCTAATTTAAGTGTATTGTGAGTATAGGACATAGAAATCGGTTATAGATATGTACATTAAAAATATCTTCAAACAGTAAAAATGAGATAGGCGGATAGATAAAGTTATGCCATTAAATGATATAATATATTCAGAAACGATAATTTAAAATCCGTTCATTTTAAATAACTTTTTTTCTATCAATGTCGTTTTTTTTTATTTTACAATTTTTTTTTTGATAATTTACTAATAAAGAAACAAAATGTATAACACTTTCTTACAAAGTCTCATAGAATTTTAAAAACCATAATTAATTTTTGTGTGAGATGTAAAAACTTTCTTAATATGTAACAACTGTTTATAAATATTTTACAAGTACATTGACGTAGTAGAAAAAGTAACCTAAAGCAAAAACTCTCAAGAGTGTACCAGAAGCGACTAGTCAGTGCTTCAACAAAACTGTCTTTATTTATGACACCTAGGCCTCATTCCTAGTGTTGCACAGAACTTTAGTCTTTTAAACAGCTTTCCCTGCAGAAGTAAGCATTTGTCGTTTTCTCTTGACTCAACATTAGTTGGGAAATATTTTCCTTTCTATCGGGACAGATTCCAACATGAATTATTCAGTAACATACGCTAGAAAAACAAAGTGTTGTTTGTTCGGAGGAGACATTTAAGTGATTAACTTTTGGCATAAATTGCCATCATCATACTTAAAAGTAGAAAAAGGGGTCTGTGACTTTTATTTTTGTTTAAAGTAAATTTAGCAAATAATAATTAAAATTTTCTATTATTATTAACAGTAGAACTTGCAGCAAGTTTTCTTCCTAATGCAATATAAATACCAGTCTATTCTTAATACTAAGGTTTATATGCTTTCTTACACTGTTATTTTCCATAATCTGGTTAGAAACTACTAGTCATATAATCTGGTTAGAAACTACTAGTCATATAATCTGGTTAGAAACTACTAGTCCTATAATCTGGTTAGAAACTACTAGTCATATAATCTGGTTAGAAACTACTAGTCATATAATCTGGTTAGAAACTACTAGTCCTATAATCTGGTTAGAAACTACTAGTCATATAATCTGGTTAGAAACTAATAGTCCTATAATCTGGTTAGAAACTACTAGTCATATAATCTGGTTAGAAACTACTAGTCATATTATCTGGTTAGAAACTACTAGTCATATAATCTGGTTAGAAACTACTAGTCATATAATCTGGTTAGAAACTACTAGTCATATAATCTGGTTAGAAACTACTAGTCATATAATCTGGTAAGAAACTACTAGTCATATAATCTGGTTAGAAACTACTAGTCATATAATCTGGTTAGATTCACAAAATCTATTAGTTTTTGAGGCTTTAATTGTAGATATATCATTTATCTTAAACCAGGCAATTGTATATTGGCCTACACGTATTATATTCATTATGTATCTAGTTATTGTATATTTATTTCGCCACAGACATACATTGTTCACATCTACTAAGAGATCACTAAAGAGATTTTATGAAAGTCCTAACTAGCCCAACTAAGTTTCACGCATGATCATCTGGAATATTTCTTTAAACGCTACCTCCATAGCTTATTTCCTGACGTAAATAATTCCTTCTCAGATAGTTTTATCTCGCAATAGGTATTCCACTTCTCCTCCCTATAGTTTACTGGGACATTTCGAAAGAAAATAGATGTTAAAAACATTATTTTAAAAGGATACCGATTATAGATTACACAATTCTAGTTTCCTAATATTTCAGATGGCGTGATAGTCATGAATCTTCTTTCCCTTAACGAATCTCTATAAACTATTCAGAATCACTAGAGAAGAACTCAAAAGATACTTAATACTACTTGCAAACATTGTAGCTTCTATTTAACCTGGTTCGCATCAAATGAACAAGCAATTAAAATTAACCAAGCACTTAATATAGCAGAAACAATAAACTGAGGGTTTATTTCATCTTGAAATGCGAAACAATAAACTGTGAAATTCAAACGATGTCAAGAGACATTCTTAGTTAATTTAATGTAAAGAGAAAATTCTGATATAAATTAAAATAAGCTTGTGTAAGAAACGAAAGGGTCTACATAATAATATATTGCAAATGACGTAATGAATGGAAACGTAGAAGGGTGAATTTGAAATACTTTTCATCAATAAAAGGTTGGTTTTGAATTAAACTATACCTTATACCAACTAGCAAAAAAAAAGTCATTACTCTATCTAAAAATGGATAGGATACAATTAAATCTTATTGGTGTAAGTCATTCCTAAATTTTCAAAAACACGAGTGCCTTTCCCTTCTTTTTACCGAAATTAATGGTAAGTTTTACATTTTACTGACTTAGGAAGAGAGCGATTAAGTTTTTTTTAACTGTATTACAGAAGTGTTTCATCATGTGATATGTATGATGGGTTATAAATGTATTAGTTAATACTTTGAAGAAAATATTTTAATGACTCTATAAAACTTGACTCTACCTAGTATGAAGTTAGTGTCTAAGGTAGAACGAAATTATATACAATATACTCCAAATCTGTTTCTTTTTAAAAATAAACAGATGATATGGTGTCTGTAAACAAAAAGGTTTGCCTATGTTTGTTTTATTTTGATAGGTTTTTACATAACAGTTTCACAAAACTATTCGGGACCAGTAAAACCTATTGAGCTTCAAGGGTCTCCATACTACAGTACAGTCTGATCTTTATCGATTTTCAGTAAATAGGAGTTTTACTCCCAGAAAAGGGAGTTGGTCTGAAGCGGGGATTAGCCTGACTTGCATCGTGGTCGAAGGATGCATTTGACGAAAGATAAACAATGCCCACCCTTCACAAAGTTAAACCAATGCCTGCAAATATCAACTATATTCATGCCTATAAATCACCCGATTTTATGAAGGCAAGCACAAAATACATAATTTTCACACGTTAGAAATTAGATAGTTTAAATCAAATGTCATAAAGAACTTAATATATATAATTTTCCTTTTTTTATATTCATATATTCTAATAACTATTTACCTAATTTATTCAAATTGCCAATAATATTTCATAAATAACGACTTTTTAAAATTTCAAAGTTTTGTGATGTCCATTTTAATTAAAATCTCTTTTTACGAACAATTAAATCTGACTAACATCCAAACAATCATTTTATAAAAATTAATTCGCAGCTGCTCTCCCATTTGCTACAAAATAACCCAATTATTTCATGAGCCAGACCTATGACCGAGTTTTGCTGAGTTCATATTATTGAACGTGAAATAATAAGAAGCATGTGTCTTACGATAAATGCCTAAAATTGTTTTTACAAATTGTTTAATAATAGAAGATAAATATTGAATTAGGTTTGTTTGCAATGAAGATAAGTCTGCCAAACCATCTACAGGTATTATTGTAAGTTTACAAATTGTGGAAAATATTTAAGCATATATGTTTTGCAAAATATCGTTTATCAAATAAATAACAATACAGTTGGTTATTATTACTTGACTACTATTGTATATTAATGGGTTTATTTTTTACAAATTTGTAAAAAATAATTTTTGAAATATATATATAAATATAAATAAATATATATATATATATATATATATATATATATATATATATATATATATATATTATATTAAATGTAATATATTTAATTCTTGTTTTGAAATATTTTTAATTTATTATATATATATATATATATATATATATATATATATATATATATATATATATATATATATATATACATCCCGCTAACAATATGGCAGCATTTCATTTTGCAACCATAGGGCAGCCACTTGAAGGAGTGAAGTATATATGTTTTTCGTCGTGTATAATTTATTTCTAATAAACATGATACTACTCCATGTACTTTAATTTCATAAAATCTTAAAAATACAAAATTGACTGAAATACTATCAATACGGCAGCATTTCATTTAGGCATCAATATGGCAGCCAGTGTATATTTTCGTTCAGTCTAATAACAATATGGCAGCCGGTGTGTATATTATTCCCACGCTACTAACGATACGAGAACCAACAGTGTTGCCACTATGGTGCGACTGTCTGACTAGTCAAATGTTTAGACTCTAAGACAATGAGTGTGTGTAATCACGGTGAATACATAAACATTAGAATGTCCCTTTTTCATTTCAGCTGGCCAATTATTTACTCAACTCACATAAGTCCTGGTTGTTAGTTTTCATAAAAGTGTACAACTATCGAAAGCTGACGGGGATAGAAGTGAACAAAATTTAACGGGGATAGTCGGGTGGGGCTCTATGGGAGTTGTAAAGGAGTGACTTGGGGTCGAAATACCAGAAGGCAGAAAAAACTAGCAAATGATCAGTCGGCGGGTTTTAATGGTGCTGAGTCTTTTGCCGTTATCGAACGTCATAGGGATATAAGGGTGATCCTCTATGGGAATAGCAAATGATGAGTTGGAGTATATTTGTGACAAAGCAAAACAAAGCTAGAATATGCTAAATCGTAGTGTTTTGGAGGGTGCTGAGTGGAATACCGCCTTCAATATTATAAGGGGATGCACGGGTGTGGCTCTACGGGAGTAGAAAGGGGTGAATTGGGGTAAAATTTTCAGAAGGCAAAAAAACAATGGAAAATGATCACTCGGGGGGTTTTAAAGGAGGTGAGTCTTTTACCGTTATCTAAAGTCAATGGAGATACACGGGTGATCCTCTAAGGGAGTAGCAAATGATGAATTGGAGTATAAATGTGAGAAGGCAAAACAAAGCTAGAGTATGATCAATCGTAGTGTTTTTTAGGTTGCTGAGCCCAATACAGTCTTCCATATTAATCGGGAATGCACAGGTGTGGCTCTACGGGAGCAGAAAAGGGGTGAATTGGGGTAAAATTGTCAGAAGGCAAAAAAAAATTGAAAATGAACATTCGGGTGGTTTTTAATGGTGCTGAGTCGTTTACCGTAATCGAACGTCAATGTGAATATACGGGTTACCCTCTATGGGAATAGCAAATGATGAATTGGGGGTATAATTGTGAGAAGGCAAAAAAAAACTAGAAAATGATCAATCGTAGTGTTTTGGAGGGTACTGAGTCCAATACCACCTACAATATTAAACGGGGATGCTCGGTAGTTGATCTACGAGAGTAGGAAATTGGTAAGTTGGGCTAAAATTGTCAGAAGGAAAAAAAACAATTAAAAATGATCATTCGAGTGGGTTTTAATGGTGCTGAGTCTTTAACCGTTATAGAACGTCAATGGGGATACACGGGTGACCATCTATGGGAGTAGCAAATGATGAATTGTGGTATAATTGTGAGAAAGCAAAAAAAACTAGAAAATGATCAATGGTAATGTTCTGGAGGGAGCTGAGTCCAATACCGCCTACAATATTAAACGGGGATGCTCGGTTGTTGCTCTACGAGAGTAGAAATTGGTAAATTGGGGTAAAATTGTCAGAAGGCAAAAAAACAATTGAAATGATCATTCGGGTGGTTTTTAATGGTGTTGAGTCGTTTACCGTAATCGAACGTCAATGTGAATATACGGGTGACCCTCTATGGGAATAGCAAATGATGAATTGGAGGTATAATTGTGAGAAGGCAAAAAAAAACTAGAAAATGATCAATCGTTGTGTTTTGGAGGGTGCTGAGTCCAATACCGTCATTAAAAGCTAATGGGAATATGAGGGTGTGGTTCTACGGGAGTAGAAAGGGTGGTTAATTTTTATGAAAATGTCAGATACTAGAAAAATGTCTAGTAAAATAACACTCTGGGGGGTATAGTAAAATAATACTTTGTAAGGGGTGACTCCAATTTCGTCATCGAAAGTATAGGATAACGCAGGTGTGAGTTTTCGAGAGTGCGATTCCAGACACTGTTAAAAAATAGCGGGAAAGTGTGATTAGTCATATGTTTGGAACGGAAGAGGAGTGGAAGCTGGGCGCAATCATAAATATTAGATTATTCATTCTTATCATCAGCTGTCGTAATCTGTAAGCAAGTTATAGACAGATTGTAATGTATTTTATTGAGCTCATGCAGTTCCAAATAAAACTAGTTTACTTTTCTTGTTTCAATTGTGTTTTACCTTCTAGCTCCTAATATACTTGTGCGACAAGTCGTTTGCGAATAAGATATTCAACCATGTAATAGATTAGTCAATATTCTATTTTATAACCACTGTTGAACTTATCTCTAATTTTAATTGTTTAATTTAAAATCATTGGGTTATGAATATTTCTTATACAAGTGTTTGATAGTAAATGTTTACTGTTAATTTATTGAAATATTTACAAGCACAGTCAAGCGCTTTGCAAGTGTCACAAGATCCTGCTCAAAGGGAGAGATAAAAATTAGATACGATAAAACTCTGTTAGTGTTATTATAGCAAGTTCAACCTTTCTGTGTCCAAATACACATGCTGTTGCCCATGTTATATTACAAATATTTTTGACCCTTTGTGTTCTAGGATTGTATCGTGTAATACTTGTGGTACAATTAATAGATTGATGATAACACCTGTTATATACATATTATGTTAAAAATATTTAATTTTGTGTGTGGATATTTTTAAAAATTAGAAATAATAAAGTAAGTAAAAATTTATGTTTTGATGTAGTAATTTAGAAAACTGTTCGTAATTAAGGACAAAAGGAAGATTTTATCAGTTAATTCATAGAATTCTTGCCGGTGGCTTGAAACTCGCTTTACAGTTTGTTGTCTATCAAATGTCGGATTTTGAGTATAGTTATTAAAGGTAAGAGTTTGATTTCTCCATTCATACAGTGATTTTAATTCTTATACAAAATATCGTGAACCAAATTTTTCACATTAAACTTTATTAATGTAAACGCAAAAAATTAAGAACTATTATAATTTGTGAAAATTCCAATTCCATAGCGTTTATAAGCAATATTATTTTAATACCTCATTTAAAACGCTACTTTTGATCTAAGGGAAATAAACATTGATTTAAAAACTTTTTGGTCAACCTTATTTTACGAAAATGAAAACCTTGGGAAACCCCCTTAATGTGGATATTTTTTTTTTTAACTTGGGGTTAGGGTAAATGTTTCTTAGTTTAATAATGTTTACTACTTTGATCTAAAGTAGGTTAAATAGAAAAGTATATATTTTATGATTTTAAAAACATAAAATTCTATTTACGGTTGTCTTTATAAAAAAAAGTATAACCAATAATAATGTTTTTTCAAATTAAATGTTAATGTAATATTTGTAATGTGGAGCATACATTTAGTTGCAATGATTTCGGGTTATCACTAAAGCATTTTACGGGAAAAAATTATAATAAGATATTACGTCAGACCACTTGAGCTGAGGGTCCGGGATGTAATAAAATTTTGTATTTCAAGTGATTTCTACTATATTTTATTACACTTTCAAAGTTATATGATATTTTTATCAATAATAACATAATATATATTTTTTTTCATCCAAAATAAACAAAAATTGTTACAAAAATATAAATAATGTAGCAAAGAAACGAAACGTAATATACAAAATTGTGTAGATATAATATGAAATGAAAAGAATGAATATAATAATAAGTGCAAATTTTATATTACTTATAACACTAGTTAACTAAATGACTAATAAATATAAAACGAGAAAATATATTAAAAGGAAAATCTTGTGTTTAAACAAGTATTTATTTTTCTTTCCCTATTTATAAATAGAGAAAAAAAGTAACAAAAAAATGTAATCCTAAAAACTAATTAATTAATGAAGAAATAGTTTTAAAAAGAGTACAACTTCATTAATCCAGAAATTGTGGCTGAAACTGAAGACGCACCTGGCAACCAACAATACCTATAAGTGCCTATCAAGCCCATGCCACGGGGATTAACAAACACTGTGTCTGTGTGGTGTTCAATTTCTGCGACGAATGAATGTAAAGGCCAATTTACATCTGTTCTAATTTAGCTTAGACGATACATTTCTTACTTTATTTCCAAAACTTCTTCGATATATTGTATCACTTTACCTCAGGTAGGTAACCAGAAAAATTTACCTTTATTGTACATTGTAAATAAAAGAAGGCTTTTATTTGGTCGAATCTCATCTAATGTTAATTTCTTGCTCACGTAGGCCCATTGAACACGTCTATATTTTATAGGTTCAAACGAGCACAAATTACCATTTTCGGGTAAAAAAATCAAAAAACATTGAAATAATAGCATTTCTGTACTTACGACAGCCAAATGTAACCAAAAACTGTAAGGATATAGTTCTTCCCATTGTATATTACATTGTAGCTAGGCATCACGGTGAAAAACGTTTTCTGTAAGCAATGCAATACATCTCTTTTATTTATCCACCATATTTGATTTGTCATAAGTTGTTATAGGTACAAATGTGTTTCAGTAAAGACCTATTTTTTCTAAAAGTTCTTCTTTAACTACATTCGTTAAATTTTCCTGGTAGTCGTTGTTGGCAAGTGAAAACATTTCTTTAATTCCTCCCTTAGATATTTTCTGAAAGAATGACATTTCACCTTGATTGTGATGTTACTTTCATCAAGACACGTTGAATGCACCTGAAAATATATCTGATAAGATTTAAGTATATTTTAATCTTCTTCTTTAATTCTATCTTTAACCGTATCCCTCCTGGCTCGCATATCTACAATTTGATTTATTATTATTATTATGGTGAAAAAATTTACAAATGTTTTGGCGAATATAGCTGAGGAACCAGTCTTCAAAAACTAGCTGTAAAATAGCGTTATGCAGAGGGACAGAATAAAATTAGTCACTATGATGGTATTTCTTGTTAAAAAAACAAGACGTAAAAGATAATGACTGTTTTGTAGATTTTTTTTCACTTTAAAAAATCTCTCCCTTCTTCGGTCGACATGTTAAATACATTTTTATAGTTAGTATCAGAATGATTTTAGTTCGTTCGGCTGTGTCTGATCTCAAGACAAATTCTGCTAATACTCAATCACTTCTCAAAACTGTCTCCTTTGTTTATATATTTTACGAATCCTACCACTAGTTTGTAATAACTCCTAATTACAGACTTAATATTTCAATTTGAATATTCTCTATTCTTCGTTGATAGAAAATTACTTCAGTTAAGCAACCCTAACCAAGACCTTATAAAACGTTTTGTAGTCAATCTTTAGACGTTGATAATCATAAATATTTACTACCGATGATCACCGTAATTTTTCACTATACTTTAGATTTACTGATAATCTTGTTTTATTTTTATGGTAGGCGAACAAAAAGACTATCTACGATCAAAACATTGGGCGTCCTGATAAGGATTACAACGGGCATCGGCTTTTTTTTAGCTATAATTGCCGTCACTTAGTATGGTATTCATATCGTATGGTATCCTCTCAAGCAAGAATCAGTACAGTAGTCTTGAAGAGCCAAGCAACATTAATTTATGTATGTACTGTAATCAATAAAGTTCTACAAACGTATTTTGTGCATTCTTAATTATATTATTACGGTTCATTAGAACTCCTGTTTTTTTCTAGTGTACAGGAAGCTATTTCCGTGTAATCCGACGGTGTCTCGGTCCCATCTACCTCGAATTATCCATGCACTACTGTATTTGTTTCCGTACCAATGATCACCGTACTTGAAACAGTTTTTTATGCAACTCTAATGTGAGTGAAAATCCCACAGACATTAAAGTTACTCTTGAGACTAGAATATCGAGGATAAACATAATAGATTTATTACATTGCTTACCGAAAACGTTTTGATTACTGCAATATACATTGGGAAGAACTATATCCTTACATATAACCTTCAGAGATGTAGAAATAAAGAATTTTAAATATTTACCATTGCTTAAACCGCCTGAACTGCTCTCTAGTTTAATTGGCATATTAACACCTATGATACATATATCCTTAAGTAAGTACTTAAGTACAAATGTTTTGCCCTTATGTTCATAGAATCTGTGTATATATCCACGTGTTCTTTCTTTGCTACCTTATTTATATCTTTCAAACTATTTTTGAGTATTTTGGATGAAAAAAAGATATAATCTTATTATTAATAAAAATGATGTTGTATGGTCTATAAATAACGCTAGTTCTTTAATACCTTGGTCATTCATTTGGAAGAGTTGAGATAATGTTGCCAAGTGTTTCATTAGAGTCCTCGATATAAGTACTTCAGGAATTTATAAACATGCTATTTTAGCATGCTTTCGTAAAACTTTATAAATTATTATGAGGTTACTGGTATTTGTGTTTGCAAAAACGCAAGTGTTATCGTCAAGAACGGAATTATTTCTTGAACTTATTAGCAAATAAATATAAAATCCTTATATAAAAAAATCTCATAAAAATTGACACTCGGTAGTTTACGAGACTTTACCACTCCCATTATATACATCTGTCAATTCCTTCAAACATACACTGTTGGTTCGCTGGAAAGGACATACAGCTGTGGATTCTCGACCTTATGTTGGAGAGAACTATGATATATATTTTCAGATTGAAACATAAACACCCGACACTCCGAAAGCCATTCTGACGCGTTTGTTTATTTGATGGCAGACCAAACTTATCTTAATGTTCCGGTCAATGCATCTCGTACTTTTCCCTTGGTGCTCTTAGATACTATAGAATCGATAAAGTATTTATTTTTTAATTTAACTTGCTTTTCAAATTAATTGTCATATCATCTCTTTCCAATTTTAATAATCTAAAAGTGACTATTATTTGCTGTATATTGTTACAATTTGGTAACATTGCAAACATGTTAACACTTGTATTAACAGATGAAACACTTGATATGGCCTAAGCCATATATATTCACTAAAGGTTAATACCAATGTATTCAATAAACATATTAATAAAATAAAACATAGACTACCAGCGGCTAAAGTTGAGGATAGAAACAAATGTTTCCGTCTTTATACGACCATTTTGACGCTGGGAGAATAGGATAAATTATTTACGTTTACGCCGTATGTAAATGAGAGAAAGGGATGGAAAAGATAGAATGCAGAAAGTCAGTTTTTCGGGCCTTCGTCCACGAGAATACTTGTCGAGTGCGAGGCTTTACCTTTGTGTGGCTTGGACCTATGTTTGTTTACACCAGACAGCCTGATATCGTAATATAAACTGACAACACTCGCACAGATGTCATTTAGGTTCTTGTATACAATACAGAGATTAACGAAAGATGATTCAGTATTTATTGACCTTTAACTACCGTCCTGCACATTTCTGTCACATTAGTACTGCCGTTGTAGCTCACAGGCACGAAAATTCTAAGTGTGATTTATTGTGCGGTTTAACAATTTATCTTGCATTTACTTTATAAAAATTGTTTTTGAATATTCTGGTTGCATGTCACTAGGGTAAACGTAGTTTTATGAGATCAGTTATATTTTATTTACTAATTGAAAACTGTAGTAAATAAAACCTTCTACAGATCTTAGCACCGTTTAGCTAAAAAGACTTATAATCGCAATTAACATACACTAATTATATCTTGTTCACTGATTGTACACAATTAACTTTATGTACAAGATAACATTTGACA
The DNA here is from genome assembly GCA_036971475.1 of Prosapia bicincta. Taxonomy (NCBI): domain Eukaryota; kingdom Metazoa; phylum Arthropoda; class Insecta; order Hemiptera; family Cercopidae; genus Prosapia; species Prosapia bicincta. Next base: position 170,967,078 of record JBAIZL010000001.1, on the reverse strand, counting down.
CATTATAAGCTTTATTTATGGAAACGCATTAAAAATAATAACTCAATTTTGACAGCAGTATTTACACAGCAGCTCAGAACATTCTAGACATATTGGCTGTTCAAAGTCAGCTTACAAAGTGTAACTAGTCCTTCTATTTTTTGTTGCTGGACAAATTCTACATTGTTTATAACAATTTATCTATACAAATAGAAAAATTTGTAAATTTCTGGAGGTTGCAGTTTTTCGAAATCATCTTCATCGTGTGATGCACTTCGTTGAGATTCGGTATCATGATCTTTTACTAAATTACTTCTTCACTCTGTTGCACAATTCCCCTATTCTCTTTGATGCCTTCTAAAAGTTGGTCATTAGATACAGCACCTGAATCACTGTCTTCTTCGGCTAACCCGTCGCTGATGGTCAGGCACGATGACGGTAGTTAAAGGTTAAGCTTGGAATTTGTAGATATTGGCATAATAGGTTTTCTGAATATATAAACTGATCAAGATAAGTCGATGAAATGATGTGGGTCAACAAATTCTCTTTGTCGTTTATTTTAAGTTGTATAAAGGTTGAAAAAATATAAGGTCTACTTATTTATATTTTTTTTATTTACGGTTATAGTAGAAATTTTTCATTAACGGATGGTTGAAAAGTCATTCCGCTGCCCCCGCTAACGTACCATCCGTTTTAAAACAAAAAAAGAAAAGAACACGAAAAGAGAGAAAATTAATTACCCGAAGAAGAATGATAAAACAAACATAAATGTTTAGATAGGCTAAGTAAAAATGGAAAGAAAATATATGACAATTAGGTAGACAAAATACATTATTTTAAAAATTAAATAAAAAATTTAATTTTTATAAAATTATCAATTTGGGACAAACGGTTATCTTTTCAAATTGAATCGTTCGAGCATCCAGTCTTTAAAATTCTTAAAGCACATGGGCAGGCTGCATTGAAACATTGCTCCAAGCTATAAAGATTAGTTTGACAGACATGACGTAAACAAACGTGCTAGAACTGCTTTCGGAGTGCCGCCTGTTTATATTTTCATATCACAAACATTTCTGTCAATAGATGTAGCACAGCTTCTGTCTAATACAAGGTCGCGAAACCGACTCTTTCTTTTGGTTATGTTGCATAGTTGGAAACATGCCAATTTCGGGCGATTTATTGTCAATGGGATATAATCACCCCTTGGTAACCCCTTACTTCTTATTTTGAAGACAAGGGACTAGGACCTTCGAAAATCTTCGAATGCCAATTTTTGGGCAATATTTTAGATTCTGGCAAGTTTTACCTCAATTCACCCACAGCGACACCCGCAGTCCTATCCCGGATTGTACATGGCCAACTTCGGTGCTAGGATTAGACTCAGCATCACTAAAATTCTCCAGTGATCATTTTATATCGATCTCTTAGCCTCTGACCTTTTTACCCCAATTCTCCCTTTGCTACTCCCGTAGAGCCCACACCCGTCCATCTCTGGTGTCTTTCGATGACGGCATTCAATTCAGCATCCTCAAAAACATCCGAGTGGTAAATTTCAAGTAATATTTTGACTTTTGACATTTTTACACCCAAATCATCCCTTTGGCACTCACGTAGAGTCACATACGTCCATCCCCGGTGACTTTCGATGACGCCATTAAATTCAGCACGCTCAGAAACCCCCGAGCGGTTATGTTCCAGCGATTTTGTTATACTTCTGACATTTTCACCCCAATTTACCCCTTTGCTAGTCGCGTGGAACCACACCAGTGGATCCCCGGTGACTTTCGGTGACGGCATTGATTTCCGTGTAATCAAAAATTCCCGAGTTCTTATTTTCTAGTATTTTTTTGACTTTTGACATTTCTACCCCAAATCATCCCTTTGGTACTAACGTAGAGTCACAACCGTCCATCCCCGGTGACTCTAGATGACGCCATTGAATTTAGCATCCTCTAAAACCCCCGAACGGTAATTATCCCGCGATTCTTAGACATCTGACAATTTTACCCTAATGCAACCCCTTTGGTACATGGATTAAGCCTCACAAGTACATCCCCGGAGACTTCCGATGACGGAATTGATTTCAGTATCCTCAAAAACCCCCAAGCGGATATTTTTCAGCGATTTTTTGACCTCTGACATTCTCACCCCAATTCACCCCTTTGGTACTCTCGTGGAACCACACCAATGCATTACCGGTTACTTTCGGTGAGGGCATTGAATTCCGCCTCATCAAAATTCCCCGAGTTTTTATTTTCTAGTAATTGTTCCACTTTTGACATTTCTACCCCAAATCATCCCTTTGGCATTCATGTAGAGTCTCATCTGTCCATCCCCGGTAACTTTCGATGGCGGCATTGAATTCAGCATCCTCAAAAACCCCCGAGTGGTTATGTTCCAGCGATTTTTTGACGTTTGACTTTTTTACCCCAAATCATCCGTTTGGTACTTACGTAGAGTCACATCCGGTCCATCCCCGGTGACTCTAGATGACACCATTGAATTTAGCATCCTCAAAAACCCCCGAACGGTCATTATCCCGCTATTCTTAGGCATCTGACATTTTACCCTAATTCAACCCCTTTTGTACAGGGGTTTAGCCTCACCAGTACATCCCCGGTGACTTTCGATGACGGCATTGATTTCAGCATCCTCAAAAACCCCCGATTGGTCACTTTCCAGTGATTCTTTGTCCAATTCAAATATATACATTACGTAGTACGATTGATATCCATGTGGATGCCAGCAATGTTGCCAAGTTTGTGGCTGCCATAATGTTAGAGAATGGTTGAAATATACAGTAAATTTATATACAGGAGGCGACTATGCTGCCCCTGGCGGAAATGTTACGAAGTTGTGATATACAAATCCCGTTTACTCTGTTATCAATACGAGTACCGTTTGGTTATTACAAATTATTAAAAAAAAATTCAGAACGACCATAGAACTTCCAAATACAGTATAGCTCCAATAAAAAACTTCTTTTTACACTTATTGACATGGTTTTTATTTCGATTATTGTCAAAGGGTGTTATATATATATATATATATATATATATATATATATATATATATATATATATAGGATATATGTATATAGGATATATGTATGTAGGATATATGTATGGGATATATATGTATATATACTATATATATATATATATATATATATATATATATATAGGTAGATATAATGATGAGATATTTTTCTGGGTTTTTTTTATTGTTTGTTACGATGTTGCTTCACTCAGCGAGAGGAATTTTCTTCTAAAAATTAAATTAACTTAATAAATGTCATACTGAAGCTTCAACCTTATTCCATGCAATGTAACTAGAAAGTAAAACACCGCTATGGAAGGTCAGACAAAGTAAAAATTGCATTTACCATTCATAAGAAAGAACAACCATTTGGCGACTTTTAAATATAATTAAATGGAGGAATTTTATTTAAATTATTATGAGTTTCTATATTTTCTCATTGTCCCAAAGCGATCATCTAGCGAGACTTATATCGCGAAGACGAATGCAGAGATTATAGTGAATAGGCCTATATAGCATGATAGAAGCTTGACAGTCCCAAGTATAGGATCTATGAGAAATCATACCATCAAGTATACAGGTCATACTTAGACCTAGATGTGAGTTACTAAACGGTGAAAACTAATCAATAATTATAAATATCACTAATACAACAATATTTATAAATATTAATACTAATTTTTAATCAACTGTTGATAAGTTTTTATTTTTTTATTTTTATTATTTTCATTACATATAATATTTTTATGAATATATTCTTACCAATGTTGGATTTAATAAATTTAAAAATATTTTTTTATTTATGATTTCAAGTAAAGTGTTAACATTGGTTATGTCTTGACACATTCTCGTCACCCAGTATTTATGATATTTAATCACATTCTAGAGAAGTATCAATGATGATATTTTTGCAGAAATTTTGTTTAATCGAAATATATTACTACTCTATTATTTAAGTAAGGCTTTAAGAAATATAAACGCTAAAAACTAAGAATCATTCTACGCATATGAAACTAATATAAACAACGTAAAAAGTAACATTTTTTGTGTAACTTTCTTCTTAAAATATATGTTTAAAATAAAATTAATAAGATTTCAAAGCCAATAATTTATCAACTAGGTAATTGTTTTCTACTCACTTATATTATGAAATCATAGAAATACCTAGGTAAACAGGTCAATTAGGTGAAGGCTATTTGTAAATTGTCAAAAACGTTATTACATTTCTATAAATAGTTCTCTTCCACGACCCTTTGAAATATTGAAGCAAGAAAGAAAAGTTTCTTCACGCAAATACTCTAGTTAAACGTAAAATCGGATTAATTAAAAGTAAACAATAAGACTGAATTCGCTTTAGAATATTGTTAAAACAATGTAGTTTTTAAGTTATAATTTTAATTAGTTTGTCTATTTATTTTGATATAAGGTTATATTTTGAGCCTAACGTTTAGGAGTCGATTATATGATGCTATATAAAACAATGTTTTTAACCAAAAACAAAACAAACCTTTGGAAACTATTATTATTGGTTTTAAGAGTTAAATGAGTGCCGGTTATACAATATAAATATATATTTATCTAACCAGAGTAATATAATTTTGTTTCCTGGAATAATATTTTTGGTTTATTGGTGATATGCCGACGATTTATTCTAAATTTATCTTGTATATAATATAGTCAGCCCATAATCGTTTGCCTTAGACTGTTATTTAATGTCAGAATAAATGCATAGATTAATTAAAACTGGAACTTTAAAACATTTATTTTGTCAACAATATTTGAAACAAATTTTATCTTATTGTTTAACTTTATTCAATCTGAACTTAGGATTTACTGGAACACTATATAAACAGAAATATCTTCCTTAATTCAATATTTGTGAATAATCTTTAAAGGTAACTATTTGTAGAAACCTAGTAACTTTTCTTGACAATTAAAAAGTACACTAAACAGGGTTCAGCGGTTTTGCAAACTATTTGCATGATTTCAAAGTAAGAATGTAAATAGAAAGTAAATGATGTGGTCCGACACTGTCAACATTCAAAAGTACTTGAAGGTATTGCTTCAGCTTTTCTTACCCTGAAGAGACTACGAACTTCCGGAAGTTACGACTGAGATAAATAACCCGATACGTCTATATATACTTTGGTAACTGGAGCCAAATTATATAACAGTTCGAAAGTTGGAGTTGTCTCACTGACAAAAAATCGACCAGTATCTCAAAGGAAAATGTCAAGCGTATGCACTTAATCAAAATTACAGGGAAATATCTAACGAGAGATTGAAAAAATCCCAAATCAGAAATAGCAAATTTTAGTGAATTTTAGAAGAAAATATCCAGCTCATTGTAGAGGCTACAGTGCTGTAGTCGGTTTATAAGCCATTAATCACTCATTTATAGTTCTTAAACCATTTTAAATTATTTATTTTTTTTATGTTTATTATTGAATATCTTGTCTAGTAAATTTTTACTTATTTTATATATATGTTTATATATATATATATATATATATATATATATATATTTATTTATTTATTTATTTATTTATTTATATATAGCTTATACATATTATATAAAATAATAAAATAGAAAGATAATGTTTTACTATTTTAACGCCTCTTTCTCTACTTTATTGAAGACTTTTGTTCAACAAATTACGCAAGTGACTCGTCCTCTAATTATTTTAAAATGAGAAAATTCATTACAGTAATGTAACCACCTATCCAGTGTCCATAGAGTGTCCCAAGAATATTGGCTCGATGAAGGGGGGGGGCGGGCGTTTCAGGATAAATAATTACTCTGTCCGAGGTGGCGTGGGCAGAACAGCAACACTACGTGAGACAATAACATGTGTTCCCCAAGGTGAAGCGAAATTAAGTAGTTTTATACTTTATCATTAAATACGTTTATTTGAAAATTAGTTTTGGAGTGATAGCTTTTTAGTTGACAAAATATCCCTCTAATAGATACATCTTATGACTTTCACTAGCTCTACAGCTCTACATAAAATCTAAGGTTATATTTTTATTTGTGGATTTTCACCAAGATAAATGAATAAATAATACAAATTAAAAGTCCAACTAACTTAAAAAATAAATTTGAATAATATTACCAAATATAATATATTTGAAGTAGTAGGCCTACATCACATTCCCGAACTATATTAGGTGGACTATATATTTTGTAATATATAAAAATCTCGCCGTTTCTCCATCGTCCCGTGTTCACTGATTGTCATAAACGGAAAAATCGTTAATTTTAATAAATATTACAATAATACTTACTGTTTACGTTTTCAACAGTAGTAGAACACTTCAAATATCTTATTATTATGTATGTAACATCTACTTATCAAAATAATACTTATACTTGAGTTGTTTTTTATTACTAAATTCCTCTATCGTTTATTTCAAGATTTAGTTTAAGTGAATTTCTATATGGAAGTTTGTGCTCATACGTACATCTCGATACTCTATCTGTTTTAAGAGCTTACGTAGCCTAAGTCTAAAGAATACTTGCTCTATATAAAGGTCATACAAACTTGTATAAACTTTGTTAAGGATACACCCTTCCTTTATTTCTCATGAATATATTTTACTGTTTGATAAAGTTTCAATCCAGGAAGAATTCCAGTACTATCCCTTGAAAAATTATAAATCTTTGTTAAAAGATTTGCTGCAAAACTAAATTCAGTACAAGAAAGATTTTTAATTTATTTAATTTTTAAAAAAATATAATTTATCGAGTCTTGACAATTGTTTTAATTGTCGCTTTTAATTAACACTGACAAAGTGTTAATTTGAAACTATGTTTACATGAAACATTTTAATAATAGTATATAATACTTAAATTTCGAGTGTAACAGTAAGAATTTCGTTTTTAAGATTGGATATTATTTAATTTTGAACAATCTTTTTGGTATCGTTCTTCTCACGAAAGAGATAAAAGATACAATTAACCCAGTTGCTCAAAATGTAAGTGCATCCAAATCACCTGTTTGAATCTTTTATCCAGAGGTTTCCACGTCTGTTAACGGTTCAATACAATTACATTTCGTTCTCCATGTTTAACCACAGTATTTCATAACTTCCTTCTCTCACTGTACAACCCAAATATTTCTAATATTCCCATGCTATATTCTGTTAAGCATTTCCTCATTAGGCATTTGCTCTCTCAACGAATACCATTGTTCCCTTATATCCAATTTGAATAAAGACTGGTACATATTTTTTTGAAAAAAAACATTTTGACAGATATACCCAGAACCTGTAGAATAGTATTATAGGTTCGAATGATTTACCATCTTTTGAAATATTATAAATAAATTACTTATTGATTTAGAATTTGTATTGGATTGTTCAATTGACGACCGTAAATAGTTTTTTCTGATTATAATTTCGATAATATTGCCCAGGTATATACCTTCATAACACTGATTGGTATGGTAATAATTTTCTTTAAAAATGAAGAATAATTTATGTTTTGAGGTTTTATTTCAAAATGTATTTGTCCAAATGATATTCTAAATTGTTTTCCCTAAATGCCATTGCCAAAGTTCTCCAGTTGGCGTTAAATAACTTTTACTCTATTTGATTTCCTTTTCGAAAAGTAGATTTTCTCAGTAATAAAAAGAAATAGGTTGAAAAACAGGTGACTACAATTCTGCATTTTATATATTATATTTATCTAACAAAGATTCCAGATCCAAAGAATCCAATCAGGGCGCCGTGTACCAGGAACGCTATCTACAAATTGATTCGATAACGCTACAGCAAATAAATCAATTCGATGTAGTCTATTCAATTTGAGCCCAGACAGACATCTGACATTGTGATGCGTAACGCTTTTGTAACTAAAATATATCATCTTCTTGCTAAACAATTGTCGCGACGCAACATTATTCGTATAATGCTCACATGGCCAGGCCTTTGTTCTACGTATTTCAAGCTCATCCTACATAAAGCAATATTAATCTAATTTGTTCAAAACGTCATACCTCATATTTCACCATAACTATGCGACTGTGTAATGTCTTGAGATTCATAATGGCTGGATTTAATTACACTAAGTGACTAAAGGATTGCATGATGCACTGCCGTGTGGCTACAAAGACAAGCTAACGTGTTAGAGTTTGCTGTATTGTAACGACCTATGAAATGTATACTTGTAGATATTTCTTATGAACTAGAAATGGTTCAATTTTAAAATATATTTCAATATTGTAAACTTTGAACAATGAAATATAAATATATATGTATATATATATATATATATATATATATATATATATATATATATATATATATATATATATATATATTTATATATACACTGTACTGTTTTACCAGCTGCACAATACAAAATCTGCCTAAGCAGGAATCTACTCTAGTAAGCATTATATATAGTCAAGTTCACATTATTCGTTCACATAACTCCTCCATCCCTGAGTAAAACTTCAGGGGTGGAGAAGTTTCGGCATCTGTTGAAGTCCTTTTCGTCATTTTGATAAAGGCGAAGTATATCAAGCCGCTTATTAGGGCGCCATAAAGGGCAATAGTCCATACACTAATGTGATGGGTTATTCCCATATTTGAATTAATTCTTGAGATTGTTTCTGTATTATTTTGTCCAACTCTAGTCGTTTACCTTTTACTGAAACCGCTGGCATTTTATCCATCGTAAATTGTAATTTGGACGTGTCCATGAACATGGGGTGACCTCCAGATGTTGTTAACGTGTGGCTGAGTTTCATTTCGTTGAAAAAGTCCGAATCATTATTAGTTTTAATTAAGTATATGCCTTGAAGGGTGGCGGTGGTAGTTGCCTGGCCACTGATAATTTCTAGAGTCTGTTTATTGGGGAAGGTTGCCAGCTAAAGGTTTTTTTCTGGGATCCAGTTAATTAGGTGGTCCGTGACTTCTAATGCAGTAACTCGCAATTGTTGGCGTTATTGTTTCTGATGATGGACATTTCACCGTCTAATTTGTGTGCGTTAAAAGGTCAAATGAGCAAAATTATTTGGAAACTATTTTACCATTACAATCACTGTAAATACCTAAAATTACAGAATTAGACACTAACATGTATAACAGGTATAATTGTTACAGTTATAACTGTGATTTATACTGAATGTAAATAGTATAATAGTATATACTGAATGTACAATAGTTAAGTTTATAAAATATACAATTTTTTCAGAATCTAGTTTACAATTAACTTTAATCAGGTTTTCTAACTCCCACATATTTTCTATTTTGTTTTCTAAAGATAATATTTATATATTTTGTTTAATTCCTCATATGTTGAGATAACACTTGAGTTGAGATAACACTAGGGTGTGCAACACCTAGTTTACAAAATGTAAGAGAATTTTCTAAATCTGTGATTACCTGTAACATTATGTTATATAAAACGTTCAATTGGTTTAAAATACTTCTAAACTTTTCTAGTTCAACAAAGACTTTTACATTACGATTCACAATACCTAATTTATTCTTTAATTTTACAAAACGTTTCTCCTTTTCAATATCTTTAATTATCTTTTCTACTTTTTACCATCATATGCATCTAAACTGCCTGTTATAGCTTTCATAACGGATCCTAGTCCATCTATAAGACCTCTTTTTATTATTTTATTACTGTTATCTTTTAAAAGTATAATTTCTCTTCAATTACGTTTTTACTGCGGTTAACATATTTAAAATAATCAACAATATCTCTTATATTATTACCATTGTCTGTTACATATTCATTACCTAACACGCTACCGTTACAATTGCCACAATTAACATCAAAATTTTGTAATACATCATAATAATAGGAATCAATGTCGTTTAAATGATAATACAGTTTCTTACATTATAATAGTGGACAAAGGTATTGTAGGAAAATTCTAATTTGCCTGGCCCAAGGTCTATTATCGGGATTATTCCGAGGTTGTTAGTGATGCCTTTGATATCTGCTGAGTCTGTGGCTGTGTCAAGGACGAACAGGAGGGACCTGGAAAAGGATTTTGAACATTAATTTTAATTCTTATCTAGCTAGGCCTTTCAATTTTTGACAAATGTAATTTTTCTTTTGTGTTATGATGTCTAGGGTTCATTTTACTCGTTTTTCTCTGTTTATTAACTGAAGATAATTTTTCTTTGCTATATTTATTTTTTGTCTTGCCCTGTTTTTGTATTGCTTTTACATAAACTTCAGTTGGAATATCTGGAAGTGATTCCTTGTTTATATTTCTTTTACAGAAAATTTGTTTTTTAATTTTTTAAAAGCATTTCTAATGTTTTTATACAGTGCTTATTGTTTCTCTCTATGGATTAAAACGTAGTCGTTTGCAAACTGGTTTCTACATCTACATGTACCCAGTAGCGTGTTCAAGTTTATGTGAAATAAAACTTCACACGGCGTTAATTTAGTAACTGAATGAGCCTTAATATGCTATTATACTTTATTATTCTAATAATATTATATTTCACTTTCTTAATTATATTGTCCCTTTTGAACTCGATTTGATTATTTAAAAGTCCTATGTGTTCTACTATCGTGGAATGAACTATTTCACATAATTCATTTGATTGGGGTTTTGTGTACTTATAAAATGTATTTTATTTTATGCAGATCTAATATTTCTTTTAAAACTCTATTGTTAAATTCAGTGCCATTGTCTGATATATTTACTGTAGGCACACCATTGTGTCTGAAGCAATCTAGTAGCTTATCAGCAACTTCTGTTGCTTGCGCAATGCCCACACCGAACATCTGTACATAACGCGAGAAGGCGTCTACTATGCTTACAAAGCGATTTTTTTCTAGTGATATGCTATCAACTTGCACTACTTGCAATAGCTCTGTTGGGGTTGGTGTGAGATTCATTTCTAGTTTTAAAGGGATTCTGTCGTATTTAGTTTTTTGGCATATTTCACATTGGTTGATAACATTTTGAATGTGTCCTTTTATGTTGGGCCAATAATATCTACGTTTAATTTGTTCATAAGTTTCTTGTTTTCCAAAACGATTAGTTTGCTCTCGTGATAACTATTTATTATTTCCAACATTTCTTCTTCAGAAGTTAAATCCAATAATTTGTTGTTACACTTTACTAAATTTAGTTCAGATTGTTTAACGTTTTCAGCTATGCATGATGCAAATCTCTCATAAAAGTTATCTTCAAAATATAGGTTATATTTTACTTTAGGTGTCAAATATGATTTTACGAAGTTAACTATGTCATTATTCAGATTATTTTCCGATATTTCAACTATTAAACGCATTTTTGAAATTTCAAACAATTTTATTATTTTCACCTTTTTAGGTTCATACTTTACTAGAGATGAAAATATTTGATTTTTGCTACAGTTTACAGGCTCGTCGGAAATTGGTATTTCTATCTGAACGTTTCCTTCAAAATTCGAGTGAAATGTCTGGTTACTTTCTTCATTGATATCTTCTTGATTGGCGGCGTAGTCTTCTTCTATATCAATGTTGACTATCATAGACTGGTTATCATCTAATTCCGGAAAGTAACGTTGGAGTAAATCAGCTGAAGGCATTTGCAATTCCTCCTCTACAGTTTGTTGAGAGTGTGTTGACATTTTATCGGTGACATTCAATTGTATTTTCCATAGAGTATCCGCGTTTTTGGTTTAATTTACCTTTTTTATATTTTATTTCGTAATAATGTACTTCTAGTTTTAATCTCCATCTTAAAATTTTGGAATTTGGTTCTTTAACAGTAAATAACCGTTGTAAAGGCTTATGATCCAAAAAAAATTTTAAATTTTTTCCAAATAAATAGAGCCTGAAATGTTTTGTTTCCCATACAATCGCTAATAGTTCTTTCTCAATTTCAGAATAGTTAATTTCACTGTCATTCAAAGTTCTGCTGGCATACGCTTTTTGAAGGTCCTTTCAGTTTTTGTCTTGACTTAAAATTGCTCCTATCGCATAACTGCTTGCGTCTGTTGTTAGAATGAATTCGTTTTCGATATCCGGGTATTGCAAAAGTGGTTAGTTATTCAAAATATTTTTGCATGTCTCGAAACAGTCCATAAATTGGGGGTTATTAATATCAATTTTTGCATTTTTCTTTAAACAGTTAGTAAAAGGTTTTGTTAATTTTGCGAAGTTTTAATGAATTTTCGGTAATATCCTAATAGTCCTAAAAATCCTTTTTTTTTTTGGTAGTTTTTGGTATTGGATAGTTCTTTATTGCTCTAATTTTTTTGGGATTGGGTTTTACTCCATTCGGCGTAACTATGTGTCCTAAATAAGCAACTTCCTTTCTAAACAAATCATGTTTAGGCATGTCTGTTTAGGCATGTCTTCAGTTTCTTTATTATTTCCTGTTTGTAAATTTCTGGATATATATAATTTCTAGAATATACGGGATTTTCGTCTGTAGTCCTATTAACATGTTATATTTGATTGGTGAAAGTCAAGTCATTTCCATCAATATGAAATATATCTGCACATTCTTCCATTAAATTTGTTATTGCGGATTTTTCCTCTAAATTCTTGTGTTCTATCATAAATTTTGATAAGTCTAAATTTCTTCCTCTTGTTAATTTTATTTTGTTTATATCCTAACATATTAAAATGAGTGTTTGTTTGAATTGTATTAGGTTCAAGAACGTCGTAATCTTTTAAAGATTTTAATTCTAGTGGTGCATTTATTGTTATTTTTATATTCTCTTCTGTGTTGTTTACAATAGGGCAATAGGCCTCACCCTTATGCACTGTGGAATTTCTAACCCATCCTTCTTCTCTTTCTCCTTCCCCAGTCCTTCTCCATTAATAATATTTTGTACTTTATCCTTAACTATTTGGCTAGTGCGGGTTTGTATTACAAAACTCAATTGTTCTTGTTTTACTGACGCGCTGTCGGTTTTATCACACATTCCTTTTTTCTGTATTAAAATACTGAATAGGGAATTCCTCACCACAAAGTAGTAATTTATTGTTTACAATATCTAAACTTATTCCTAATTTTTTTATATTATACAGCCCCAGTAATAGGTCGAAACTCTGATGGAAATCAAATAAGTAAAATTTAATTGCCTTTTTAGAAAACAGGGGTATTTTGCAGCAAAAATCTTCCTTTGAAGTGCCGTGTGTAGTGGTTACTTCAAACGGCTCTTTTCTTGGACATGTTTTAAAAATTTTCCAACCTAGTAATTTTTGTATGAACGATCGAGTACTACCTGTGTCAAGTAATAATTTTAATTTATTATTTGCGTCATATATGAAAAGTAATTCATTACCAGTTCCCTGGTCCGGTTACCCGGTTGGTTACCAGGTTTATTTTCACACCGCAAATTCATTATGGAAAATTGGTTCCGAGGCTTGTACAACCTGAAAATTTATTTTGATAGGTTTGAATGGTCTCTTCATTTTCATCATAGTCTTCAGGCTAGTTTTAGTGCTCAGATAAATACTCGTCCTTTTCGGAATTTTCGTCAGAATCGAATGTTTCTTGTTCGTTAATTTGGTATATTGAATACTCGCCATCTTCAGCTCCTTGCCCCGTCATTGGATAAAGTTTAGAAAACTTTGTCAAGAAGGTTAATGTCTGTCTGACTAGTGGATATGCTCATAGGGGTTGGTTGATAACTCTTATTCTGAGGGTAATGAGGTTTAATATTATTCATTAATTGTCCTCTTTGAGGTTGGCCATGGCTAGCAAAAGGGTTTTATAGAAAGGATTTGGCTATTGGTAAGTTTGTTTAGGTATTAGGTGATAATTAGTCTCTGGGTGTATTGGTTTTCTTACGGTATAATTTTGTCCTTTCTGAAAAACGTATTGCTTGTTCGGTTGTGTAAACAATTTATTATTTTTAAAATGAAAATCGTTAGTTAGCATATTTAAAGCTTCTGGGAGTGTTGTGGGGTTTTTAGTTCTCATTAAAGACCCTAGTTGTTCTTGAAGACCTCTTAACAAACTCTTAATGCTAATATTTGAACATATTCACACATTGTATCAATAGCTTTAACGGTTCTTTATTAATAAAATATGCTATTTGTAAATTAATTAATTTTTGTATACATTCATAAATTTTAAAAGCAGATTCACTTTCTTCTTGTTTCAGCTCTGCCATTTCAAGATTTAATGTAAAACATTCTCTTTTATCTAGGAAACTAGTTGAAAGAATTTTCATAACATCTAACCAGTTACTGTCATAACTGTTTGAACTTACAACTTACTCTAAAGCTTGTCCCTTTAGTTCTGCTAAAACTGAGGACATCAAATATTCATTTTTAAAGTCATCAGGATTATTAGCAACAAAGAATTTACTTATTATTTAATCACAATTTTCGACAAACCATTTAGAATTATAGGCTCTCCAGAAAATTGTGGTATCATATCGTATCATATTCTTATGAATTCCTTCTTTAAATTTGGAGTAGCCATTTTTCTTTTATATTTAATTTCAAAACAAAAATTAAAATTAAAATATATATTGAAAATATGAGAATATTTTACTTAATAATGTTTCCTAGGATTTACTTACAGTATAAATACTTTGCTCATTACGTATATTGTATCGTCACACTTTGTGTATTGCACTATTCACTACCACAAAAACTTTTCTGTCACGATGTTCTCTCGTCTTGGTAATAGATATACACTCTATTAAATTGTTGCAGAAATTCACTCTGCAGCAGAGTTGTTCCTCAATTAACATTTAAAACCGACGGACGTTATATTCTCTACCTTCCTTGAGGTGTTCTACCGACTGCGGCAGTTACGTGTGTTGTTAAGCTCAAAGCTCAAAAGGTTTTTAAAAATAATTTTGCTTTTATAACCTTTATAAATTAAAAACTATTTTATTTCGAAATTATTACATTAATTTTTACTTAACAAAAATTCAACTGATATGCATTCAGTTGGAGTGCCTACAACTGTACTCTTCAAGAGTTTGCTACACACTAAAGCTGAAGCTGTTTTACCAGCTGCACAATACAAAGTCTGCGTAAGCAGGAATCTACTCTAGTAAGCTTTATATTTAGCCAAGTTCTCATTATTCGTTCACATAACGTGTATATATATATACATATATGTATATTTATATGTATAAATATAAATATAAAGGCTCTTTATAGCAGTGGAATAGAGGCCATTGTGTATTAAAAACTAAAAACTAATACTTGCCTAACAAATGTATTCCTATTGAGAAATAAAGAAAACATCTACAAATACATACAAACAATCAGCAAAGGTTTTAAGAACTGTTTATTTCTCTATATCATCTTGTGATTTAGGTTTTATATAGTTACATTAAATTTTCACAATATTTTTCTTTTATATTGTATTACCTACTTAGAAAACTTTTTCTTCTTAAAGAATTATAAACATTTTGTACATCCGCTAATCACTTAGGGAGCTCATTCGACCCTTGACATGGCCTACGTTTACTGTATTTTATAGAAATAAAAATAGTTTACTCTAAAATACAAATAGTTACCACACATGTTAAGTCCTTCTAAAAGGAAAACAAGAAAGTATATGCTAAGTCTCTGTGTTAATTCTTAATTTCCAGACTTGAGAAATAATACAATGTTCAGGCGGTGTATATGGGGTTTGCATATTTAATAAAATGAAGTGCATATTGTGACACCATAGTAGTTACCCTACTCTCTAAAATACATTTCGTAAAATGCCAATCAACAAGCGATTAATTAAAACATAAAATATCGCTATTTCTGTCAGATTTGGTAATTTTTATCCCGCACGACTCTTGCTGCATCTCGGTCTGGCGGGTAATTTGATAAAGTATGTCACTACAAAGAACGTGACACAATGAATATGCATGTACAAGTGTTATCATATTTACACAGAACCGTTAGTGAGGAAGGTTGGTTCACAGTTGCATATAAAATGTACCGCATGTTTTGTTTTCTTTTGCAGTTAAATAATGGTTTCCGAGAACTGTTTAAGGGCACATTTTATTTAAACTAATATGAAGAACAAAGTAAACAATATTTTACATTACATTCCTTTTACACCCTGTATAGCCTTTTCATATACATAATTTTAAAATACTTAATTACATACGGATGTGTTGCACATGATCATATTTATTTGTGCTATTTATAAGGCTGTTCACTCTACTTAAGCTAAAGTTTTTGATGATTCAAATTTATACATATGTGAATTCATTGTTTCCCGAAATACTTACCCCTTCGAAATATCTGCAGCCTCCTTTTGTCAATAGATTCCCCCGGCACTGGTTTATGACTAAAAACAAAAGAAAACGATGGTTAGGCCCGCTTTGTAGATACTTTAGCAAGCTACCTTCTTAATATTTCTATTAATATTAATATTTCTTGGTCACACCTATCTTAATATATTTACATATATATATATATATATATATATATATATATATATATATATATATATAAAATACGCTTTCTTGTTTAATAATTTAAAACAACACAGGTTATTCAAATACAAGAATATTTATTATTTTATATCCAAAGCTTTTCGTTGGCAAACAGTACCAACATCATCAGGAATGAAAATTACAATAATGTAAGCTATAGGCCTAAAACATATGTTTATTTAGAAATAGAATTGTTGTTAAATTTATACAAATTGCTAAATTTATTTTGTTGCTGTAACATTATAGACATTGAATATAGTATCAAATTTAGAATGTATTTGTATTTGTTCTTTTATTAATTTGTTATTATTATTGTGTTTATATATTTCGAATGCTTCATATGTATTCATTCTTAATCCCTTATTAATTTCTTTTATAAGTCTCATATTTTCTATATTTGGAAATTGGTGCTTATTATTAATACAATGATTTGCGAAATTTGATTTATATATTTCTGGATTAATGTAGGCATTTAAATGTTCTTTATATCTTTCTTTTAATTTTTTCTTTGTTTGACCTATATAAGCTTTATTACAATCTTTGCATTCTAATTTATAAACACCTCCTTTTTCATGCATATTAATTGTTTTATTATTGTTATTTATTATGTTTATTATTTTGTTATTAGTTTTGTATGAAATTTTGATATTTGTATTTTTAAATAATTTGGTGATATTTTTTATTTCATGGCCTATAAATAAAAATGAAGTCCATATTGTATTATTATTATTATTATTGCAAATTAAATTATTATTTTGTTTATTAAAAATATTATAATTAAGTTTGTCAACAGTTTTCTTTTTATAACCGTTTTCTAATGCAATTTGATAAATTATGTTTTTTTCTTTTATTTTATTTTCTTCATTCATGGGTATTTTATGCATTCTATATAATAAGTTATATAAAGCAGCCATTTTTTGATTATATGGATGATTAGATTTATTTGGTATAATTTGGTTTGTCAAAGTTGGTTTACGGTATATCATATATTCAAATTTTTCATTTTTTCTTATTATTGTTAAATCTAGAAAATTTATTTTGTTATTTGTTTCAATTTCATAAGTAAATTTGATTTTATTATTAATTTTATTTATTTTATCCAAAATATTTGTTAAATTTATATTATTATTGTTTGATATATACATTCCATCATCTACATAGCGAAGCCAATAACCAGTTTTATCATATATTTTTATAATTTCATTTATTTTATTATCTAATTGTTGTAAAAATATTTCAGATAATATATTTGATAATGGCGAGCCCATAGCAAGACCATCCTCTTGTTTATAAATTTTGTCATTATATGAAAAATAATTTTGATTTAATATTATTTTGAGTGTATTTAAAATTTCGAATGTTAATTTTTTATCTTTCTCATGTTCCAATTTAGATTTTATAATTTCAAGAGTTTCATTTATAGGTATGTTTGTATACATATTTTTTATATCTAATGATATTAATTTTGTATTTTCATTAATTTTAATTGCATTTAGTTTTTCAATAAGATTAATAGAATTTATTATAGTATGATTATTATTTAGTTCTATTTTAGTTTTAAGAATATTTACCATAACCTTTGATATTTTATAAGATGGAGCATTTATAAAATTTATTAATGGTCTTATTGGTTTATCTATTTTATGTAATTTCACAAGTCCATTCAATGTTGGAATTTTTGGATTATCATTTATATAGTTGCTAATTTTATTTTTATTGAATAATTTGTATGAAGATTTTATAATATTTTTAATTTTATTTTGAAATTTATTTGTGGGATCTTTATATATTTGACAAAATTGATTATCATTTATGTATTTTTCTGTTTTTGTTATGTGCTCATTTTTATCAATAATGACAATAGCATTACTTTTATCTGCCTTTACTGTAATAAGATTATTATTTTGTAATTTTTGTTTTAAATCTTTAATTTCTGAATATTGTTTCTTATGTGTTTTATTAACTGTATTTTTTTTAATCAATTTTTTAATTTCATAAGCTGCTTCGATTCTGGTATTTTCTTGTAAGCTTGTATTTAGTTTACTAATAGCTAGTTCTGTATCTACTATAATATTATTAATATTATTATTTATGTCTGTTTTAACATTGGTTTTATTGTTTTCAAGCAGTTTTATTTCATTATTATTAAATCCAGTATTTGATAGATTAACTACATTAGGGTGAAAATTATGATATTTATTTTCAGGTACATCTTTTATTTGTTTTTCTAACTTCAAATTTTTAAGTTTTTTGTTTATTCTATTTATTTTTATATTTCTAATTATATTTATAAATAAATTTATTTTATTATATTTTTCTTCCCATTTTATGTTATGCATAATAGAAGCTAATTTTATATGTAGCTTATATATTTCAATTGTTAAAGTATTTTTCTTTTGATACAAGTTTTTAATTTCATTCTTAACCCATAATTTTTCAGCTTGTTTACATGTTTTTTGAGCTATATTATTTTTGTTTTTTATTGTAATTTTTGCGTATTTGGGAATTATATTATTTATAATACATTGTTTATTAAAGTATATATTACAGTTAGTATTCATTAGTTGAATTTTACGTTTTCAAATAAATTAATGTCTTTTGTTAAGGCAACATTACAATTATTAATAGAAATCATTTTAAAATATATTAGTATAGAATAGGCTGTATTATATTGTAAATATTTGCTTCTAGTTGTATATTATAAAATATTTGTTTGATCCAGTATCAACTTGTAAAGATGAAAATGTTCAGTATAATTTCTTTAGAAATGATAAAAATTATATATCTTGAGTTGTTTATAATATCTTTTTCAAATATATGTAATAATACACACAATTCTAGATATTTGATCAATTAATCAGTATGTTAAATATTAAATATGTTATCAAAATTTTTTTTGAATTAATAACCAAGTCTCAATCTAACCTACAATTATAACACTTACATTGATTGCACAACACTTTTTATATAACCCTGTAAGGTTAATTTTATATAAATATAAAATAGAGAAATATAACAAATTCCAAATATAGAAAATATGAGACTTATAAAAGAAATTAATAAGGGATTAAGAATGAATATATATGAAGCATTCGAAATATATAAACACAATAATAATAACAAATTAATAAAAGAACAAATACAAATACATTCTAAATTTGATACTATATTCAATGTCTATAATGTTACAGCAACAAAATAAATTTAGCAATTTGTATAAATTTAACAACAATTCTATTTCTAAATAAACATATGTTTTAGGCCTATAGCTTACATTATTGTAATTTTCATTCCTGATGATGTTGGTACTGTTTGCCAACGAAAAGCTTTGGATATAAAATAATAAATATTCTTGTATTTGAATAACCTGTGTTGTTTTAAAATATATATATATATATATATATATATATATATATATATAATAAATAAAATAGAAGTATAATATAAATAATATTCGAGCTGGCTTGTGAGTGAAAGTTATAATTATTAGGAAATCAAAAAGATATAATAAACAAATTAAAATAAATGGGGAATTTATAGTTTGCAGTGTGATATGTGCCATATGAAATATATTGGACAAACAAAAAGAAACATACTAGTTAGAGCAAAAGAAAATTTTTCCCATTTTAAATTTAATAGGCCTGAAAAATCAGCTATGGCAAAACATTGTTTGGACGAAAAGCACGAATTTAAAAGTAAAAATGTTGTCCTTTTAAATAATGTGATAGATTTTAATGAATCAGATGCATGAGAAACTTTATTTATAAATAGAAATAAAAATACAATTGTTAATAATGAATTAGGACCAATTCAAAATTCAATATTATTTTTAATTAATTATTTGTTAAATACTAAATTTTTAAATTATTTAAATTATTTAATTATGTTATTATTATGTTTTACTAATAATATGGGCTCATCAAAATTAAATATTTATAATTATCATATGTTATTAATGTAATTATATTAGTAGCTGTGGCTATAAATTTGACAATGCCCAGATCTGATTTTTACTTTTGTTTTAATTTGATTTGTGTAGCTTCACTGAGGATGACGACAATTTAGTCGTTGAAATGCGTATGAAATAAAAAATTTTATATTTGTGAGTTGTAGCATATTTATTCTTTAATTATAAAATCATAATGTTTGTCGAATTTAAGGCATCTTTGTCTACTTTATTGAAGGCTTTTGGTCAACAAATGACGCAAGTCAATTATTTGAAAACGAGAAACTTCATTAGAGTAATGTAACCACCTATTTAGTGTCCACAGAGCATCCCAAGAATATGTTCGGGGGCGGCGTATAAGGATAAAGTAATTACACTGTCCGAAGTGGCGTGGACAGAACAGCCACACTATGTGTGGTGTTATTACACGGCGCGGCGTTGTGACAATAGCGCGTGTACCCCAAAAGTGATACAAAAATAGGTGGTTTAGTGGTTTATTATTAAATGAATTTATTTGAATATTATTTTTTATGCTTTTTTTAGCTCTGAAAAATTATCCTGCTTGATACTTTTTATGTCTTGCATTAGCTTCACAGGTTTTTTAATCCTAAGGTTATATTTCGGTTTCTGGATTTTCAGCAAGATAAATAAATAAATATAAAAATAAGAAGCTAACTAAAACAAAACTTAACTTAAGTATTATTAACAATAATAATATATTTGAAGAAGTTACACATCCCCGAAGTTACACTTCCTTATCACCTCCCCGATGTTATATTTACGTAGATTATATATTTTATAATATATAAAAGGCTCATCGAAACATTTCTTCAACGTCCCGTGTTCTCTGAATGTCATAAACGGAAAAATGGTTTTTCATAATAAATATTACATCAATACATAGTTTTTACGTTTTCAATAATAGTTGAAAAATTCAACGAACTTATTATTATGTATGTAGCTCTACTGAATAATATGATACTTATATTTGAGTATAATACTTATTTTCGTAACACAGTATTTCGTAACTTCCTTCTCTCACTGTACAACCCAAATACTTCTAGTATTCCCTTGCTACATTCTGTTAAGCACTTACTCATGGGGCACTTACTCCCTCAAAAAATACCATTGTTCCTTTATCTTCAATTTGCATATAAGCTGTCGCATATGTATTTTAACAAAAGACATTTGGACAGATATACACAGAAGCTGTAGAGTAGTATTAAAGGCTCCTAAGATTTACAAAACTTTAAAATATTTTAAAGAAATTACTTATTGATTTGGATTGTTCAAAAGACGACCTTATTACTTTTTCTGATTATAATATTTCATAATATTGCCCTGTTTTATAACTTCATAACATTGATTGGTATGGTAATAATTATTATTTTTTGAAGGATAAATTATATTTTTGAAGTTGTTTTAAAGACTGATTTGTTCAAATGATATTTTAAACATTTTCGCTAAATGCTATTGCCAACATTCTCCATTAGGGGTTAAATAACCTTTACTCTATTTGGTTTCCTTTTCAATACGTAGATTTTCTCAGTAATATAAATGAATAGGTTAAAAAACAGGTGACTATAATTCTGCATTTTATTTATTATTCTTACTTAACAGACATTCCAGATCCAAAGAATCCAATCAGGGCGCCATGTACCAGGCACGCTATCTACAAATTGAATCGATTACTTTACAATTATAAAAACTTTAATATCAGACGCGTTTCAATGGTATTACGTCAGGATCTTCAGTAAAACTACACCATTGAAACTTAATTGAGAAAAAAATGTTTAATTAAGTTTCAGTCGTGTAGCATCAATGAAGATGATGACATAATACATTGAAACGCGTCTGATAATAAAGTTTTTATAATTACGAGTCGTAGTTTATTTATAATTTTGTTTATAAAAAGATTTAAATACATTTAAACATTCGGCAAAGGTTTTAAGAAAAGATATTTATTTTTATACATGATTTAAGTTTTATATAGCCCTGACAAGTTTTCATTATGTTTACTTCGAACACTTTTATTGCTAAAAGCATTATCACCATTTGTGTAACATTTTGTATATCTGTTAACCTCTTACGGACCTAATTCGACCCTTGACTATAGCCTACTTTTACTGTATTTTGTAATATAGAAGTACTTTATACTTTAGATAAGTGGTTGTTACACATGTTAAGTCCTTCTGAAAGGAACGCAAGAATGTATATGGAACATCTCTGTGTTGATTTTCATTTCTAGACTTTAGAAAATAAATACAATGCTCACGTCGTGTACAAGTACTTAGTATATTTAATAAAATGCAGCAATTTCTGTCAGATTTGCAAACTTTTATCCCAAAGAACTCTCGTAGCATCTCGTCTGCCGCGTAATTTGATAACGTTTGTCACTACAAAGAACGTAACACAAAGAATCTGCATGTACAAGTGTTATCACATTACCACGAAACCTTTAGTGAAGTAGGTTGGTTCGCAGCTGTGTATAAAATGAACCGCCTGTTTTTTTTCTTGTGCAGTAAAATAATTTTTTCCGCGGAATGTTTAAGAGCACATTTTATTTAAACTAATACGAATAACAAAGTAAACAATATTTTACATTACATCTCTTTTACATCATGTGTAACCTTTTTATATACATCATTTTAACATACTTAATTACATACGGATGTGTGATCCTATTTATTTTTGCTATTTATGGGGCTCTTTACTCTACTCAATGTAGAAGTTTTTGATGATTCTATTTTATTCTTACCTAAATTCCTGCATATTGTATTTTCCGAAGATATAGTAAAGGGTTTTCTGGTATAGCATCTGTAATTAAGAGAAATAAAATTATTAGCATATGCAAGGAAGATTACCTGGAGTTAGTTATGGCTGTTACCTCATAATAACCTGAGATTATTTATACTCAACTACAGAAAGGTTTTTTTAATGTTTTATGTCTTTCAAAGCAACGGTTTAAACTTCATAAAATTGAAGTTTTTGTGTTGCCTTTTAAATGTGTTCTTCTTTACATTCCTCCTGTGGCGATATCATTGGCTACAACCACTCGTATATTAGGTTATCCGTTATAAATTTAAGGGTATGGAATGCAATGGACCTTAGAATGCTTACATGACATGTAATATATATATTTGCGTGTGAGTGTGTGTGAGTCTGTATGTACAGAGATAAAAAGAGATATTACTTTATACATAGCTTTTTATCGATGTAGCATGTCGGTTGAATCCAAGACCATAATTTAGTTCTCTCTCTAATTCATAAAACTTTACATGTATTTTGTATGTGAAAATAATAGTAACTATATTGGATTAACTGATCGCCTTATACCTAAAACTACATTGTTGCACATGCGAGAGAGGACATATATTATCAATAAAGAAATTTAGGTGAACTTTTTTCACTATAAATCAACACTGAGTAGACAAGAGCTTGATTTACCTCATCTCGATGGAAGTGGACAAACGTACAAAAACAATAATTTTAAGTGGTAAAGCTTGTTCTGAACGAATTACGCAGCTTTTAGCGGGAGCAATTGTCAAAGTTGGAAACCTTTTCCGACAGATGTTAAGGGAAATCTATTTGGCTCGAACACGGATCTGAACCATGTTGGGGCCTGGATTTAAAAAAAAAATCTGTATCTGTATTGTCTACTTAATTAATTTTGACTTTTTGCTGTCTCTATTTTTAAATTAGTTTTGGTTTTACTTCGTAAAATTTATTATTTTTTTTTTAATTCGTGGTATGGAGTGTTTTATTATATGTATTTTTATTAAACAGTTTTAATTCCCTTTATTCGTATTATTACCCTTTGAAAAAGTATTTACCTCACCATAAAACTGCTGTCCCTTGTATTATGCCATAACTATACCTATAAAAAGAATTTTACTTGATTTTTGGGCCGTTTTTTGGAATCATGATAGCCAAATTTCTTAACCTATGTAAAATATTGAATTTTATATTTGTATATTTTATTACTAAAAAAGCATACACACAAGACACATTTAACTAGTGGTAGTACTTTGCATTATTTCAGTTATCTGTTTTTTTATTATTTTGTTTTTTAATGTTAACCGGCTGTGAGAATATATTTTGTAAAATTTTCTTTTAATATTTACTATTCTTTTAATGACAAAACTATTTCCTGTAGTAGTATAACTACAATTTAACATACTATTTATTTACTATGGCATAAAATCAAATGCTTTTTAGAACTGCGCATATAAGTGATACATAAAGAAGCTTTGCGACTTATTCATCCAACACTGTTTCTATTGAAGCCATGACCAAGAAACCTTGAGCAGACTACATGTCTTCGTTTTGATAGTGATTAACTAAGATTGAACACATAACATAGCAGAGTTCTCTCGTCAGTTGTAGTTATTAGCAACTGATACTGGTTAGGACGGCAGTAACTTTACAGATCAGCTTTTTTATGAATCTGACATCTCTGCTTCAGTGAATAATTTAATTTTTGTAATATAATAATTTACATATTCCTTATCGAGGAAATATCTGAGAATGGGCTTCGTTCAAATTAAGTTTTGTATTATTTGTTTAAGTACAAAATGAGCATTGTTTAAATATACACGTATAGTTGTAATACGGTTTGAGTAAATGAACAAATATATTACCGTTACTGTTCGTCATTGATATTAGGTTAGAGTTATATTATAAAGGGAAAATGTAAATAAGGGAAAGGATTTGTTTGAGGTTTACATTACCATTAAAAGTAAATTATTATTTAATAACAACAGCAATGATCTCTTCTTTATAAAAAAAAGAAACACCATAAGTAAAAGAAATATTAGTAATACACTACTAGCGTATATATTAATCAAAGTTGCGAGAAATTTTGTATCAAAAACTAGAATACAAAAAAGATTAAAAAAAAGTAATATTACTGATCACATTGTAAACATTTAAACTTCCTTTTAAATTAGTTTAACATTTTTTAACTTTAACAAATAACAAGAAGACCGATTGCAGATCCACTATAGCCTGTCGTCAAAATTTGTCAAAACTAATGAATAGGGGATGGAAAATTGAATTACAATGGTTCCCCAGCCACGGGGATATAAGAGGTAATGAATTAGCCGATTCATTGGCAAAAAAAGGAACAACACTCCCCCAGCCGAGCGTAGCAACTTCGCTCCCCTCCATAAAAATACAAATAAATGCTGCAATAAAGAGGAGCACTCAAGCCTACTTAAGGGAAGCATCTCTTAATAAACGTTGGGCTACTCTTGTCAAAAACGGGGCAATTAACAACATGTTACCCCGACGAGACGGGGTTGCACTTTTTAGACTCACAACTGGACACGACTACCTAGCTGCACACCTAAACAAGATACACGTCTTCTCGTCTCCCAGGTGCACCCTTTGTGACAGCGGGGAGGACATGACAGCAGAGCACCTCCAGTTATGTACAGCTCTGGACCATAGACCCTTGAACGACACGAAGTAGGAGAGATTTCTCGCCTCTACTGGTCAGCGCGCCATAGAATGGCCCAACAACCAAGAGTGTGCGTTGGCTAGTAAGTAGTAAGTAGTTTAACTTTTTTTAATTACAAATTGTTATTACTTGAGTTTTTTAAAATATATTTTATAAATTTAATGTATATATATATATATATATATATATATATATATATATATATATATATAAAACATTTAATAAAGGAGACCTTAATGTACATTTAGATATAGTGCCCAACGTTTGAGGTATTTACCCACTGTCATAGGATTAAGCATGTTTTTATATTTTATTACAGTTGCTCTAGAGTTACTGCAATTCATATAATATATTACCTAATTTTATTTTTAGTACTTTTACCACTAATTAAATCTAATATAATATTCTGTCTTTTCTAATTATATGTAACATATGAGATTTTTTTCGCGTTTCGTTTAATTCTTACATTGCAATTTATACTACTATATATATATATATATACATATTATATATATATATATATATATATATATATATATATATATATATATATGCTGATACGTATTCCTTCACGGATGGAATAATATGATGAAAAGTTATTATTTGGAGTATATCCATTCATTCTGCAGTGCATAAAATCGCAGTTCCGACGTTTCGCTGGAATCTCATCAAGCGTTGAAGAGGTGAACCCACCAACAGTTGAAGAGTGTTAAAATAAACATTAATTTCATATATTAATATCATCAGAAACTTCACAGACTGTAGGTCAACAGCTGTCAAACCAACGGTTCATGTGTGGATAGCTTTTACTTGACTTATTGTAAGTCTGTCTTTTATCGACTTATGTCTGTCTAGATTTAACTTATCGCTTACCTTTTGTTGTTCTGTTTGAATTTGGGTATATCCTGTATGTTTTTAGTATTTGTTTAGTATTCCAAATTAAATTACCATGAATCTTGATAAACTACTACCCATTTTAGTGTCATATCCTTGTTTAACAAATATATAACTGATTTAGAAATCATTCGACTTTATAAACAGGTTCAAAAGGATGAGCCTTAAAACTTTGGATTCTAGAATGTTGTAACCCCTGAGGTATTCTTCCTTGAAACACGGGGCTTCCTTTATCGAAAAACTAGAGTACAAAGCGACAACAACGTAGAATCAGCCAAATTTAACATTCTCTAGAAGTTGCTCTTCAAATGTCTAAAATCATCGTTAGCAACTGCAGCCTTAACTCAGATAATATTTCTTAACTAATTATCAAAGTGTTAACATTTAGGGATACAGTAACCGGAAGGCTTGGCATGTATTTTAAAAAATTTTTTACATTATACATTAAAATTATTAGGCTTGCTACCGTTAAGGCACCGTTATGGTCCGGGTTAAGGCCGGTCGGCTTAGCCAAATGCCACGCAGTAGGACATTGTAGCGCCCATGGTGGGCCGTGCCACCACAGCGGATGTTCAGCAAGCTGATTAGGCAGACACCCACGGGAAGCAACGTCCGCGGGGTTATCAGCAGTCGAGACATGGAACCAAAGTTCCATGGAGGTATTTGAAACGATTTCAGTGACGCGGTTGGCAGCAAAAGTCTTCAATAAATAAGGCGGGGTGTTGATCCAATACAACATAATTTCAGAATCGGTGAAGAAAAACGTCTCGGCGTCAGACACAAAATCCAACACGGGCTGAACGGACTTATAGAGTTTGGCCAGCAAGACTGCGCCACAAAGCTCCATGCGAGGTATGGTGATCGGTTTAACTGGAGCTACCCTGCTCTTAGCCTTCAGAATGCTAACGGTAACGATTCCATTCCATTCGGTTCTCAAATATATAGCTGCTGCGTACCCAGCTTCGGAAGCATCGCAAAACCCTAACAGGTGATGCTTGGCAGCTCGTGTGCCGACGTGTCGAGGTATTTGGATAGAAGACAAACTGGCGAATTGGACAATGAAGCTGTCCCATTGATTTAGAAGCGGGGCCGGCAAAGTTTGACCCCAAGATAACTTTTCGAGCCACAAACATTTAAGAAAGAATTTGATCCAGAAAGTAATAGGCGTTAAGAAGCCAAGCGGGTCGAAAGTCCGAGCGACATAAGATAGTATGGTGCGTTTCGTCGGCACCGAAAGGAAATGCTGACTCTGGTAGGAAAACGAGTCCGAGGTAGGATTCCATTGCAGTCCCAGTATTTTGATGGCGGTAGAATCGTCCTGGAACAGTAGCGGGTTCTCCAGATGAGCGGAAGGTAGCGTTGACAATAGTGCAGGATCACTTGATGACCATTTCCTGAGTTCCAGGCCGGCGAGTGCGAAAATGTTAATGAGCTGCTGTATCAATTCCTTGGCATCTTCGGGCGTATCGGCGCCAGTGACAACATCATCAACATAAGTCTGCTGAAGTATTGCTTGCGACGCGGCAGGGTATCGACTACCTTCGTCCTTTACGAGTTGTTCAAGCGTCCGCAACGCTAAGTACGCAGACGGGGTTAGTCCGTACGTGACAGTAGCTAACTCATATTCCACCAGCGGAGATTGAGGCGTCGGTCGGTATAGTATGTGCTGGTGACAGCGATCAGCTGGGCGCACGGCAATTTGTCGGTACATCATTTTAAGATCAGCACAAACGGCGTGAACATACAGGCGAAACGAAATGATGACGTTAGACAGGTCCTTCTGAAGTTTAGGACCGGAAAGCAATTGCTGATTTAAAGAATTCGCACTACAATCAGGCGAGGATGCGTTGAATACTACTCGTAACTTAGTAGTAGAACTGGTGGTCTTAAAAACACAATGATGTGGGATCAAATAGTTAGAAGTATTAAGTGCGGGGTACATATGACCCAGAGTCATATATTCTGTCATGAATTGATGATATTGTCGAGCGACCTCCGGCTGACGACTTAAACGTCGCTCTAAAGCATGATAACTGGCGAGGACAACGTTGCGGTTTGACTTAAGTGTTACAGCGTCAGGTCTGAAGGGGAGGGCGACAACATATCTCCCGACTTCATCGCGTTCAGTGGTTGTAGTAAACAGGCTTTCACAAAGCTGTTCGTCAGGGCTCAAAGATTTAGCCTCAGCTACTTCTTCGACTTCCCAAAACCGTCGAATATTGTCATCAATAGACTTTAGCGAGGTAATGAACACTCTCGGTTGATGGGCATACTATACGGTATGGATCCCATAATGACCCAACCTAATCGAGTGTTAAACGCAGAGGGCTGGCCATGAATGATAGTGCAAGGCCCATTAGCGAGTATTTGGGTGAAAACATCTGCCCCCAGTATAATGTCAACACCGGCAGGCGAGTCGAACTGAGGGTCAGCTAAAGGTAGATGCTGGTATTGAGCACTTATTTGAGAGGCTGACCTAGTAGCCGGCAGCGGGTCAGTAATGTGGTTGAGCACGGCGGCTTCAGTTGTTAGCATGACACCAGGGTCATGCCTCGAGAATAAAATCAACGTAACGTACTCGTGGATACGTGTGGTCTTGGCGGCGACACCAATCAAAGACATATTTGAACTCCGAGTAGGTAGGCTCAACAGGACGCTTGCTTTCTTAGTAATGGCAGATATCTGACTGCCGGGGTCAATAATAGCTCTAAAGGAACGAGGTTGACCGTAATGGTCTTGGATGACGATTTGTGCGGTGCCCAACAGGGCGAGAGATTCCTGAATATTACATGACAGCGAATGAGGTTGAGCTTGAGTATCGGTTGCGCGACTAGTTGTTGGCCTCGGGTGTCGCGGTGTGACTAGTCACTGTTGTGACGGCGGGTTGTTATGTAACAAAGTATGGTGTGCCTCGTTGCACTGCTTGCAGCGTTGGCTGGACTTACATTTAGCTTGGAAATGGGAGCCAAGACAATTGAAGCACCGTTGTAATTTCATGATGGCATCCTGGCGTTCCACAGAAGTCAGTTTGAGAAAGGATTGACAGTTAATGATGCGATGTCCTTCGCCGCAATAATAACACATGCCTGCGTGTGTCGTAGAAACATGGGGTTGATTCATGTGAAGCGGTGGTAATCGGTGCCGGAATACTGACATCCTAGGAGTGTTCATAACAGGAGGTATATTTACGGGGCGCGGCCCGTTGAATGGCCGTGTAGGGCCTGACGCAGCACGTCTAGGCTCGTATACATAGTTCGTAGCCTTAGGTGTAATAGAATTGTCGGGCGAAACCGAAGGCTGGACAATTGGACTATGTTCCGTGTTGAGGTTAGGTTCCATTCGGTCAAAATTTAAATCACGGGCCCCTTGCGAATCAGACTCATTCACTGACGACACCAGTATGCGGGGTTATTGAGCAGCTCTCGCGTTAGTAGAAGCTGCGGCAGGCGGTTGATTCAACAACTCTAGAGCCCTGGCCTGTTCAGTTATAAAATCATTCAACAGTTTGTACGTAGGCATACGATTTGTGCCTAGCTCGTTTCAAAACTTAATCTAGTCTGGGGGTCCAAGTTATTAATGGACATCTGAAAAAGAAGGAAATCAGCCAAATCATCTAGCTGGATAACCTTCAACGCACACACAGCGTTTGAATGCGCGGTCAAGAAGCGGTTTAGTTCAGTTTCCGAAGCATTCTTAATTTGTTTAAAGTCTTGAATAATTTTGAAATAGTGGTCAGCCAAACGGCGTGGGTTGGCGTATCAATTGCGCAGAGCTCGATATGCAATGCTGTAATTTTGGTCAGATATTATCAAGCCTGTGACAATTGCTAAAGCGTCGCCTTTAAGTACAGATTTTAGATATTGAAATTTCTGTATATTACTAAGACTGTCGTTGCAATGGACCATTGAGTCGTACATGGTTATGAAATCCGTCCAATCATTGTTGTTTCCTGAAAAACTAGGCAACGCAAGACTAGGGAGGTTAGGCGAACCTACAGCTGATTTGACGGGCGAGGTTGATGTCACCTCTGTCTTGATAAGGTTAGGATATTTCGCTAACATGGGCAAATACGCGTCCTGAAACTGTCTTTTGATACTAAACGCACTTTCAGCTAAACTTGCCACCTGAGTGGCGAACGTTTGCTCTAATATTTCATACGTATCGACGAAATTGGCCTTAATGCGTCTTATTTTGCGAGCGATGCCTTCCGGCATCTCTTTATCGTCAAGAAGGGATTTTACTTGCTCTAAATCATTCAGTATATTTTTCAATTTAGCGAGATAGTACTCTGTATTGATCGCCATCATAAATAATTTAACAAAATTCTAAAATAAAAACACAACACAAATTAATTTTCACAAATTTTAAATAGCGGTAGAGTGGACTGTATAGTTTAATGAAACGTAAAATGCTTCCTTATTCGTATTTACGAGACTGTATCTTATCTTCAGATTGACACGTAAACATTTCCTCATAACACAAAGCAATACCAAATCAAGTTACGTATGCCTATGACGTCACGCCTTCGTTATTTCCTGTGACTAACTTCCCGCGCGTGACTCGCACAAAGGAATATCAAAATCGGAAATCAAAGTTGCACAACACTTGGTAACATTTGCCTTTACTAATCAAATCCAATAAACCATATAAAGCTGTAATAAATTCAAATCCGGAACGTGAGGACCAATGAAGCGACTGGCGCTAGCTAAAATTTAGAAGAAAGCGAGGTTCGAGAAAGATCCGAAATAATCAAAATAGAAATGTTCTGTAATATGAAGGGGCGGCCCCATGCGTCTTACTTTAATCTCTAAGCACGCAATTACGAAAGATTGAAAGCAATAGTTCCGTACAAACACCTTTAATAACATATGATAATTCGCACTGAGTTTAAACACATAAATAAATGAGAAGTAATTAAGCTTAGGCAGCACTTACCCTCGTGAAGAAAGAATGGGCAAAATTGAAGCGTACGTAGATTCTCGTAGTGGTAGAGATCCTGGGTACCCAGTTTGTATGCGGCAGATCCAGGCGAAGTATAAACTAGAACTTAAACGGGAAATCAATTGGCTGCATTTAAATTACATAAAGTCATTTATATAACAATGGCGCGTAACGAAACAAAGAGTCTTACGAACCGGCGAACGTAACTTAAAGTCAATAATCGGACATAACACTTATAACACCGCGTTTACACGAACACACACTTTAACACGAATAGTTCTTCAAGCTTGTACGAGGTTTTACGGTCAAAACGGCACTTTACACGCGTGGTGTAACTTTTCGAGCGAGTTCTTCAATAAGGCTTGAAACAGCACGAAGGCTCCGAGACAACGACTAGAGTAGCCACGGAAAAACTAGATAAGGGAGGGGGGTCAGAGCTGCCACCAGGAAAATCAATACTTGTTCAATATATCGATTAGTGGGTCAGACATCACGTGACCATTACTGTCCAGGCACAGCTGAGCGATTTGATATGACTTTGAATAGGTCAAAGTAGCACGTTCAAACTTCGAGCGCTGACTCGAACACATTGGTATGCCTAGCATTTCTGCTTTTGTATCGTACTCGTATATTTTATCGTTTGTCAATAACTCAGTAAACGCTCATTTATCTTCCCCTTACCTTAATATTCTAAAGATTGTCAGATTAATGGAATTCATTGTTATGCCTAGCATTTTTGCTTTTGTATCGTACTCGTATGTTTTATAGTTTGTCAATAACTCAGTAAACGCTCATTTATCTTCCCCTAACCATAATATTCTAAAGATTGTCAGATTAATGGAATTCATTGTTATGCCTAGCATTTTAGCTTTTGTATCGTACTCGTATGTTTTATCGTTTGTCAATAACTCAGTAAACGCTCATTTATCTTCCCCTTACCTTAATATTCTAAAGATTGTCAGATTAATGGAATTCATTGGTATGCCTAGCATTTTTGCTTTTGTATCGTACTCGTATGTTTTATCGTTTGTCAATAACTCAGTAAACACTCATTTATCTTCCCCTTACCTTAATATTCTAAAAATTGTCAGATTAATGGAATTCATTGTTATGCCTAGCATTTTTGCTTTTGTATCGTACTCGTATGTTTTATCGTTTCTCAATAACTCAGTAAACGCTCATTTATCTTCCCCTTACCTTAATATTCTAAAGATTGTCAGATTAATGGAATTCATTGGTATGCCTAGCATTTTAGCTTTTGTATCGTACTCGTATGTTTTATCGTTTGTCAATAACTCAGTAAACGCTCATTTATCTTCCCCTAACCTTAATATTCTAAAGATTGTCAGATTAATGGAATTCATTGTTATGCCTAGCATTTTAGCTTTTGTATCGTACTCGTATGTTTTATCGTTTGTCAATAACTCAGTAAACGCTCATTTATCTTCCCCTTACCTTAATATTCTAAAGATTGTCAGATTAATGGAATTCATTGTTATGCCTAGCATTTTTGCTTTTGTATCGTACTCGTATGTTTTATCGTTTGTCAATAACTCAGTAAACACTCATTTATCTTCCCCTTACCTTAATATTCTAAAAATTGTCAGATTAATGGAATTCATTGTTATGCCTAGCATTTTTGCTTTTGTATCGTACTCGTATGTTTTATGGCTTGTCAATAACTGAGTAAACGCTCATTTATCTTCCCCTTACCTTAATATTCTAAAGCTTGTCAGATTAATGGAATTCAATGTTATGCCTAGCATTTTTGCTTTTGTATCGTACTCGTATGTTTTATCGTTTGTCAATAACTCAGTAAACGCTCATTTATCTTCCCCTTACCTTATTATTCTAAAGATTGTCAGATTAATGTAATTCATTGGTATGCCTAGCATTTTTGCTTTTGTATCGTACTCGTATGTTTTATCGTTTGTCAATAACTCAGTAAACGCTCATTTATCTTCCCCTTACCTTAATATTCTAAAGATTGTCATATTAATGGAATTCATTGTTATGCCTAGCATTTTTGCTTTTGTATCGTACTCGTATGTTTTATCGTTTGTCAATAACTCAGTAAACGCTCATTTATCTTCCCCTTGCCTTAATATTCTAAAGATTGTCAGATTAATGGAATTCATTGTTATGCCTAGCATTTTTGCTTTTGTATCGTACTCGTATGTTTTATCGTTTGTCAATAACTCAGTAAACGCTCATTTATCTTCCCCTTACCTTAATATTCTAGAGATTGTCAGATTAATGGAATTCATTGTTATGCCTAGCATTTTTTGCTTTTGTATCGTACTCGTATGTTGTATCGTTTGTCAATAACTCAGTAAACGCTCATTTATCTTCCCCTTACCTTAATATTCTAAAAATTGTCAGATTAATGGAATTCATTGCTATGCCTAGCATTTTAGCTTTTGTATCGTACTCGTATGTTTTATCGTTTGTCAATAACTCAGTAAACGCTCATTTTTCTTCCCCTTACCTTAATATTCTAAAGATTGTCAGATTAATGGAATTCATTGGTATGCCTAGCATTTTTGCTTTTGTATCGTACTCGTATGTTTTATCGTTTGTAAATAACTCAGTAAACGCTCATTTATCTTCCCCTAACCTTAATATTCTAAAAATTGTCAGATTAATGGAATTCATTGTTATGCCTAGCATTTTAGCTTTTGTATCATACTCGTATGTTTTATCGTTTGTCAATAACTCAGTAAACGCTCATTTGTCTTCCCCTTACCTTAATATTCTAAAGATTGTCAGATTAATGGAATTCATTGGTATGCCTAGCATTTTTGCTTTTGTATCGTACTCGTATGTTTTATCGTTTGTCAATAACTCAGTAAACACTCATTTATCTTCCCCTTACCTTAATATTCTAAAAATTGTCAGATTAATGGAATTCATTGTTATGCCTAGCATTTTTGCTTTTGTATCGTACTCGTATGTTTTATCGTTTCTCAATAACTCAGTAAACGCTCATTTATCTTCCCCTTACCTTAATATTCTAAAGATTGTCAGATTAATGGAATTCATTGGTATGCCTAGCATTTTTGCTTTTGTATCGTACTCGTATGTTTTATCGTTTGTCAATAACTCAGTAAACGCTCATTTATCTTCCCCTTACCTTAATATTCTACAGATTGTCAAATTAATGGAATTCATTGTTATGCCTAGCATTTTAGCTTTTGTATCGTACTCGTATGTTTTATCGTTTGTCAATAACTCAGTAAACGCTCATTTATCTTCCCCTTACCTTAATATTCTAAAGATTGTCAGATTAATGGAATTCATTGGTATGCCTAGCATTTTTGCTTTTGTATCGTACTCGTATGTTTTATCGTTTGTCAATAACTCAGTAAACGCTCATTTATCTTCCCCTTACCTTAATATTCTAAAAATTGTCAGATTAATGGAATTCATTGTTATGCCTAGCATTTTTGCTTTTGTATCGTACTCGTATGTTTTATGGCTTGTCAATAACTGAGTAAACGCTCATTTATCTTCCCCTTACCTTAATATTCTAAAGCTTGTCAGATTAATGGAATTCAATGTTATGCCTAGCATTTTTGCTTTTGTATCGTACTCGTATGTTTTATCGTTTGTCAATAACTCAGTAAACGCTCATTTATCTTCCCTTTACCTTATTATTCTAAAGATTGTCAGATTAATGTAATTCATTGGTATGCCTAGCATTTTTGCTTTTGTATCGTACTCGTATGTTTTATCGTTTGTCAATAACTCAGTAAACGCTCATTTATCTTCCCCTTACCTTAATATTCTAAAGATTGTCATATTAATGGAATTCATTGTTATGCCTAGCATTTTTGCTTTTGTATCGTACTCGTATGTTTTATCGTTTGTCAATAACTCAGTAAACGCTCATTTATCTTCCCCTTGCCTTAATATTCTAAAGATTGTCAGATTAATGGAATTCATTGTTATGCCTAGCATTTTTGCTTTTGTATCGTACTCGTATGTTTTATCGTTTGTCAATAACTCAGTAAACGCTCATTTATCTTCCCCTTACCTTAATATTCTAGAGATTGTC
Source organism: Prosapia bicincta (assembly GCA_036971475.1). Taxonomy (NCBI): domain Eukaryota; kingdom Metazoa; phylum Arthropoda; class Insecta; order Hemiptera; family Cercopidae; genus Prosapia; species Prosapia bicincta. The sequence continues at coordinate 170,931,375 of JBAIZL010000001.1, read as the reverse complement.
AGATTAATGGAATTCATTGTTATGCCTAGCATTTTTTGCTTTTGTATCGTACTCGTATGTTGTATCGTTTGTCAATAACTCAGTAAACGCTCATTTATCTTCCCCTTACCTTAATATTCTAAAAATTGTCAGATTAATGGAATTCATTGCTATGCCTAGCATTTTAGCTTTTGTATCGTACTCGTATGTTTTATCGTTTGTCAATAACTCAGTAAACGCTCATTTTTCTTCCCCTTACCTTAATATTCTAAAGATTGTCAGATTAATGGAATTCATTGGTATGCCTAGCATTTTTGCTTTTGTATCGTACTCGTATGTTTTATCGTTTGTCAATAACTCAGTAAACGCTCATTTATCTTCCCTTTACCTTATTATTCTAAAGATTGTCAGATTAATGTAATTCATTGGTATGCCTAGCATTTTTGCTTTTGTATCGTACTCGTATGTTTTATCGTTTGTCAATAACTCAGTAAACGCTCATTTATCTTCCCCTTACCTTAATATTCTAAAGATTGTCAGATTAATGGAATTCATTGGTATGCCTAGCATTTTTGCTTTTGTATCGTACTCGTATGTTTTATCGTTTGTCAATAACTCAGTAAACGCTCATTTATCTTCCCCTTACCTTAATATTCTAAAAATTGTCAGATTAATGGAATTCATTGTTATGCCTAGCATTTTTGCTTTTGTATCGTACTCGTATGTTTTATGGCTTGTCAATAACTGAGTAAACGCTCATTTATCTTCCCCTTACCTTAATATTCTAAAGCTTGTCAGATTAATGGAATTCAATGTTATGCCTAGCATTTTTGCTTTTGTATCGTACTCGTATGTTTTATCGTTTGTCAATAACTCAGTAAACGCTCATTTATCTTCCCTTTACCTTATTATTCTAAAGATTGTCAGATTAATGTAATTCATTGGTATGCCTAGCATTTTTGCTTTTGTATCGTACTCGTATGTTTTATCGTTTGTCAATAACTCAGTAAACGCTCATTTATCTTCCCCTTACCTTAATATTCTAAAGATTGTCATATTAATGGAATTCATTGTTATGCCTAGCATTTTTGCTTTTGTATCGTACTCGTATGTTTTATCGTTTGTCAATAACTCAGTAAACGCTCATTTATCTTCCCCTTGCCTTAATATTCTAAAGATTGTCAGATTAATGGAATTCATTGTTATGCCTAGCATTTTTGCTTTTGTATCGTACTCGTATGTTTTATCGTTTGTCAATAACTCAGTAAACGCTCATTTATCTTCCCCTTACCTTAATATTCTAGAGATTGTCAGATTAATGGAATTCATTGTTATGCCTAGCATTTTTTGCTTTTGTATCGTACTCGTATGTTGTATCGTTTGTCAATAACTCAGTAAACGCTCATTTATCTTCCCCTTACCTTAATATTCTAAAAATTGTCAGATTAATGGAATTCATTGCTATGCCTAGCATTTTAGCTTTTGTATCGTACTCGTATGTTTTATCGTTTGTCAATAACTCAGTAAACGCTCATTTTTCTTCCCCTTACCTTAATATTCTAAAGATTGTCAGATTAATGGAATTCATTGGTATGCCTAGCATTTTTGCTTTTGTATCGTACTCGTATGTTTTATCCTTTGTAAATAACTCAGTAAACGCTCATTTATCTTTCCCTTACCTTAATATTCTAAAAATTGTCAGATTAATGGAATTCATTGTTATGCCTAGCATTTTTGCTTTTGTATCGTACTCATATATTTTATCGTTTGTCAATAACTCAGTAAACGCTCATTTATCTTCCCCTTACCTTAATATTCTAAAGATTGTCAGATTAATGGAATTCATTGTTATGCCTAGCATTTTTGCTTTTGTATCGTACTCGTATGTTTTATCGTTTGTCAATAACTCAGTAAACGCTCATTTATCTTCCCCTTACCTTAATACTCTAAAGATTGTCAGATTAATGGAATTCATTGTTATGCCTAGCATTTTTGCTTTTGTATCGTACTCGTATGTTGTATCGTTTGTCAATAACTCAGTAAACGCTCATTTATCTTCCCCTTAGCTTAATATTCTAAAGATTTTCAGATTATTGGAATTGATTGTTATGCCTAGCATTTTTGCTTTTGTATCGTACTCGTATGTTTTATCGTTTGTCAATAACTAAGTAAACGCTCATTTATCTTCCCCTTACCTTAATATTCTAAAGACTGTCAGATTAATGGAATTCATTGTTATGCCTAGCATTTTTGCTTTTGTATCGTACTCGTATGTTTTATCGTTTGTCAATAACTCAGTAAACGCTCATTTAACTTCCCCTTACCTTAATATTCTAAAGATTGTCAGATTAATGGAATTCATTGTTATGCCTAGCATTTTTGCTTTTGTATCGTACTCGTATGTTTTATCGTTTGTCAATAACTCAGTAAACGCTCATTTATCTTCCCCTTACCTTAATATTCTAAAGATTGTAAGATTAATTAAAAAAATTATATTGAAAAAATAAAAAGACCTGCTCATTCGCTGAATGCATGAAATGTGAATAAGAAACCGAAATTTTGGAAAAATATAACAAACCAACTTAAAACTATAAATCCTTTTAGCAATTAAACGTTTTTATAGGTAAATAAAGGTGTTATGATTTATATTTTCAATTATTTAATGCTTCGACTTATAGGCATAGTGTTTTGCTTAAAACGCATGCGTTGTTTAACTCTATATTTGTTTTTCAAATACGCAAACGCTCAACTACTTCTTCATAGAAGCTGAAGAGATGTGTATCGACCTTGATTCACATGCAATTCACCCCGCAATCAAAGTTTGGTACACATGTGCAAGATGTTTCAATTTATTTTTTGAAATGTTAACGTTTCATATATTCATAATAGTGAGCAATAAATAAAGTGTGAATCACACTTCGTGGCTCGTGACTACTGCAAACGTTTCACCAAGAACTTTTTCTTTTCTTTTCATTTATTTATTTATATGCATTAGTTCATTGAATTTTCGTAAGTACTTTTCAGAATAACTGTATCTTAGTAACGTGTGTGAGTTTGAGTATAAATGAGTTTACACACTACATAAAACCTTACAAAATCAACGTTAACTTACAAAAATACACAAATTTCCATTAGTTCAACACTTTAATTCTCCATAAACAGTTTTTAAAAACTGAACAGAATAACCACAATATAATTCGTTAGACACTTCGTATAGAACCCAGTAATTAAATTAAATGAAGCTGGCTTCTGTTGACGTAAGTTGAGTACATTGTATTTACCTTCATGATAAACTAGCAGTCTTCAATTTTCAACCCGTAATTAATATTACTAATAACTAGGTCAAACTTAATAACTAGTAGCTTATAAGTGTGAAACTACATTACTTCACTTTAATGCTTCAAGAGCAGTTGGCTTGAGAATTCATTCTAAGAGTATTCACTTACAATGAGAGAATAAACCTTCCTAATTCGAAATTAAGTCAGAAACTTCGAAACTGTACTCTCAACACTTATTCTTAGCAGCTGTTAAAGTGAAGTATAGTTTCTATAAAAGCAAGGCCCTTGTAGGGGTTAAACTCAATTTGTAATAGGCTTTAGGTGAGACAATGTTGTCACTCTGTTAACTACCTGTCAACATATTAAACCACTGAATATTAAAACTATTTAGAGAATGTAAACTATTCTAAAAATTAAATGTGGATAAAAATCGATGTATGGGGTTAATAATGGAAGAGAATATGTTAGTGTGATACTTAAAGAAAATATGTGAGCAAGATAAACCAGGACGTTATAAGCCGACAGTATAGGAAATAGAAATTATATGTTAGATTAGGAAAGGGTGAATGTAGATGTTTAGAGTAAGGCTAAAGAGTATGTAGTGATATGAACGGAAGTGGATATGATAAGATAGTGAAGGGAATAACATTAAACGGAATGGTAAATGAAGAACATGTGTGAAAATAGTGAAGAAAAAGTATTCGAGTTTGTGACAATGACAAAGGAAGAAGTTAAATCGATGGAAATAAATATTATGTTTGAAACAAAATAATTTTAATCCGTCCATGGAGGCTCTCCTCCGTGATTTATAAGCTCACAATAAATTTTAGGGTTCTTCAATTTTTTTTAGTTACTCTTACTTTTTTGAAATATGTTTTATTCTCCGATAGTGTAGCTTTATCTAAGCCTCCGTCCGATATTACCTGTCCAGATGTTGTTGGTGTTGGAAAAGAAGTTGTCAAGCTAGATGCCGATTAACCACTTAACTTATATCTAACCTTAGTTGTAACTAATTCAGACATCAACAATTTGAAGCCCCAGGAATTCCGTGTAAAAGGTTATTTTTGTGCAAAAGAAAATGTATGACGATTTGTGACCGAAACAACAGACACAAAAGAGGATTTTAAGACTGTTCTGTTTTCAATGAACAATACTGTGGTATCGTCTCCTTTTAAGTGGTTGAATAATGCAATAGTTGCATCTCACATACACACAGTAGTTTATTAAATGGGAATTCAACCCGTTACTAATGGCTCATTAATTAAAAATTAAGAAAATTTTAATCGTTGCTGAAATTATTTGATAGTTCATGTAATTTTACGTTAGATGCATCGATTTGAAGGGAAATGATTTAAAGTTATTGGATGTAGTGAGATTGTTCAACTTTAAAGGGCTTTTTCTCATAGCTTTCAAGTCGATAGAGAAGCTTTAACCAAATCTTTGCTTGTGAATGTTTACGACTCTTTATCCTTACCAAATACCTAAAGGAATTTCTAATAAAGTTATTATTTCCTTCACAGAAAATCCCCATTTATTTAACTTACGAAAATATAGGAATACCTATATCTATGTTAAACTTGTAAAACTACTTACTGTCGACTTATAGGTTTATCGTTACGTACACCATTTATGACTGACACCGTACATAATTTTCTTTATATGCTTCCAACAAACTACGCAAACATAATATCTTCATTGTTGTGCTGGAAGAGATTAATACGGTTAAGAACCTTTAATGACACGTAGAACCAAACGTTTAGGTTCTAAAGACGTTGGAAAGACATATTGTATAGATAGTCTGACTAACATTGAAAATTTTCTCTTGGAATACATAATACAGATAATTACAAGAGATAAATAATGTCAAAAAGGAGATTTTACTTCAAGGCCATTAACAGCCATGTAAAGATCGAATAATTTCTTAGAGTAATTATCTAAAAATTAGCCAAATTGATCCTACAAGGATATTCGTAATATAAAAAAAAACCAGTTTCTATAACATTGTATAATAGAGTTGTAAATTTTTAGTGTTAACATTGTTGGCTGTTAGGATTTGATTTTGGTGGCTTTTTAAATCACTCGGTTCCAAGGACATTCACATGAGAAACCGAAAACGGAAGCACTAAGTTCTCTTTAAAGCCCTTGAAAGATTCTATTGCATATTTGATCAGGCAATGTTTAATAATGGTCACAAGTATTTATTTATACAGGTAGATCCCGTAGGGAAAATAATGAATAATTAGTTTTATTACGATAATGATGTTCATCTTTCGCTCCAATCTCCGGCGTAAGGGCAGGAAAAGTTAAAAATGAATCTGGTGGGAACCAATGTTTTAAATACAAATTGTAATTAGTTTAGTTCTCAGACTTTCAAAGAGCCTATTGTTTCAGTCTCATAATCATATCGCCATTAATGAGATATTTGTTTCATCAGAGGAAGGTTTCATTAAAAGGGAAAGTAGAGAGAACGGATTTCTACTTTAATCCTATGTCCAGAAAAATGATTAAAGATATCCTTAGAGGTTTAATCTGCTTCACTGAGTTGTAAATGTTAATTTCTGCAATGGGGCAGTCATTACCAGTGGTATCTTTTCTTATCTACTCATCTCAATTGTTTTTGTGTATTATATTATGTTTTTTTTATTCTTTAGCAAACACTCTTGTATCCTAACCTGCATCGTACTTATATTGGGATAATGTTTTTATGTATTTGACAGGCAATGAATATCCGTGCATACGGTTTGTCTTACAAGTTCTTCTTACGTTGTATTTAATGTAGTTTACAAATTGATTAAACACTAAATAACCAATAGTTAACGATTTATTTTAGCTTCAATGATCCCTTGAAATACATCTTTAACTCTCTGAGAAAACACCAATCAAACTTTTGTTGAAAACGTGCTTAAACATGTGTAAAAAGTTTAATTTTATTCTTAAAGATTGGTCTTCCTTTAGTTGGAAATAAATAAACATGATCCTAAAACGATTTAGGATAAGATTGAATGATCTACTTGGTTGACGTAATACCAGTGCCCTACGAATTTTATTTGACAACAATGCCTAACTCCTCGTGATATCTAGACTTGCAATATAGGCCTACTCCATTGAAGTCAGGCTTAGAAGAAATGACCGGGGAAAGTGATCTTTGGACTTGCTGAGCTTCATAAATGAAACGATTGTTCCGAAACTCGTCAGCGAGTAAGTTCAAAAGTATTCACTTAGTTTCGTCATAACTAGGCCTACTTATAGTATCAAACTGTTTACCGTTCTAATTTACAAGATTAATACTGTAGCGATTTTTATTCAAGTTTAAAAGTTATAAAAACACCAAATAAACTACATTTTCACAGATATTACTTAATATAAAAAATGTTGGTTTTAATTAAACAGGAAGAGACGAGCAGACTATGATTTGGAAAAGTAATATGAAGTATACGCTTATCATAAAAGTGGAATTTCTATGTTTCTGTAAGTATCTTAGGTTAGGCATAAATAACAGAATTAAATTCCAATAAACAATATAATGTTGTGTCTATACAAAGTTTATTTATCAAGAAGGTAATTGATTTAATTTCTTTTGTGTGCGACTTGAAATGTATATATATGCGACTGCAAAAGAGAAGTTAATCATATTACAAAAATACTTGTGCTATATGCAATATGTCTATCTTTCGGAAGCTCGAATACCAGACGAAAACCAGAATACCGGAAGAACTTAAATTCCAATTATCATATGTTATAGCTACAAAACTTAAGGGGAAGGACTATGTTACTTCCATTACGGAGCATGATTACTATAAAAGGGGAGACCATGTTTTCAAAAGTTTCTTTTTGCACTCAGTTGCTCATACTAAAAAGATCTCAGCTGTACATAATACAATAACAGAAAGAGAACTACCCATAGCAGCGAAGAACGAAGTGAGGTTTAATGGGGATATTATATTAAATTGAGGACACTGTTTAAAATTTATAATACATAAGAAATTCAATGAAAACATGAATAATAAAGAATAAAACCTCAACCCAAACGTGCATTTACAAACAAAAACGAAATGAGAAATTTTTTTTCTAAAAAACAAAACGACAGGCAGTGGTTTTGTTCCAAAAACTTTGGCGTAACAGGTAAGAGGCATAAATATTCGACTGAAGTGGTTAGATCAGAGATATATTATTGTTGTATTGGTTATGTTTATATAAATCTGGAGGAGGAATGATAACCCTCAGAATTAAAAATAAATCCACTCTCGAAACTATTATTATTATCCACGGACTATTACCAACTAACTGGGAATCGAAATAAATATAAAAGTTGTATTAGAAGAAATTATGGTGTTTTTACTGCGATAATAACGTCATTTATATTATGAAAATCTAAAGTAATACTGATATTAAGAATACATTTCACTATATAATTGGAATAATATTAGATTTGAGAGTTTCGTTTTTTTTTTGCTAACAATAAGGTACGAAACTACTTCATCTCTCCCACGGTCAAAGTACTTCCGAAACAAAACCAATCACAAATCCCAGGCTGGGGGATAAAGTTTAATCCCTGGGGAAACGTAAATAACTCTTAACGTTCATCGTAAACCCAATGTATACAACAGCAATAAACCGTGTCTATTACGTCGCACATGCTATAGCTGTACACTCACGTTTTGTTCCGAGCAAACCTGCTATAGGCACTGAGAGCCAGGGGAGAATCTATCGAATATCACAATAAAATCAACATTATGTAAAAATGGAAAATGTTAGAATATGTTGTTGTTAGAGGAAATTGATCTAGAACACGACACGTGGTTTTAATATGAAATTCTCTTAATTCTTATACATAGCCAGTGCAATAAAACGCATGCGTACAATTTGCCCATTTTTTTGACAATGATATGTTCTAAAAAAATTGAGAATCGTAATAAATAAATACTTATCCGATAAAAGGGGGTAACACAATCTTTTCCATTGTTACGCTTTAAACCTAATTTTAAATCATAGAATGAACAAAGTTAGGAACAGTAAAGCATCATGAGTGGCGTGGTAGGCTCCTTATTAATGGACACAGACGAATCTCTAAATAAAACAATTTTTATTTAATTCAGGCTAATAATTGAATTTATTTTATTTTATGGGGGCATGTAAGTGATAATAAACTTTTACTTCAAACGGGCAAATTAATGCGATTTAACTTTTATTTCAAACATCCAATGAAATGAAAAGTCAATATGGCAGGATTAAATTATGACTTGTATCAGCGTCTTGATTATTTATTTTTGTTATGTAATTGGATTCCTTGGTTACTAATTACAAGACCTTATTATAAGATTCAAGGTATTTCCAAAACCTTTCTACCGGATATTTGATCCTGGAAAATGTTACACCAGTAATATATATATATATATATATATATCCTTCAGACTTTGTAAATGGGTCTTAAATCTTATGTCTTACATCCTAAATTACATGTCGCATAAACGGTTTCTTTAATAAGTTTTATATAATTCACAAAACCCTATTGATAAATACATTAATATCCGCTAATAAAATAAAAGCGTTGAGTAGAAAGTATAAGATTGTTGTCTTTGTTTCTGGACTAATATAAAGAGCCGCAGCATTGTTACAGTGCATTATTTATTTCCTTTTTTGTAATTAATTTAGATTTCCAACCCGTGTGAATGCAATCACATTTTCGTTTTATTTTTACTCACTATTGTAGTGTTGAGTTTCTTTGTCTTGACTTGGATACAAAGAAGTAAATTGAAATCTTCCCTCTTCGGGCTCAGACTGAAAGGGTTTATTTTAGGGTTAGACGGAGGTGGTTACGGGTAATGAAAAAGAAATAAAGAGTAAAACTTTTACTATACACAAATTGCAGTTAGACACAACTGGTGAACTAAAGATTCAACAATTATCGTAGAGTTAGAACACATTCTAGATCTAGACTTTAATGTTTAACTCTTCTAAAATTCTATAGTTATTTGTATTATTTGTTATCCTTATATGGAATTTAGAAGCACAGATATATATGAACTAAATTACATCATCGGTTTATGTGCTCCTCTGGAACATGGATAAATAAGAAAAATAGTCGGAGAAAAACTAATTAAAAAGAATAAACTTTTATCCCAACTACAAAACCCACACACACTTTCAGACCTTTACACTATAGCCGTACCTCCACGCAATAAAACTGTGTTGTACCACTAGACAATGGACTTGGGCTGCAGGCGAACCTGACTCATAACTCTTGGACAATATCTAACAATATAGGGAATGATCCAATGGCTTCATCTGATTTTATATCCATAATCGGTGATAGAAAGACGAAGTTGAACTTTCTATTATTATTAAAGAGGCGCACTGAGCCCATTAAATGTTACTGAGCCCATTAATCTTCGATACTTGGTCTCATTCCAAACGAAAATATTTCTAAAAACGAAATTTAAGATGCAAAACAACATCCTCGTGACTCAGACGCCACAAAGAGAATGTTCTCCATCCCATTCTATTCTCGGTAAACAAATTGATATGGTGCCATTATCAAAAAACTGCGTTCGCAATATATCCTAATGTCGCATGATATACGGGGACGAGTTATTTTTTTGTGAATTTATAATAATAATTATTGTTAATAATATTATCAACAATCTATTAGATGTTCACTGAATGTATTGTTTATGGTTTGCTAAAAAATAAAACTATTTCTGTTATATACAATTCTTTTAGCCCATTTTATAAAAAGATATAACACGAAAATAAATGCATAACAAAAGAATATAGAACTAATAAAATAAGCAAATGACCCCGATCCATCGTTAGAACGTAAATAGCGCAATTACATTTGAAATAGATAGGGCTTTATACAGTCCTTGACCTACCTTAATGCAGAATATACTTGCCTCTAACACTAAATTAGATTCATTACTGATATGATGTAGCATTCCGTTTGTAATAGAAATGAAAGGAAATACATATCATCCCATATCGTGTTTTAGTTGAGTATTTTATAAACTACTTTGATTAATTATCAGTCCCTGAAGTTGAGAGTAATGAAATTTTACCTTTAACTCAGTAAATACCTTTAGTTCAGCGCTATTCAAATTATTTTTTAGTCCAGGTTATGCCCACTACCTCTCCTATGGGCTGCATGACCTTGACGTGGTGGAGAGGCTTAATCCGGGCGTGGAGGACGGGTGGAGCGGAGCTGTACGTATGTGCCTCCCTATAAACGGGAAGTCCAGGCAATTGTGTGAGTGCATGAAGGCGGCTCAAAAAAAGGGGCCAGTCCTAGCACTTGAAGGGTTGTTATCTGCCCGGCTCTCGCCCTGCCCTTCCCTTGCGGGCGGAAACCAAGAAGCACCCCTCATCCAGGTTGGTGGTCTGGATGGGCAATTACACCCCCGATCGGAAGGTGTTATGCGATCCGTGCCGATGTAGATTCGTGGCCCTCAGGGTAAGGAGGGTCTTTAACGGAGCCTCAGGGGCACCTGGCGCCACCCCTGAGTATTGAAGTCGCCTTACCGCCGTAAGCGTGGCTCTGCGGCGGCGGACCTTTATTTCCCTAGCTGCTCGTGGGAACACACATGGCAGAGATAGAAAAAATAAATTTAACTGGTCAGGGTTTAGAACCTACCGACAAATCTGTTCCTATGGAGGTGGCTTCGGCCCCCGTAGAGACAGATGGAAATCCAGTTGCGAAGGCAACAAGAAGAATGAGTGGGGCACAAAGGAGGAAAGCACTCTGGCTTTCTTACCATGAGGAAGCAAAGAAGGTGGAGGCGGAGGGTAGAGAACCACCGCCACCCCCTTTGAGGAAACACCGGTCCGGGTAGCAGAAGGGGTTGACGGAGGCTGGAGCTAGAACCCGCCCTGTCGTCCCGGAAGCCAGTGGATCAGGTAGGACTTTAGGACGACAAAAGAGAGAGAGGAAAAGGAAGGAAAGGAGTACTTCTAATCCTACTCCAGAGTCGGAGGTCAAGAGGTCTAGGCCTGCTGGGTCCAGAGGGCCGTCTTTCTCGTCGATCTCCGCCAACCTACCGAGGGTTCTTGTGACCTTTGGGGAAAGTGTAGGCGTGAGGATGGAGATGGCGGCGTTCGACCACCTTAAGGGCACCGTCATGGACCGGATTCTGGACACTCCTAGTGGATGTTTTGTTCCGCGGTTCAGAGACACTCACCTAAGGGATGGAGTCGCAGCATTTAATTGTGCTGAGGAGGAATCGGCAAAATGGCTGAGAGAAGTGGTACCGTCAGTTAAGCTCGAGGACGGGACTCAGGCAAGGCTAGTCCTGCCTGATGAACTGATCAAAAAGGTGAAAGTGACGGTGCTAGTACCACCACCAAAAAGGGAGGCCACTCAGCTGGTCAAGTTCATCGGGATGCAAAACCCAGAAATTGACACTTCGAAGTGGAAGATCCTCCAGTGCATTGAGCGGGGACCTGCAAGCCTCCTCTGCCTAGGATTGGATGAGGCATCGGCCAGACTATTAAAGGCAAGAGATGGGAAAGCCTTCCTGGGGACTGCAGAGTTCACTTTAAAGTGGAAATCTAAGGACCTGGAATAGAAGGGCGAGAGAGAGAATCAGGAGAAGGCGTAGGGGTCAGTTGGAGATGGCTGAAAATATAATTAAATTCATAATGATGTAATCACATTGATCACTTTATGTCTGTGTTTCGATACCTTTGAAACTTTCTTCAAGTTTTTACTCAACAGAAAGTTCATGACTTCTAAAAAGCAAGAAAGTTAACATTTTTAAAGAAATATTGATTATTTACTCTTTTAAATATTCTGAAAGGGGTCAGTATAAAAATCGGTTCAAAATATTTAAATATTACCTCATGTTATCTAAACTAAATACAAATCATATTTGTAACACGTGTTTAAAAAATATAATAAAGTAATACTGATGATAAAGAAAACAACAGAAAATTACTTTTCAATTTTCAGGTAGTAAGGTTGAAAATATAAATACAACTTAAAGTAATTGTGTTGTAATGTACAACTCATACCAACCATACAAATGCCATATTTTAGTTATAGTTTGAATCTCGTTAGGCATAAATTAGTAGCCTATTCAGTTACCTGTGGTAATCAATGTGGAAAAGTGTGTTCACTGCAATACCATTATCGATGTACCAGGGGATAATATTCTACAAATCCTCATCTAGAGATGCTACACCAAATCTAAGTAGGAATAAGAGAGCACTTAATGATCTCGTGACTCTATTAGTATAGATAAAGTATGGTACGAGGGAGCAGGAAGACCCGCTCTCAAATAGTTTTATAATCTATCCATTTTGGGACGGCGGGTAAAAGATTAAGTCACCGCCCGAGCTCCCAACAATAGCTTGGGTCAGGCGCTCGGCGGCCGGCCGCCCGCGCTAATGAGGCGTAAAAAGCACTCCACTCCAAAATATTATCACATAAAAGTAAGCGTATTTTTTAATTTTTTATTACAGCTTTGATGTCTACGTGTGATTTCATGAAAAACTAGTCCAAACACGACGGAGTTATGTCAATTAGTAAAATTAGTGGTTGCAAAAAATTGTATTTGGCCTTATTTAACTTTTTAACTTTATTTATTGGCATAAAATCAAACCAAATCAAATAGAATAAATACAATTTATTATCATAAAACAGTATTGTTATACAGTTTGTTAATATTAAAAGAATATTTACATATAGCACTCAATATGTTTATAAACGCTACTCGTTATTAAATATAGGCTACAAATTAAACCTAATCAAATCAAAATAATTTATTATCTTATAACAGGATTGTTATACGGGACATTAATAATTAAAATTTATAATAACTTCATTTATTGGTATCAAATAAAACCAAGTCAAATAAAATTAATACAATTTATTATCATAAAACACTATTTTTATGCAGGATATTAATAATTGAAAATGATGTATATATTTACAGAACATTTACATACACGAAACAATATTTTTAGAACCTCAACTCGTTATTAAATATACAAATTAAACCAAATCGAATCAAAACATTAATTGTTATACATTAAAAGTTATTGATTTACGGAATATTTACATATAGGGTACAATATTTTTACTAACCTTACTCATTCTCTCTTTTTCTCTTCTCTCTTCTCTTCTTTCTCCGACTTTACTCCAGAGGAGCACAACCGATGTCACCTTCTTCGCTGTCGTAGTCGGATTCCTCTTGTCCATCGGAGTCGTCAGGAGCTAAACTTATGATGAACTGTTCTACGGATGATTCATCTAGCCTTTCATTTTTCCAATCTGCGTCGATTAATTTTTTGACGTGATTGACACATTTGCTCCACATGTCGGCCGTATAGTTGCTGATGGATTCACGAAAGAGTTGCTCAACATCTGACGTCCACTACGTCCATATCGCGAACGTTACACAAGTCTTGAGTTTCAAGCGATTTCTTGATTTCAGCCTTTACACGCTCTACACTCCTTAAAGATATTCCACACGCGTCAGCTGCTCTCTGCATCACTTTCCTGACCTCAATCAGTGTACCTCCGTTGTTCTTCTCTTTTTCAAAATAATGAAGTACGGAAGCAATCATTGTTCTTGCTTGCGTATGTAAAACTTCACGTATTTTAGAACTCATATCAAACACAGCACTAAAAAGGTGTAACCACTTATACTGATACGCACCGACTAGCTCTCTAAAGCGAGTGCCTGTTGGCCTGTCCAGTTCAAATGAGTAACGCATGAGTCACGCTGGAATATCCATTATATGAGTCACTCACGTAGCGTTTGGGTTACGTGCAAAGGATAATGAACTGCATTTCTAAATGTAGCTAAAAGCCGTCGACCTAACTCCGACGTGTTTCGACTATGTAAATATTCTGTAAATGGAGATATAATTTAATTATTAACGTCCTGTATAACAATCCTGTTATAAGATAATAAATTGTATTGATTTGATTTTATTTAATTTGTAGCCTATATTTAATAACGAGTTGCGTTTATAAACATATTGAGTCATATATGTAAATATTCTTTTAATATTAACAAACTGTATAACAATACTGTTTTATGATAATAAATTGTATTTATTCTATTTGATTTGGTTTGATTTTATGCCAATAAATAAAGTTAAAAAGTTAAATAAGGCCAAATACAATTTTTTGTAACCACTAATTTTACTAATTGACATAACTCCGTCGTGTTTGGACTAGTTTTTCATGAAATCACACGTAGACATCAAAACTGTAATAAAAAATTTAAAAATACGCTTACTTTTATGTGATAATATTTTGGAGTGGAGTGCTTTTTACGCCTCATTAGCGCGGGCGGCCGGCCGCCGAGCGCCTGACCCAAGCTATTGTTGGGAGCTCGGGCGGTGACTTAATCTTTTACCCGCCGTCCCAAAATGGATAGATTATAACGAGTGGTTCCTTAGCGGGAAACGTAATTACGAATTCCAATTTACTGTATCGTATACTATATAAGTGTATAGTTAGCTAGAAGGCATTGATGGAAACAGACAGAGAAATGCAAATTAAAAATACATTAAACTACAACCTTAATGTAGGTCAAATATGAGAGAAGAATATTGAAATCGGTTACTGGAAATGAACATTAAAAATATCTTCAAACATTAGAATGAGAGAGAAAGATAGATAAAGAAATACCATTGAATTACAAGTTTTAATCAGAAAAAAGCATTTAGGCCTTACATTAAAAAAAAAAATTAACTGACTTTCTGATAAGATGTAAAACTTTTTAAGTAACAACTGTTTCAAAGAGCTGTTTGGGCTCGAAAACAAAATGAATAGTCGTATTCCTATAACACGTTTCTTTATCATTTTGCGGACAATAAACTCCAATCCTAAAGTCGGCCAAAAAAAACCTTGGTCGGAAATTTTAGGACATTCGTTTACGGCAAAAACCTTGCCTCAAAGTTTGCGAAAAAACTTGACGTGAATCAAATATTTTACCTTGTAATGGTTTTTATGAACTAATTTTAAAATATCTTACAAGTAAATTGACGAAGGATAAACGGTAATTTAAAACTGAAGCACTCAGATTACGGTAATTTAAAACTTAGAAGCGAGCTGTCAGCACTGCACCAAATTCGTCTTTTTTTTGACATCTAGACCTCATTTCTAGTGTTTCCCAGTACAAACATCTTCCAAAACGCTTTCCTTCAGAGGCAAGCATTTGTCGTTTTCTCTTGATTCAACATTAGTTGTGAAATATTCTCATTCTTTCGGGACGGATTCAAACATGAATTATTCAGTAGCACACTCTAGAAAAACATACTGTTGGCTGGTAGGAGGATACATTTAGCTGATTTATTTTTGGCGTAAGATAAATTGTCATCATCACACTTGAAAATAGAAAGGGAGGTTTCTGACTTGATTTTCTACAATCATTTTATTTTTGTTTAAAGTACGTTTAGTCCTCAAAAATCATTAAAAAGATTTCTATAATTATTAGGAATGGGACTTGAAGCAAGTATTCTTCCTATTATAATACCTAACCAATCTACTGTTGTTACTAAAGTCTGTATGATTCCTAACACTATTTTCCATAATCTGGTTAGTAGCTATAGTGTCAATTTACAATATTTGTTAATTCATGTCGTGTTAGTGTAGATATTTATTTTTCTTAAACCAGGAAAATATATATTACACGTATTTCTTTATTATTTTTCACGTATTGTATTCATTATGTAACTAACTATTTATTATCTTTGTATGTCACCACAGAGAAATACGAAATACTTTGTTCATATCTTTACAACTAACGTATTTGTGAGATTCTAGCGAAACGTCGGAAATGCAATTCTACACACTACAAAAATGGCCGGATGTACACTGGATATTAACTATTCATCATATTTTCCATCCGTGAAGGAATTAGTATCTGCATTATAAATAAAAATATCATGCAATGTAGAAGGTTGCGTTTTAGGAAGGCTACTCTCATCTGTGACCTTCAATTTTTGATCCATTGTCATAACAACGTCTTACCTACTTTTACTATGTTGCAGCATCACACCAAAACTAGAATCAATGAAAATACGTCAGGTGTGTGCGGATTGACGTCAATAAGCTCATCTCGTCAATGATAGAGTTTCTAACGTTGGGACTGTGATTTACGCAATACAAAAATGAACGGCTATACTCTGGATATACTCTCTCTCTCTCTCTCCCTCTCTCTCTCCCTCTCTCTCTCTCTCCCTCTCTCTCTCTCTCTCTCTCTCTCTCTCTCTCTCTCTATATATATATATATATATATATATATATATATATATATATATATATATATATATATATAAGTTACGTGTTATAGTAAGCACGAAAGGTTTTTAAAAAATGATTTTATTTTTACAAACCTTTGTTGAATTTAATAAACAACTAATTTGAAAAACTGTTACATAAATTATACTTAATAAAACAATTCAAATACAACTGATGTACATACAGTTGGAGCGGAAAATGTCTGTGCGATACAGAGGCGACTTACACAATGCCGGGGCTCTGTTCTCACCACCTATATAATACAAAAGCTGCGTAAGCAGGAATTTTCCTAGCACGCATCTAATTATGAAATGTTCACATAAAATGTTCATATAACTCCTCCATCCCTAAAGAAAACTTCGGGGGTTGGCGACGTTTCGGAATCGGTTGAAGTCCTCTTCGTCTTCTTGATGAGGGCGAAGTATATAAAGCTGCTGAATAGGCCTCCGTAAAGGGGAATTTTCGGCATCAGTTGAAGTCCTCTTCACTGGAGAAGGTCGCCAGGCGAAGGTCTGGGATCCAGTTAAATGGGTTGTCTGCGATTTCCAACGCAGTATCCTCGTAGTTTGTAGGCGTTATTGTTTTTGATGATGGGCACTTTACAGTCTAATTTTCTGTTCATTATTTTGGCGAAGTTTTTAATAAATTTTCGATAATAGCCTAATAGTCCTAAAAATCCTTTAATTTGTTTGGTGGTTTTAGGTATTGGATAGTCCTTGATTGCCAAAATCTTTGTTGGGTTGGGTTTTACGCCCTCCGGTGTCACAACATGTCCTAGATATGCTACTTCTTTTCTTAAAAATTCTGTTTTATCCAGCTGTACTTTAAAGTTGGCTCTGCGTAATCTGTCGAATACTTCTTTAAGTCTTTGTATATGTTCTTGGAGGCTAGTGGAATAAATTATAATGTCGTCTAGATAAACTAAACATGTTTCATTTTGATTGCCTCTCAGAATATTATTCATAATTCTTTGAAATGTCGGGGGGCTATTCTTTAGTCCAAAGGGCATTCTTAAAAACTCGTAGTGTCCCGTTTCTGTTGAAAACGCTGTTTTTTCTATGCTATTTTTATCCATTTCTACTTGGTGAAATCCTGAGGCCAAATCTAAAGTTGTAAAATACTGAGATCGTCCTAATTTATCTAATATGTCGGTAATGTTTGGCAAGGGAAATTTATCGTCAATTGTTTTTTTGTTTAATCCTCTAAAATCTATTACTAATCGAAATTTTCTTTTGCCAGAAGCGTCTTGTTTTTTGGGTACAATCCAGACAGGAGAGTTCCGTGGAGAATTTGAAGGTCTGATAATTTTTTGTTTAAGCATGTCTTCAGTTTGCTTATTAATTTCGTTCTTGTAGATTTCTGGGTATCTGTAATTCCTAGAGTATACGGGAATTTCGTCAGTAGTCCTAATAACATGTTTTATCTGATTGGTAAAGTATAAATTGTTTCCATCAATATGAAATAAATCAGCATATTCTCTTAATAAATTTGTTACGGCGGATTTTTCTTTTAAGTTCATATGTTCCATCCTAAATTTTGATAAATCGAAATTTTTACTTCCTGATTTTGTTTGTTTATAATCGAACATATTGAAATTAGTGTTCCTTTGAATTGCATCAGGTTTGAAAATATTATATTCCTCTAAAGATTTTACCTCTAATGGTTTACTTATTGTTAATTTTACATTTTCTTCCGTATTGTTTATAATAGGGCAATTGGCTTCACCCTTATGCACTGAAACTATACACTGCGGAATTTCTAATCCGTTCACTTGTTTGTGAGGTAAAATACCTTCTCCATTATGAATATTTTGTATTTTTAATTTAACTGTTTGGCTAGTGCGGGCTTGTATAACATAACTAAATTGTTCCTGCTTTATTGACGTGATGTCCGTTTTATTACAACTTCCGTTTTCAGTGTTAAAATATTGAATAGGGATTTCCTCATCACAAAGTATTAATTTATTATTTATAAAGTCTAAGCTTATTCCTAAATCCTTTATATTGTCTAGCCCGAGTAATAGGTCGAAATTCTGATGAAAGTAAAATAAATAAAATTTAATTGCTTTTTTAGACAACAGAGGTATGGTGCAGCAAAAATTATCTTTTGAAGTGCCGTGTGCGGTGATTACTTCAAACGGCTCTTTTTTTATGCTTGTTTTAAAATTTTTCCAGCCTAAAGATTTTCGCATAAATGATTTAGTACTGCATGTGTCAATTAATATTCTAGATTTGGTGACTGTGTCGTATATAAATGGTAGCTCGTTATTTTCGCTTTGTAGATTCATTATTGAAAATCGATTCCGAGGCTTGTATATCCTAAAAAATCGTCCTGATCGATTTTAACGGTCTCTTCTTCGTAGTTGTCTGTTAAATTTTGGGATTCTTCGAAGTACTCTTCTTTCCCGAGATCTTCTTCAAAAGCGAATGATTCTTGTCCATTAGTCTGGTACATAGTGTAATCGTCTTTTTCGGCTCCTTGTCCGGTCATTTGATACAAATTCGTTTGTCTAGAAGGCCTGTCTGTATGTCTAGTGGAAATACTCATAGGGGTAGGTTGATAACCCGTATTTCGCTGAGGATACTGAGGTTTAGTAGTGGTGTTGTTTGGTTGTCCCCTTTGAGGCTGACCGTAATTAGCAAAAGTTGGTGGTCTATAGGAAGGATTTGGGTGTTGATAAGGTTGTTTAGGTATTTGGTGGTATTTAAATTCGGTATGTATTGGTCTTCTTACGTTATGAGTTTGGCTTTTCTGAAAGACTGGTTGTTTGCTTGGCTGAGTAAACATTTTATTATTCTTAAATTGAAAGTCGTTTGCGAGCATATTAAGTGCTTCACTAAGAGTGTTAGGGTTCTTGGTACGCATTAGTGACCCGATGGGTTCACGCAAACCCCTAAGGAGAACTCTTAAAGCTAGTTTCTGAACGTATTCTATTAAAACGTCTTTAGCCATCTGCCTTTGAGGCTCTTTATTCATAAAAAAGTGAAATTTGTAAATTTAGTAACTTTTGAATTTTCTCATAGAATTGAAATGGTGATTCGTTACTTTCCTGTTTTAATTCTGACATCTCTAAGTTTAATGTGAAACAATCTCTTTTGTCTGAATAACTAATTAATAATACTTTTCTAATTTCGTGCCAATTGTAAGAGTTAGAGTTTACGACCATTTCTAGTGCTTGGCCTTTTAATTTAGAAAGAATAGAGGAGAACAGATATTCATTTTGAAAATCCTCTGTATTTTCGTTTACATAAAACTTATTTACTATCTTATCGCATATTGAAATAGATCTGTGGAGCATAGTGGGCTTTCCACTATACTCAGGAATCATATCAAGATATCCTTCTTTAATATTGGCGTTGCCATTATTTAATATTATTTTTCAAAATAATAAAAAATTAAAAATCAATTATATAAAATTAAAAGTATTTACTCTACTTTTCTTAATTCTATTTCTTACGATCTACTTACAAGTGGATCCAAAATACTTTGCTCATTTGACTACTATTTCACTTTTCACTTACACGATATTCACTCGTGCTCTTAATAGATATGCGCTCTATTAAGTGGTTGTAGATATTCACTCTACTAGAGTTTTCTTGATGTCGTTACAGATATGCGCTCTGTAATGAATCGAGTTTTTGCAGTATCTCGGTTAACGATTGAAATCGATAAAAAATTATGTTCATTAACTTTCCCGAGAAGTCCTACCGACTGCGCCAGTTACGTGTTATATTAAGCACGAAAGGTTTTTAAAAAATGATTTTATTTTTACAAACCTTTGTTGAATTTAATAAACAATTAATTTGGAAAACTGTTACATAAATTATACTTAATAAAACAATTCAAATACAACTGATGTACATACGTGCGGAAAACGTCTGTACGATACAGAGGCGACTTACACACTGCCGGGGCTCTGTTCTAACCACCTATATAATACAAAAGTTGCGTAAGCAGGAATTTTCCTAGCACGCATTTAATTATGAAATGTTCACATAAAATGTTCATATAACTTATATATATATATATATATATATATATATATATATATATATATATATATATATATATTAGCCTACTAGTATTAGATTTTACAAGTAAACCAATGTTTTCTTTTTAATTCAAGAACTATAAATATTTAATCTAAGATTGAAGTGTGCATACAAACCAACATACATACATATAGGTATGATAGAGGATGTTACTCAGCACTCTCATTGGGATTTTACTACCCTGCACTCAATGCTAGCAGCAGCAATGCATACTTATTTTTCTTGAGCAAACGAGGCTCTAGTAGAAACAAGAGAAAAATTCGCAGATAAATTTGAAGGGATGAATTCCAATGAAAGTGATGAACCATGGATATGTCTCATCTCATTCTCGTCTCCCAGTATTTATGATATCTATACACGATCCAGAGAAGCATCTTTGATCTCTTTCTACCAATTTTGTTTAATCAAAATCTATTACTACTCTACTACTGAAAAAGCCCTTTTAAAATGTAAACAATAAAAACTAAGAATCAGTCTCGAAGTGAAACAAAAACTAATGTAAACAACGAACAAAATAAGATTCTTTTCTACTTCAAATGATATGTTTAAAATAAAATTAATAAAATCTCAAATCCAATATTGGTCAAATAGGCAATACTTTCCTACTTACATTAATAATAAAAGCATATAAATACTTTGTTTAAAAGGTTTATTAGGTTGAGTCTACATTTAAAATGTCATAAAAGTTATTAAATTTCAATTAATAGTTTCCCTCCAAAACCCTTTGATATATCGTAAGGAAAGAAAAGTTTGTTTACGCAAATTCTCTAGTTTAACGTAAACACTAAGACAGAATTCGTTTTAAGATATTGTTAAAATAATGGCACTTTTAAAGTTGAAGTTTTAATTAGTTTGTGCATTTAATGTTATAGTTTGAACCTAACGTTTAAGAGTCGACTTTATGGTATTATATAAAATCATGTTTTTAATGCAAAATATTTACCATTTTTAAATTATGTTTATTGGTTTTAAGACTTGAGTGTGCTCCTGCTATAAAACATAGATATATGTATTCATTTTACCACGGTAATATACTTTTGTCTCCCGGAATAATATTTATGGATTAAGAATCGGTAATCTAATGGTGAAATGCTTTCAATTTATTTTATATTATTTTTTATAATAGTATATGGTCGACTCATGACTGTTTGGTTCTGACTGTAATTTTATGTCAGAATAAATCCATAAATTAATTAAAACAAACTTTAAAACACTTATCTCGTCAACAATATTTGAAACAAATTTTATTTTTTGTATAACTTTAATTAATCAGAGCTTACGATTTACTGGAGTACTATTCAAACAGTATTTTCTTCCTTACTTCAATATTTGTGAATAGTCTTCAAAGATTTCTATTTGTAAACATAGAAACTTTTCTTGATATTTAGAAGTAGACTTAAACTAATTCGGTTGTTTTACAAACTATTTGCTAAATTTCATTGTAAGAATTTAAATAGAGAGTAAATAATGCGGTCCAAATGTTAGAAGGTGAGTCTTACATGGTGATACAAATAAACAAATAATAAATGAATTAGACGGTTTCAAAAAATATTACATTTTTAGAAGTAACTGTAGATCATTACTTATTAATAAAATTTATGTAGCGTTATTTGCATAATTATCAGAATTTGGAAACAATTGATGCAAAAACACTGGAGCTTGTAATTGTTGGACGCTCATTGATAGATTAATAATAAAAACGTGTCAGCCAGTAAGTCTTAAAGTATTCACTTGGTTACACTATAGTTACTTTTAATACATTTTGTACATTTTTTAAACATTTACAATGTCAACCATTAAACGTAAGCCCTAATACTTGAAAGAATTGCTACTGATTTTCCTACCTAGAAAATGTTGAAATTTTTTTTTGATGTGACGGAAAGGTGTATGTCTATATATACTTTGGAACTGGTAAAATAACTAGAACCAAATTTATATAACAGTAGCAAAGTTGGAGTTGTCTAACTGAAAAAGATTCGACTAGTATCAAAGGAAGACGTCAAGCGTATGGACATAATCGAAATTACAGGGAAATATCTCACTAGAGATTCGCAAATTATAGTGAATTTTAGAAGAAAATATCCAATTCATTGTAGAGGGTAAATCGTAGTAAGCAGTTTATAGGCAATTAAATACCTTATTTATTGTTCTTAAACAACTTCAAACTATTTATGTTTTATGTATATTATTCAATATATTTTCTTTCAAAAACTTACTCTGAATATATATATATATATATATATATATATATACATACATATATATATATATATATATATATATATATATATATATATACATTTTATATAAAATAATAAAACAAAACCCTAATGGTTGACGACTTTAACGCCTCTTTCATTTAGTTTAAGAGGACATCGACTTTTCCTCCAATTATTTTAAGACAAGAAACTTCATTAGCGTATTGTAACCACCTATCCGGTGTCCACAACGTATCCCAAGAATATTAGCTCGATATTCGTTGATAGAAGGGGGAGGCGTATCGGGATAAAGCAATTACTATGTCTGAGGTGGCGTGGGCAGCACTACGTGAGATGCTCTTACTGTGCGGCGTTGCGACAATAGCCCATGTTCCCCAGGTGATACGAGAATAAGTGGTTTCAGAGTTTACCATTAAATAAATTTATTTAAAAATTATTTTTTTGATGATTGTCTGTTAGTTAGTAAAAAACCCACCTCTAGATACTTTTTATGTCTTGCACTAGCTATACAGGTTTTTGAATTCTAAGCTGATATTTCTCTTTGTGGGTTTTCAGCAAGATAAATGAATGAATTAAAATAACCAAAACTAAAACAAGTATATTAACTTGAATATTAATAACAATAATAATATTTTTGAAGCTAGCCAAATCACATCCGCGAATTTATATTAGCTATATTATATATTTTGTAATATATAAAACACTCCCCGAAACGTTTCTTCAACGTCCCGTGCTCTCTGAATGTCATAAAGTTAGTTATAATAAATATTACATCAATACATAGTTTTTACTTTTTCAATAGTAATTGAAAAATTCAAAGATCTTAATATTATGTATATGAGATATAATAAAATATTACTTATATTTGAGTTATTTTCTATTATTAAATGTCTCTATCGCTTATCTCAAAATTTAGTTTAAGTAAATATCTATGTTGAAGATTGATCTCTCACGTACGTCTAGTTAGTATGACATAAGTTAAGAAGATAAGCTTACGTAACTTCATTGCCACGAATATCTTTTACTGCGTAATAATGTTAGAGCCAGTTTATATTTAAGAAGAATTTTACTAATGCCACTTGAAATATTACGTTTTTTGAAAAATTACAAAGCAATAAACCTTTGTTGCAATATTTGCGGCAAAGTTAAATTATGTACAAGCCAGATTTTTCCTGGCAATTATTAGTCATGTCAATTATTTTAGTGTTATTTTGAAAACAAGTTTACATGAAAGGTTTTTATAATAATATAAAATACTTGTATTTTGACCGTGTCAGTATTAATTATTTTTTGTAAGATTGGATCTTGATTTTAATTTTAAATCATCTTTTTCGAGTCGTTTACCTCTTGAAAGAGATGAACGATACTAAAAGTCAACATAGTACTAGGCAGCTGCTCAAAATGAAATTTAGGCACCCATTCCTCCTGCTTGAATCTTTTATGCGTGTGAGGTTTTCACGTCTAACAACGGCTAAAAACAATGACATTTTGTTCTCCATGTTTAACCACAGTATTTCGTAACTTCCTTCTCTCTCTGTACAACCCAAATACTTGTAGTATTCTCTTGATACATTCTTTTAAGCACTTCCTCATTGGGCACTTACTCTGTCAACAAATATCATTGTTCCCTTATCTCCAATTTGCATAAAAGCTGATGCAGATATTTTTTCGCAAAACGCATTTGGACAGATATACCCAGAAGCTGTAGGTTCCTAGGATTTGCCATTCATTAAAATATTTTAAAAAAATTATTCTTTGATGTAGAAATTGTATTAATTTGTTCAATTGAAGACCGTAAATACATTTTCTGAATATAATATTTGATAATATTGCCCAGTTATATAACTTCATACCATAGATTGGTATGGTAATAACTTTCTTTAAAAATGAAGAATATTTTTTTTTAAGTTTTTTTTAATATTGATTTGTTTAAATGATATTTTAAAACATTTTCACTAAATGTCATTGCTACGATTCTCCAGTTGGCGTTAAATAACTTTTACTCTATTTGATTTCCTTTACAATGCGTAGAATTTCTAAGCAATATAAGTAAATAGGTTGAAAAACAGGTAACTATAATTCTGCAATTTATTTATTCGATTTACTGAACAGACATTCAAGATCCAACGAATCCAATCAGGGCGCCTTCTACCAGGAACGCTAACTACAAATTGACTCGATTACTATACAGCAAATAAATCAATTCTATGTAGCTTATTCAATTTGAGCCCAAACCGACAGCTGCCAATGTGATGCGTAAAGCTGTTACTTTCGTAACTAAGATATATCAACTACTTGCTAAACACTTGTCACGACACAACATTATTCGTGCAACGCCACATAGTCGGGCTTTTGTTCTACGTATTTTAAGTTCATCATACTTTAAACAATATTAATCTTATTTGTTCAAAACAAATTATACCTTGTTACATGTAACAATCATTACCTCATATTTTACCATGATACTAGACTGTATAATGCTTAAGACTCATATAGACTGGATTTAATTACATTAGCTGGGTAAAGAATTATATGATGCATTGCCATGTTGCTACGAAGAGTAGCCAACAACAAAGACAGATACCTCTAGTTTATGATAAACACTATTAGAGCTCCTTGTATTGCAATGTACTCTAAAAATTATGCTTGTAGGTGTAGGTAATTCTTAAAAAAATTAAATATTTCAATTTTAAAATATTTTTCAATAATGTAAACGTTAAACAGCGCATAACGATATATATATATATATATATATATATATATATATATATATATATATATATATATAAATTGTTTAATATTCCTGATGATGTTGGTACTGTTAGCCAACGAAAAGCTTTGAATTGTAAATTCAAATATAATTCTTGTATTTGTATTTTGACTTTTGTTCTTTATTAATACACAAGAAAACATATTGCGATATTTATATATATATATATATATATATATATATATATATATATATATATATATATATATATATATATATATGTATGTATGTATGTATTCACTGCATTGTCTTGTCGCTCGATTATTAGGCTCTTTATAACGGTGAAAATGAGGCCATTGTGTATTAAAAACTAAAAACTAATACTCCTTCATAATTATATTCTTCATAGGAAATAAACTAAAAATATACAAATATATACTAACGTTCAGCGAAGGTTTTAAGAAAAGTTTTCTACTTCTCTATGTCATCTTGTGATTTACGTTTTGTATAGCCATGATATATTTCCACAATATGTTTCTATTATAATGTTTTTTTCTGCTTAGAATACTTTTTTCTCTCAAAACCATTATAACCACGTGTGTAATATTTTACATATCCTTTAATCTCTTAAGGATTTAATTCGATTCTTGGGCATTGCTTGCTTTTACTGTATTTTTGTTTAACAGTAGAAGTAGTTTGCACTACAAATTGGTATCACTCATGTTAGGTCATTTCAGAAAGAAACACAAAAATATACATGCTGAGTCTTTAAGTTGATTTTCATTTCTAGACGAGAAAATACAATGTTCACGTCGTGTATATTTCCTTTGTATATTTATTAAAATGAAGCTAATATTGTAAGACTAAACGAAGCACCACAGTTGTAATCCTTTTCACAAAATACATTTCGCAGTATGCCAACGTACATGCTAATAGTTAAAACCTAAAACTAAAGCAATTTCTGTCAGATTTGCTAATTTTTATCCTGCAGGACTCTCGTTGAAACTTGGTCGTGCTTGTAATTTGATAAAGTGTCTCACTGCAAAGAACGTGACACGATTAATATATGCATGACAAGCATATCATTTCTACACAGAACCGTTAGTGAGGTAGGTTGGTTCAAAGTTGTTATAAAATGCACTTCATTTAGTTTTTTCTAGTACAGTCAAATAATTGTTCAAGTGCATATTCTATTTCAACTAATACGAAGAACAAAGTAAATAATATTTTCCATTAAATTCCTTTTACACCTCGTGTTAGCTTTTTATATATATCATTGTAACATTCTTAATTGCATACGGATGAGTTACACATGATCTTATTTATTTTTGCTATTTATAAGGCTCTTCACTCTACTCAAGCTACAAGTTTTTGATGATTCAATTTTATACCTATGTGAATTCCTCCATATTGTATTTTCGTAAGATATAGGAAAGGGTTTTTTGTCCCTATCTGCAATTAAGAAAAATAAAATAATTAGCATAAGCAAGGTAAATTATATGTGGTTAGTTATGGATGATACCTCGTAATAACCTGAGTTTATTTATATTTAACGACAAAAAGGTTTTTTTATGTTTTATTCACTATATAACTTCTTTCAAAGCAACAGCAATCGTTTAAAGTCAATTATATTGAAGTTTAGCAGTATTTGTGTTGCCTTTTAAATATGTTATTCTTTTACATTCCTCCTGAGCCGATATCATTGGCCACAATACACTCCTATATTAGGTTATCCGCTTAACTTATCAAGGCATATGATGCAGTAAACCCTAGGATGTTGGAATTATGTGCAATATATATATATATATATATATATATATATATATATATATATATATATATATATATATATTTGCGCGTGTGTAAGTATGTACATATTGTAACATAAAATTATTTCGTAGTTAGGAAATTTTGAAACTCAAGTCATAAAATGCCGACAAAGCGCGGAACAGTATAAAGGTAGCTGTTAAGATAAAATAATAAATCTAAGACTTTTTTACTATTCAATGCTATAGAATTATTAAATATTTTATGTTGCGTGTTAAAAGAAAAAAGGCAATAGAGGGTTTCTAAAATACAGTTAGAGAAAGGTTAGGGCAATGACATTAGGTTCGCCAGAAGTATACGTTAACCGTCAAGTAACGGTACAAATTTTGAAACTAGAGGTTACTGGCGATATGGTATTGGTTATACTTGAATAAGTGTTTTGCGACTGGTTGAAAATTGCTAGATGGGGAAATAGGACGCTAGTGCGAGAGGAACGCAAAATCGCTAGAAAAGTGGACTGGATTCCGAAAATCGACGGTGGTAGGACGTGTGAGTACAGGAACTGGATTGAAGGGAACGACGATACGGTGGTAGGACAAGTGAGTAACAACGGGATAAATTTATTAGGGAAATGGGAATTTTTAGAATAACAAGCAAGTTACTAAGAAATTAGTTAAGTGAAAAGAAAGTAGTGAAGACAAGCGATTCGAGGAACTGCCGACCAATCTTCGAGGTGCAGAGAGAGAGAGCGAGTCGAAGTATATCCTCATGATGCCAACCGTAAAGACGTCAAGGATAACTACGCACGATCCGTGAGCCACATATATAAATTTAAAAAACATTATCTTATTGTAATAATTAAGTAACATTTCAGCCAAACCGCAAAACAGTTTTTCAAAATTTAAATATTGAGAGTATTATTAGGTTTATCAATAACACATAATAAATTGTCATTTATAGATCCTCCAGATTACAGTAGCCATTTAAACGATCCAGAGTAAAAATTAAAAAATTGCATTAATAATGTTTCAGCAATAATAAAGACTTGAGTTCAGCTAGGTAACTATGTTGTACATGTTTTTTAATAATTTTTAAAAAAAGCAAATTAAATTGGAGTTTGTCACCTAACAGTGTGGTACGTTTTCATATCACCAATTACAAGTGCTCAAGTGTATGTTTTATGTATTTTTTTAAAAAATAACAATGGTAAAATAAAGTAAATATTAAAACAAATTACCATATATATATATACAGCGAGAGAGAGAGAGAGAGAGAGAGAGAGAGAGAGAGGGAGGGAGGGAGGGAGGGAGACAGACAGAGAGAAAGATAGAGAGTATTTTATATATAACCCTGCAACGGTGTTGTATGTCGGTGATTGTATCCTAGACCATAATTTAGTTCTCTCTGTTATTCATAGACCTTTATATGTCTTTTATTCATGTAAATAATCGAAACTATTTTGGTTTG
Organism: Prosapia bicincta; assembly: GCA_036971475.1. Lineage (NCBI taxonomy): Eukaryota > Metazoa > Arthropoda > Insecta > Hemiptera > Cercopidae > Prosapia > Prosapia bicincta. The sequence goes on along the minus strand of JBAIZL010000001.1, from coordinate 170,902,654 downwards.
ACTGATCGCCTTATACCTAAAACTACATAATTGCACACGCTAGTGAGGACATATATTATCACTGAAGAAATTTAAGTGACCTTTTTTCACTATAAATCAACACTGAGTATACAAGAGCTTGATTTACCTTTGCTCGAAGTATGTGGACAAACCTACACAAGCAATAAGTTTTAGTGGATAAGTGGCAAAGCCTGTTCTGAACGAATTACATAGCTTTTAGCGGGAGCAATTGTCAAAGTTGGAAACCTTTTCAGACAGATGTTAAGGGAAATCTATTTGACATAACAAAATAACGAAATTAAGGGATCTGGATCATGTTAGCACCTACATTTAAAAAAAAAAATCTGTATCTGTATTGTCTACATAACTAATTTTGACTCTTTGCTTTCGACCTTTAAATCGATTCCGGATATGTTTTCTAATATGTTTATTTTTTTTTTAATTGGTTGAATGCAATTTTTCGTTATAAACATTTTTATTAGTCAGTTTTACTTTCCTTAGTTTTCTCGCCTACTGGGATCTTTGAGCGTGGAGCAATTCTGGAATCATTAACGTCGACCGAGATCTTGTATAACATTCAGATGGATTCTGTTTTGATGCAAACACATGTTACCATCTGTGATGATTTCTGGTCTATTGAAGGTGCCTCTAGTTGTACTTTGTGGAGTTAGTTACTCGTAATGGGATTTAGTACATATTTATGATTTTGATTTGTATTTATTTTGTCTTTGATTTAGTTGAAATCACTTGAATAAAAAGGGTCTTTACATGAATAAGCACAACGTTGTTAGTCCTACCTTAGGCTGTTGTGTCACGGCCTTAACAACTGCGATAGAATTTCAAAAACATGCTTATAAGTTGAATTATCCCAATAAAATATTCCTTTAAAACAATAAAATAATTGAGACTAACTTATATATTTAGAAAAGAATAAACTAGTTCTTAATAAATAAATTATTTCAATAAAAAAACTCTGCATTACCAAAAACATCTAACGTCTCCTGAAAGCCATTTAATATCGAGAAGGACTATCTTTTCATTGAAACACGTAATGTTACCACAGATCATTTAACTTTAAATTAAGAAGCAATAAAAGAGAAATTGACTGATCCTGATTGAAGGCGCTTCAAGTTTTAATTTGTGAATATATATATATATATATATATATATATATATATATATATATATATATATATATTTAACCGGTTTGCGGATTATCCGGGGTCTGCCATTGTTTTACATATATCCAGTTTTTATTCCAATCGGATTCATGTGTTTAAATTTCCAAACGGTGAATTACGGTGTAAATACAAATTAGGCTTAATAGAAGTTAAGATGAAGGGAATAGATATGTACGTACTAAGTTTTACATTGAAAGGGAAGCATCCCGATGAGGACCAGCAAAATAAAAGGGCTAGCAGACTACTGTATATAAGAGACAATGACAAAATGCTTGGACGCCCGAAAACCTAATGCGTATCATAAGATTGTAAATAAATGTCAGCTAATCTCGGTTATAAATAGTCTAGGACGTGACATATGCATTATACATGTCTATCATATACATTATCGATCTTTATGGCTTTGTGGCACAAGTAAACACTGTGCGACAAAATGGTTAGATCTCACATTAAAGCTAAAATCAATACTCACAAAAAAAACGAATGAAAGTGACAGATTTTTTTTTGTATTATTTGTAAAGGAAATTAAATATGTACATTAGGGATGGGCCGATTCCTAAAATTTTCGATTCCGATTCCGATTCCGATTCTAAAATTTTCCTTTCGATTCTCGATTCTTTAGTCGATTCTCGATTCTCGATTGTTTCAACTTATGTTAGCTTACATGCTAGTTCTCTAATAATTAATTTAGTTAACATCTTGGTCATATGGCAAAACCTTTTAAAAGTTCTGTTTTAATGTAATAGGCTACACAAAACCTTCAACCGTGAGAGTGATATCTGTCTATAATATAATTTATTAAGGTTAAGTTTCGGAGGAATAATACAGTGTTTCTGTTATCAGTCTATTCATTCAACCGTCGTGGCCACGGTTCCGACGGTGACGGTTAATCGAGTTTTTACTGTACTTTTTTGTGTTTTGTTCTGACATTTAGTGAGAGAGAGAGAGAGAGACACGAGCGATGTCAAACGACCAGAAATGGTTACGATCTTGATTGCTGTTGCTTCATAAATAATAATATTTTTGTTTACTTTAATCATTTAATTCATTCAAATCAACTAATACATAAATAAGACATAGTTGGCAATTAATTATTTTTCCACACAAATATAATAAATTTTGTTTGGTAATAAATTACTCCTCACGCATATTTTAATAGTTAACAAAATAGGAATCGGAATCGACACTTTTATGAATGAAGAATCGAGTATCGACGATTCCTCGATACCACCTAGAATCGACGATTCCTGGAATCGAGAATCGGAATCGGCCCATCCCTAATGTACATACATACTTACTTTTGACATATACTTATATTCGTATTGTAAATAGTTGGACTTATAAATGTACATGTTATAATACATCGACAATTTAAATTATGTTCTATAGTCTATTTATTTTGTCCTCTGAAGATTATTTGTGAATTGCATTACCCGGGGTCATTATTTGTGTTACTTAAAGTTACTCAAAGATCGATTATCGATCTTTTTGCGTCTTCTTTGTTCATAGCGGATTATCCGGGGAATTCGTTATCCGGCGTTGCCAGGCCACCCTATTCCACGGATAATCGGGGGTTTACTGTATATACATATACATATATATATATATACTTTTTTTATATAATTATGACATGAAAATAATGATAATTTTGGTATTATTAACACAAGTGTATTCCATTTCACTAAGCGTACTTTTAAATGACTATTTGTAACCAAATCATCTATAAAGAAATGAAGAGTCATCGGAAGAAATAGTCAAAGAATATCAGACATTAGCAGTGAGAATAAAACATCATTCAGCTGTATTTCACAGGCGTAAAACATTGATCACGATGTAAAAGTATAAAATCCATTTACAAGCATTGGAGTTTGTTTTCTACAGTCTATAAGACGAAATAGACTCATAAGAAATATTAAAGAGCTTATAAATTTTTATAGAGAACTGAGTGTGTGATACAGAAGACCACCTACGAATAATAAAAATGTTTTGTTGAAATCAAGATATCTAGATGAATATAAGTTGTGGTTTACAAAAATAGAGTTTAAAAAAATAGAATTTTTCAGTCTGTAAGTAAATAATAATATCATATTCTTACCAAACCAACCAATTTTTTTATTGTACGCCCTCTAAAAATGTAAATATTCGATATCTTTAGAAGAAGAAATTAATAATCGTTTTTTTATTAATTTGTGTTAATTTTTTCCCCTCGAAGCATTAAATAAATAAATGTTGGTCAACCAATCAACAAATAAAGGTAATTGTGCATAAACAGAATTTAATGTAAAGACAATCAACAACTGCAACCATTCCATTATAATTGTAATACTATTTAATAGTGAAATAACAACATAAAATGATGACTTTTCGTAAAGTGAGACATGTAGCAGCTGATATGGTGGATAGCTTATAGATTTAGTTTATACTTATTGGCCTACAAGATAAGTAAAATATATGAACTACAAGCAATTCTAAATAATGATTACAATATAGAAGATAAATATATCAATTTAATATGAAAAGTACTTACTCCCATAAATTTTAAAAACGGGAACTGGAAGACTGAGCTATAAGCTCTTCCCCGTTATTTTTGCGCATGACATGATTAAATTTTCTATGAGAGAGAAACAGATGGAAGACTGAGCTATAAGCTCTTCCTCGTTATTTTTGCGCATGACATGAGTAAATTTTCTATGAGAGAGAAACAGATGGGAGACTGAGCTATAAGCTCTTCCCCGTTATTTTTGCGCATGACATGAGTAAATTTTCTTTGGGAGACAACCCGCGAAAGTTACTGAATTTCCGATGAAGATACACAAACCATTAGAACATTAATAATATTAAGAAGCATTTGAAATATGTAATAATGTTTTACCTAGTGCATATGAGTGCGAACGCACAACTTTTATTATTGTATATATAGGCCTACTCGTATTTATCACATAATTCATTTTTCATTTTATTATAAACGAAATACAAAATGAATTAAAAAACTGCGAAAAGATAAAAACGAAAAATAGTGGAAGAATTAATTTAAAATATATAAACATTTACAGGATCCCAATCACCTCCAATGTCAGAGTCGAATACCAATGACGTAACATCTACCCCTGGATCCTGTAGCGAGGTTTTGTAATTAGGAACCAGAGTAGCCAATTAAACGGGAATTACTTATTCACTTTGAAGCAACCGTGCCAATTAAGTTCAGTCTAAATCAACAATTAAATTTCATTGGGTGTTTGAAATCAAGGTTTTAAGCTATGCAACTCTAAAGATAGTTGTTGTTTCATCAAACTGAATTGTCGTTTTTATTTGTGTTAGTTTAATTTACTTTATGATTGTGTGCATAAAATAAATTAAATATTATTTATATTTACTATAACACTTTCTGACTCTCACCACATTTGTATAAGATGTGAAATAATGTCGAAGATGTGAAATAATGACAATGAGTTAGTTACAATAAAAATATTGAAAAGAACCCCAATACCACAAAAGTAATCAAAAATAACAAATAAAACAAGTTACTTAAGCTTAAACCCTTATGTACATTTCGATGACCATGTCATCATCATCAGAGGGTCTTGTTACAAAACACAATCCAGCACACAATTGATCATTCTAGTTTGTAACTTCTTGTGTGCTAGATTGTGTTTTGTAACAAGACCCTCTGATGATGATGACATGGTCATCGAAATGTACATAAGGGTTTAATCTAAAGTAACTTGTTTTATTTGTTATTTTTGATTATTTTTGTGGTATTGGGGTTCTTTTCAATATTTTTATTGTAATATATTGTACCACTGTGCTCTTGATATTGTGTAATGAGTTAGTTATTTAAGAGAGCCTAAAGATTTTTAAGTATTTATTTTTATTTAGAAAACATACAGTTATTCTTTCGTATAGATTTTTGCATTTACCAAAATACACCAATAAATTAGGTAGACTAAGTTTTAACCGTTGTTTTACACTTGATTTAGAGTCACTAAACTCATTTTTTTGTTTTCATTTGGATAATTTTCCATTTTTACAATGAGTTGAAGTTAAATCTTCCCAGTTCATTTCCCTTTATTTCAACGTCCACCTCAAATTTGCTTACTACAAGGATAAGGAAACCAGCATGCTCGTGCTCGTGCACTTCTACGCGTTGCCATTATAGACACGTTTATTGTTGTTGTATATATTGGGTTTACGATCAACGTTTAGAACTATTTACGTTTCCCCAGGATTAAACTTGATCCTACCACACTCGATGTTTTCATTGGTTTTGTTTCGGAAGTTCTTTACTCCAGGAAGAAATGCAGGAATACAGATTTTTGAACACCTCATTCCTGAAACAAAGGAGCCTGACGTACCAAACTGAGTTTATTAGAATTTATAAATAATATATATATATATATATATATATATATATATATATATATATATATATATATTACCTGCAAGATTAATTTTGTTCAATGTCAAACCTCTTTGAAAAGACCGATTTACAACCGATAACCTAAACGTCACTTCCATTAGGAAGGTTCAAATGCAATCCTAATCCTTCAGTACACAGTAAAATTATTTATTTAGTGCGGAGTTAGTACATTTTTGAATTTAGCACAATATATTTCGTACAATAAATACTGTACCAATTCTCCCACCATAGTGCATTCTTCTTAGTCGTTAACTGTTGAATGAGAAACATCCATTATATATTCAGTGATTTATTTTCGATTTCCATAATGTCAGGCCATAGTCCTCTTAGGAAAGTTAAATCCTTTTTCTGCCTCTCCAGAATGTCAGTGGCTGTCTCAGCATTGCATGGCACAGTACGTTTGTGCATTGCAATGCGTTGACGCCATAGGCAAGGTTTATTGCTGTCGTATGCCTCGCGATTACGATGGGCGTTATTTACGTCTCCCAGATCCTCTTTGGGGATTTGGCATTGTTTTGTTTCGGAAGTACTTATATATAAGTATAAGTATATACTTATACATACTATATTACATACTATATATATATATATATATATATATATATATATATATATAAGGATATAAGTGTGTGTGTGTGTGTGTATGTATGTATATATATATATATATATATATATATATATATATATATATATATATATATATATATATGAAATAGGTTTATGAATGATTTATAAATCTGTATGATTTATGGATGATGTTTCTATTGATAAATAATAATTAAATAATTTTTAAAATAGCATGAAAATTAAAAAATAGAGCACACAAAGAGTCTCGTTAAATAATTATATATTTTTAAAAAGTACGGCTTAGAATACGGTTTAGAAGAGTAGGAAGTGGCTTACCTTAGCACAGCCACCCCTAACTCGGCCGCTACGTAACCTAGGACTATAGGGGTAGTTTCGGATGATGCGGGCGGACGTCGCGACCTTGACCCCAGACCAAGGGGTGGTTTTGTCCACGTTCAGAGGGGTAGGGGGTAGTTTTTCGAAAAAAAAATTTATTTTAACCTTACTCGGCTGCTACGTAACCTAGGACTATAGGGGTGGTTTTGGATGATGCAGAGGCTTGACGCCGACCCTCATCCAATCCCTAAGGGTGGTTTTGACCATGCCTAGAGGGGCAGGGGCGGTAAATGGAAAAAATTAATTCCAACCGGCTAACCTAAGCTAGGCAAAATGTATCCAACCCAACCAACCCCAAGGTGCATGGGACATCTCGGCTACGTTCAGGACCATCCCTGGGGGTAGCATCGGGGGTGGAATAAGGGTTGGGGTAGTTTTCGAAAAAATTTCGGAAAAACGTGTCCTGACTGATGGGGTGAGTCTAGAGTGTATTATTGCGTCGGTAGGGGTAGTTTCACCTAGGGGTAGTTTTTGAATATAATACGAAAACGCCAAAAATCGATCGGTTGGATCAACAGACAGTACGGGATACGTGTAGAGGCCCTTTTGGACCATTGCGGGGGCTGTTTCACCAAGGGGTAGTTTTTAAATAAAATATGAAATTGCCAAAAAATCGATCGGTATGATCGAAGGACCGTACGGGATATGTGTCCATTATGGTAGGCTGTGTGGGTGGGATCACCGGTTTTCAGATTGCCAAAAATGATCGAGGTCCTAGGTAAAAGCCAATCCCGAACCGGCGCCTGAGGTAACACCGCCTAGGAGCGGGTAAAGCTAACACGGAGCACGCACTCGGTTAAAGCCAAACCGAGCCCAGCCACCCGGCAGCTAGGCCTTAGGTAAAGCTAACACGGAGCTAGCCCTCGGGTAAAGCCATCACGAGGCCGACCCTTCGGTAAAGTAACCCTGGAATAGCTCCGGTGGTGGGGGTAACTTTTGGAAAGATTTAACGGTTATCTGAGGACGTATCAGCGCTTGAGCGAGTCTAGGCACGCAGTAGGCATACCCTAACTATAGTGTTCTACCCTAAATAAATTGGCTGTTGCAGGGCAAGGGGCAAACCCGCAGAGTTAACACACTAACTTGGAGGTAGACCCACCCAAACCTCAGGCATAGCATCCCTGCAGCGGGGATTTAGCCAACCCAAAGCAGGCCCTTAAGTAAAGCCCCCTGAAGAAAAGGCTTAAGGTAAAGCTACCTTGGAGCCTGGTCTTAGGTAAAGCCTCTTTGGAGGTAGACTTTAAGTAAAGCTACCCAAGAGTCTGGCCAGGATGGTTGCTATATCAAATACAACCTATCGACCAAGACAAACACCTCCACCAAGTCCTAGGTAAAGCCATCCAGGTGTCAGACCATAGGTAAAGTAACCGAGGAGTCGGGCCTGAGGTAAAGCCAGCCAGGCCCTAGGTAAAGCTACCATTGAGGCAGACCATCGGTAAAGCTACCATGGAGTCGGGGCTTAGGTAAAGCTACCATGGAGTTAGACCATAGGTAAAGCAAACACGGAGCAAGGACTCAGGTAAAAGCCATCTCGAAGCCTGCCGATAGGTAAAGTAACCCTGGATTCAGGCATCAAGTGGGGGTGGTTATCAAATAATATATGAAATTACCAAAAAATGATCGGTTAGATCAAACGACCAACGACCTACATAGAGTTCAAATAGTCAACAAGTTGAATCGACCAATGACAACGCAGGGGCCCGGTAGGCCTACGTAAACGGTCAAAGTAAGACGAGAAAGCCTATATAACGTGTTAAACCAATATATATGACAGCCCACATAATGTGTTAAACAAATATGCAAGCCTACATACATACTATGCTAGGCCGACATACTATGTCGGTGAATCACCGGCCAAAGCCTATATGAACTGAGATAGTTTCACCTCATATATCAGGCAGAACCACGGGCAGGCAACCGTATAATATGGGGAGTACTATAAGGTATAGCTAAACCAATATATACGATAGCCCACATAATGTGTTAAACAAATACGCAAGCTTGCATACATACTATGCTAGGCCTACATACATGAATCCCTAAATGCGCCTACTATGTCGGTAAATCACTGGCCGCAGCCTATATGAACAGAGATAGTTTCACCTCATATATCAGGTAGAACCTGGCAATCGTATAATATGGGAAGTACTATAAGGTACATCTACCAATGCATAACCTATCAAGCCCATGACGGTCAACAAATATTACAATATAATTTAAAAAAGTTACGCAACCTATATATACATACAGTGCTAAGCCAACATTCAGGCATATATACTTTGTTAAACCAGCATGCAATATACTCTAAATAGCCATAACGGTGTTCCCGTTACCCACATATGCCTATATAATATGTTAAGCCTGGATGAATGATATCTTATATAGTGTGTTAAACAAAAACGCTTGTAAACCCACATAAATAATATGCTAAGCCTACATACTGTGCTAAACAGATACGCGTGTAAACTCATAAATACAATGCTAACCAACATGGATGCTATCCTACACAGGCTTATATACTATGTTAGGCCTGGATACGTGATTGCCCCATATAGTGTGTTAAATAAATATGCGTGTAAACCAAATAAATACTCTGGTAAGCCAACATGCATGCTATCATAGATAGGCGTATATACTATGTTAGGAATACATATCGCGTTAAACAAACATGTGTAAGCCACCATACATATTATGCTAAGCCGACTTACATGAATCCCTACATGTGCCCGCTATGTCGGTAAACCACAGGCCAAAGCCTATATGATCTGAGCTATTTTCACCTTGTCTATCAGGTAGAACCAGGCAATCGAATAATATGGGAAGTACTATAGGGTACATCTACCAATGCATAACCTATCACGCCCATGACGGTCAACAAATACTACAATATAATTTAAAAAAGTTACGCAACCTATATACATACAGTGCTAAGCCAACATTCAGGCATATATACTATGTTATACCAGCATGCAATATAATTTACATAGCCATATATACGCTGTTAAACCAATATGCAGGTTAACCTATATACATCCTGTATTAGGCAAATATCCCCGTTACCCACATAGGCCTATGTTAAGCCAGGATGAATGATTGCCCTTATAGTGTGTTCAATAAATATGCGTGTAAACCAAATAAATACTCTGGTAAGCCAACATGTATGCTATCATAGATAGGCGTATATACTATGTTAGGCCTACATATCGCGTTAAACAAACATGTGTAAGCCACCATACATATTATGCTAAGCCGACAAGGGCCTACAAATTGTAACACATTATATCCACTGCATAGGTTAGCTAAACGGCTATCACACACTATCCTACAGGTACCACATAATACCTGATCAATAACACATAGTATCCAATGCATAGCCTGACGAGGGTTTAGTATATAGTATCCAGAGGCCCCGCTAACGATTAACACGTTGTATCCATAAGGCCTACTATGTCGGTAAACCACAGGCCCAAGCTTATATGATCAGAGTCCGACACACATTTTCACCCGTCTATCAGGTAGAACCTCAGGCAGGCTGCTGTATAATACGGGAAGTACTATATCGTATAGCTAACAATGCATAACCTATCACGCCCATGACGGTCAGCAAATACTACAATATAATTAAAAAAAGTCGCGCAACCTATATACATACAGTGCTAACCAATATAGGCATATATACTATGTTAAACCAGCATGCAATATACTCTAAATAGCCATATATACGCTGTTAAACAAATATGCGTGTAAACCTACATAAATACTATGGTAAGCCAACATGCATGCTATCATACTATGTTAAGCCCAAATACATAATAGAATACATAATGTGTTAAACATATATGTGTGTAAGCCAGCATAGATATTATGCTAAGAAGACATGGACCTACAAAGTATAACACATTATATTCGGTGCATAGTTTAGCTAATGGATATCACACACTAACCTACAAGCTGCCCACAAATTACCACATAATACCTGATACATAGCCCGGATAATCATTAACGCATAGCGGCCGATGCAAGTCATGACTAGGGCTAACACAACATATTCAAACCATAGCCTGACGATGGGTTAACATATAGTATCCGATGAGAAGTATGAATACATAATATCCGTTGCATAGCTCGGCTAAAGTTCGTCATATAGCACCCGAAGTATAGCTTGACAAACACATAGCATTTCATGAGCGGCGTAATATAAGGTAACACATAGTATCCGATACACAACCTAGGATCGAATATGACGTCATTCAGGTGGAGAACAAGATGGTGGCAATGTTGATACCGTGATGGCCTGTGTAGGCTAGATCAAATAACCAACGTTTCAACTAAACTACTGTCATACGCGTAGTTTAACCAACCAACATACGCGAAGTTCAAACGAACAGCATTGACACCAAGTCCAAATAGGCTATGGCGGCTATGCCCAGATCAACGTATCAGCTAATCAAAATGAAAAACTTACGCTAATCAACCAACATCTACACCGAGGTCAAATGGGTTATGGTTAGTGAAGGCACCGGCAAAAGCTTTAAGCCCTAGACATAATTATAGCTATCAACGCGTACCAAAATTGTCCAGGTATGTTCTCCATCAAACCGAGACTTTAGACACCATCTCTGTAAAACAGCTACCAATTTATACTCTACCACAATAGGTATGTCAAACTGTTACCGACTCCTAATCTAAGACAGTGGTTACGTAACGCCCTTTATCAATTTAAGACCTTAAGCGATATCTTCGTAAAGACAGCCACAATAGTTACGTTAAAAAGAGCTACCGATGCTCACCCTACCATAAAAGCTACGTACAGACGGCTAATATTGTATAACCTATCACAAGACTTATGTAAAAACAGCTATGCATAACCTGTCACACAATAACTGCGTAAAGGCAGCTAACAATGCCTACCCCTTTAAAATAGCTACGAAAAGATAACAACCAATACATACCCTATCATAATAGCTATGTAAAGACAATAACTGCGTAAAGGCATCTAACAACGCCTACCCCATTAACATAGCTACGAAAAGATAACAGCCAATACATACCCTATCATAATAGCTGTGTAAAGGCAATTAAAGATGCATAGGCTAACTCGTTATTGACTGCTACTAAATAATGAATCATCACACTAGCCTCGTAAAGACAGCTACCAACATCACAATAGCTACGTAAAAACAATTATCGATCAATGACCAAGATAATACTTACGTAAGATCTATATCAGTGCTAAGACAATAGCTCCGTAAGGAAAACCTACCACTGCATGAACTACGACAACAGCAAGGTATGGACGGCTACCAATGCATTACTTATCACAGCTACCAACACATAACTCGTCACATTAGCTAAGTAAATAGCTCTACCAGTGCCTAGCCCATCACACAGGCTAACTGAGGGGTCACTAACTAACCCATCACAATATCTCTGTACACGGCAGAAGGCGAGATGATCCTCATCTTCATCCCACACCCAACAGTAGGTTAGGTTAGAAGCACTCTGGCCAGCTTAGGTTAGTGGGTTGAAAATAATTTTTTTCTAAAAACTACCCCTCTAGACGTGGTTGAACCCTCCCCCAAGGCTACGATCAAGGTCACATCGACCGCCTGCATCATCCAAAACCACCCCTAACTCTGTTACACGGGCTGATATATATATATATCATACATGGTATTTATGCGCGTTAACTATCAAAGGTGGGTCGTATCTCCATGTGACCTTGATCGTAGCCTTGGGGGAGGGTTCAACCACGTCTAGAGGGGTAGTTTTTAGAAAAAAATTATTTTCAACCCACTAACCTAAGCTGGCCAGAGTGCTTCTAACCTAACCTACTGTTGGGTGTGGGATGAAGATGAGGATCATCACGCCTTCTGCCGTGTACAGAGATATTGTGATGGGTTAGTTAGTGACCCCTCAGTTAGCCTGTGTGATGGGCTAGGCACTGGTAGAGCTATTTACTTAGCTAATGTGACGAGTTATGTGTTGGTAGCTGTGATAAGTAATGCATTGGTAGCCGTCCATACCTTGCTGTTGTCGTAGTTCATGCAGTGGTAGGTTTTCCTTACGGAGCTATTGTCTTAGCACTGATATAGATCTTACGTAAGTATTATCTTGGTCATTGATCGATAATTGTTTTTACGTAGCTATTGTGATGTTGGTAGCTGTCTTTACGAGGCTAGTGTGATGATTCATTATTTAGTAGCAGTCAATAACGAGTTAGCCTATGCATCTTTAATTGCCTTTACACAGCTATTATGATAGGGTATGTATTGGCTGTTATCTTTTCGTAGCTATGTTAATGGGGTAGGCGTTGTTAGATGCCTTTACGCAGTTATTGTCTTTACATAGCTATTATGATAGGGTATGTATTGGTTGTTATCTTTTCGTAGCTATTTTAAAGGGGTAGGCATTGTTAGCTGCCTTTACGCAGTTATTGTGTGACAGGTTGTGCATAGCTGTTTTTACATAAGTCTTGTGATAGGTTATACAATATTAGCCGTCTGTACGTAGCTTTTATGGTAGGGTGAGCATCGGTAGCTCTTTTTAACGTAACTATTGTGGCTGTCTTTACGAAGATATCGCTTAAGGTCTTAAATTGATAAAGGGCGTTACGTAACCACTGTCTTAGATTAGGAGTCGGTAACAGTTTGACATACCTATTGTGGTAGAGTATAAATTGGTAGCTGTTTTACAGAGATGGTGTCTAAAGTCTCGGTTTGATGGAGAACATACCTGGACAATTTTGGTACGCGTTGATAGCTATAATTATGTCTAGGGCTTAAAGCTTTTGCCGGTGCCTTCACTAACCATAACCCATTTGACCTCGGTGTAGATGTTGGTTGATTAGCGTAAGTTTTTCATTTTGATTAGCTGATACGTTGATCTGGGCATAGCCGCCATAGCCTATTTGGACTTGGTGTCAATGCTGTTCGTTTGAACTTCGCGTATGTTGGTTGGTTAAACTACGCGTATGACAGTAGTTTAGTTGAAACGTTGGTTATTTGATCTAGCCTACACAGGCCATCACGGTATCAACATTGCCACCATCTTGTTCTCCACCTGAATGACGTCATATTCGATCCTAGGTTGTGTATCGGATACTATGTGTTACCTTATATTACGCCGCTCATGAAATGCTATGTGTTTGTCAAGCTATACTTCGGGTGCTATATGACGAACTTTAGCCGAGCTATGCAACGGATATTATGTATTCATACTTCTCATCGGATACTATATGTTAACCCATCGTCAGGCTATGGTTTGAATATGTTGTGTTAGCCCTAGTCATGACTTGCATCGGCCGCTATGCGTTAATGATTATCCGGGCTATGTATCAGGTATTATGTGGTAATTTGTGGGCAGCTTGTAGGTTAGTGTGTGATATCCATTAGCTAAACTATGCACCGAATATAATGTGTTATACTTTGTAGGTCCATGTCTTCTTAGCATAATATCTATGCTGGCTTACACACATATATGTTTAACACATTATTTATTCTATTATGTATTTGGGCCTAACATAGTATGATAGCATGCACGTTGGCTTACCATAGTATTTATGTAGGTTTACACGCATATTTGTTTAACGGCGTATATATGGCTATTTAGAGTATATTGCATGCTGGTTTAACATAGTATATATGCCTATATTGGTTAGCACTGTATGTATATAGGTTGCGCGACTTTTTTTAATTATATTGTAGTATTTGCTGACCGTCATGGGCGTGATAGGTTATGCATTGTTAGCTATACGATATAGTACTTCCCGTATTATACAGCCGCCTGCCTGAGGTTCTACCTGATAGACGGGTGAAAATGTGTGTCGGACTCTAATCATATAAGCTTGGGCCTGTGGTTTACCGACATAGTAGGCCTTATGGATACAACGTGTTAATCGTTAGCGGGGCCTCTGGATACTATATATTAAACCCTCGTCAGGCTATGCATTGGATACTATGTGTTATTGATCAGGTATTATGTGGTACCTGTAGGATAGTGTGTGATAGCCGTTTAGCTAACCTATGCAGTGGATATAATGTGTTACAATTTGTAGGCCCTTGTCGGCTTAGCATAATATGTATGGTGGCTTACACATGTTTGTTTAACGCGATATGTAGGCCTAACATAGTATATACGCCTATCTATGATAGCATACATGTTGGCTTACCAGAGTATTTATTTGGTTTACACGCATATTTATTGAACACACTATAAGGGCAATCATTCATCCTGGCTTAACATAGGCCTATGTGGGTAACGGGGATATTTGCCTAATACAGGATGTATATAGGTTAACCTGCATATTGGTTTAACAGCGTATATATGGCTATGTAAATTATATTGCATGCTGGTATAACATAGTATATATGCCTGAATGTTGGCTTAGCACTGTATGTATATAGGTTGCGTAACTTTTTTAAATTATATTGTAGTATTTGTTGACCGTCATGGGCGTGATAGGTTATGCATTGGTAGATGTACCCTATAGTACTTCCCATATTATTCGATTGCCTGGTTCTACCTGATAGACAAGGTGAAAATAGCTCAGATCATATAGGCTTTGGCCTGTGGTTTACCGACATAGCGGGCACATTTAGGGATTCATGTAAGTCGGCTTAGCATAATATGTATGGTGGCTTACACATGTTTGTTTAACGCGATATGTAGGCCTAACATAGTATATACGCCTATCTATGATAGCATGCATGTTGGCTTACCAGAGTATTTATTTGGTTTACACGCATATTTATTTAACACACTATATGGGGCAATCACGTATCCAGGCCTAACATAGTATATAAGCCTGTGTAGGATAGCATCCATGTTGGTTAGCATTGTATTTATGTGAGTTTACACGCGTATCTGTTTAGCACAGTATGTAGGCTTAGCATATTATTTATGTGGGCTTACAAGCGTTTTTGTTTAACATACTATATAAGATATCATTCATCCAGGCTTAACATATTATATAGGCATATGTGGGTAACGGGAATATTGGCCTAATACAGGATGTATATGGGTTAACCTGCATATTGGTTTAACACCGTTATGGCTATTTAGAGTATATTGCATGCTGGTTTAACAAAGTATATATGCCTGAATGTTGGCTTAGCACTGTATGTATATATAGGTTGCGTAACTTTTTTTAATTATATTGTAATATTTGTTGACCGTCATGGGCTTGATAGGTTATGCATTGGTAGATGTACCTTATAGTACTTCCCATATTATACGATTGCCAGGTTTTACCTGATATATGAGGTGAAACTATCTCTGTTCATATAGGCTGCGGCCAGTGATTTACCGACATAGTAGGCGCATTTAGGGATTCATGTATGTAGGCCTAGCATAGTATGTATGCAAGCTTGCGTATTTGTTTAACACATTATGTGGGCTATCGTATATATTGGTTTAGCTATACCTTATAGTACTCCCCATATTATACGGTTGCCTGCCCGTGGTTCTGCCTGATATATGAGGTGAAACTATCTCAGTTCATATAGGCTTTGGCCGGTGATTTACCGACATAGTATGTCGGCCTAGCATAGTATGTATGTAGGCTTGCATATTTGTTTAACACATTATGTGGGCTGTCATATATATTGGTTTAACACGTTATATAGGCCTTCTCGTCTTACTTTGACCGTTTACGTAGGCCTACCGGGCCCCTGCGTTGTGATTGGTCGATTCAACTTGTTGACTATTTGAACTCTATGTAGGTCGTTGGTCGTTTGATCTAATCGATCATTTTTTGGTAATTTCATATATTATTTGATAACCACCCCCACTTGATGCCTGAATCCAGGGTTACTTTACCTATCGGCAGGCTTCGAGATGGCTTTTACCTGAGTCCTTGCTCCGTGTTTTTTTACCTATGGTCTAACTCCATGGTAGCTTTACCTAAGCCCCGACTCCATGGTAGCTTTACCGATGGTCTGCCTCAATGGTAGCTTTACCTAGGGCCTGGCTGGCTTTACCTCAGGCCCGACTCCTCGGTTACTTTACCTATGGTCTGACACCTGGATGGCTTTACCTAGGACTTGGTGGAGGTGTTTGTCTTGGTCGATAGGTTGTATTTGATATAGCAACCATCCTGGCCAGACTCTTGGGTAGCTTTACTTAAAGTCTACCTCCAAAGAGGCTTTACCTAAGACCAGGCTCCAAGGTAGCTTTACCTTAAGCCTTTTCTTCAGGGGGCTTTACTTAAGGGCCTGCCTTGGGTTGGCTAAATCCCCGCTGCAGGGATGCTATGCCTGAGGTTTGGGTGGGTCTACCTCCAAGATGGTGTGTTAACTCTGCGGGTTTGCCCCTTGCCCTGCATCAGCCAATTTATTTAGGGTAGAACACTATAGTTAGGGTATGCCTACTGCGTGCCTAGACTCGCTCAAGCGCTGATACGTCATCAGATAACCGTTAAATCTTTCCAAAAGTTACCCCCACCACCGGAGCTATTCCAGGGTTACTTTGCCGAAGGGTCGGCCTCGTGATGGCTTTACCCGAGGGCTAGCTCCGTGTTAGCTTTACCTAAGGCCTAGCTGCCGGGTGGCTGGGCTCGGTTTGGCTTTAACCGAGTGCGTGCTCCGTGTTAGCTTTACCCGCTCCTAGGCGGTGTTACCTCAGGCGCCGGTTCGGGATTGGCTTTTACCTAGGACCTCGATCATTTTTGGCAATCTGAAAACCGGTGATCCCACCCACACAGCCTACCATAATGGACACATATCCCGTACGGTCCTTCGATCATACCGATCGATTTTTTGGCAATTTCATATTTTATTTAAAAACTACCCCTTGGTGAAACAGCCCCCGCAATGGTCCAAAAGGGCCTCTACACGTATCCCGTACTGTCTGTTGATCCAACCGATCGATTTTTGGCATTTTCGTATTATATTCAAAAACTACCCCTAGGTGAAACTACCCCTACCGACGCAATAATACACTCTAGACTCACCCCATCAGTCAGGACACGTTTTTCCGAAATTTTTTCGAAAACTACCCCAACCCTTATTCCACCCCCGATGCTACCCCCAGGGATGGTCCTGAACGTAGCCGAGATGTCCCATGCACCTTGGGGTTGGTTGGGTTGGATACATTTTGCCTAGCTTAGGTTAGCCGGTTGGAATTAATTTTTTCCATTTACCGCCCCTGCCCCTCTAGGCATGGTCAAAACCACCCTTAGGGATTGGATGAGGGTCGGCGTCAAGCCTCTGCATCATCCAAAACCACCCCTATAGTCCTAGGTTACGTAGCGGCCGAGTTAGGGGTGGCTGTGCTAGGGTAAGCCACTTCCTACTTAGAAGCGACTCAATATTTTTTTAAATTACAGAAACGTTTCGGCGACTTGTTTGTTGCCCTTAAAAAGGCTGGTCCATATTTGATAAAAAAAACATAATCCTTACATTGAACAATTAAATATCCAACGTGAGAATGTTTCTACACATTACTAACAAATGTCTTTGAAACATTTGGTAGCTTAGTTTGCCTTTGGTTTAAAGGCGTGTGCGCCTTTGGATTTTTATTCATGATTAGCGATATGAATACTAAATGAATAGCTATTAGAGCAATAGCTCAATGCATATTTACATGAAGGAGGTAAGGCAATTTACTTGTTCACCTTCCACACTTGATGGTTAAATGTAAGGAATTATTTGCTTTTAGCAAAACCGTTTCGAGTTTAATAAGGGCGACAAACAAGTTGCCAAAACGCTGCTGTAATGTAAATTAATATTTATTGGCTAGTCTATCTATTGTAGCTTTATTCTTGAAAAAGCTATTTCGAGTGCCAAAATAAACAAGAATTTAATATATTGATATCACCAATAGCTTCGCAGACTGTCTGTCAACAGCTGTCAAACAAACTGATCATGTGTCGATAGCTATGACTTGACTTATTGCATGTCTGGTTAGATTTAATTGGCGGACTGAATAGATGTTGCTGAGTTCGAGTTTGAGTATTTCACGTATGTTTCAATAGTTTTTTTTATTTTTTTTTAGTTTTATCAATATAGAATGTTTATAATTGTTACATAATTGTTGTTTGTTTGTTAAATTGTCTGTAAATTTGGTTAGTTTTTATTGTAATACATATATTTATACAATTGTCTCTTATATTAAAGCTATTTATAAAAATCTGTTGGTTTTTAAAATCAAATGTTTTTTAATTTGGTCTAGTCCAGAATTTATTTGTATTTTTACTCATATTGGGTATTTAATTTTTCCAACTAAATTTTACGCTGTTTTATAGATGTTGTATTTATTTTTCGTGTGTTATTTTCTTTTGAAGTTTCATTTTTTTAAAAGCTTACAAATATTTTCATGTTAGAAATTGCCTGGTGATGCTGCTAACGTTTACCACCCGAAAGGGTTTGAATGAAGGGTTTAAACATTAATAAACACCAGTTGTATTTCATTATCCTCTGTGGTTTTGATATATATATATATATATATATATATATACAGTATGTATATATATATATATATATATATATATATATATATATATATATCAATGTATGAATGTATATATCAAACAATAATAATTTAAATTTAACAAATATTTTAGATAAAATAAATAAAATTATTAATAAAATGAAATTTACTTATGAAATTGAAACAAATAACAATATAAATTTTCTAGATTTAACAATAATAAGAAAAAATGAAAAATTTGAATATATGGTATACCGTAAACCAACTTTGACAAACCAAATTATACCAAATAATTCTAATCATCCATATAATCAAAAAATGGCTGCTTTATATTACGTATTATAAAGAATGCATAAAATACCCATGAATGAAGAAAATAAAATAAGAGAAAAAACATAATTTATCAAATTGCATTAGAAAACTGTTATAAAAAGAAAACTGTTGACAAACGTAATTATAATATTTTTAAAAAACAAAATAATAATTTAATTTGCAATAACAATAATAATACAATATGGACTTCATTTTTATTTACAGGCCATGAAAAATATCACCAAATTATTTAAAAATACAAATACCAAAATTGCATACAAAACTAATAACAAGATAATACACATAATAAATAACAATAATAAAACAATTAATATACATGAAAAAGGTGGTGTTTATAAATTAGAATGCGAAAATTGTAATAAAGCTTATATAGGTCAAACCAAGAAAAAATTAAAAGAAAGATATAAAGAACAATGGCCTATATTAATTAAGAAATATATAAATCGAATTTCGCAAATCATTGTATTAATAATAAGCAGCAATTTCCAAATATAGAAAATATGAGACTTATAAAAGAAATTAATAAGGGATTAAGAATGAATATATATGAAGCATTCGAAATAAATAAACACAATAATAATAACAAATTAATAAAAGAACAAATACAAATACATTCTAAATTTGATGCTATATTCAAAGTCTATAATGTTAAAGCAATAAAATAAATTTGGCAATTTGTATAAATTTAACAACAATTCTATTTCTAATTAAACATATGTTTTAGGCCTATAGCTTACATTATTGTAATTTTCATTCCTGATGATGTTGGTACTGTTTGCCAACGAAAAGCTTTGGATATAAATTAATAAATATTCTTGTATTTGAATAACCTATGGTGTTTTAAATATATTTATATATTTAAAACAACATAGGTTATTCAAATACAAGAATATTTATTAATTTATATTCTTTTAATTTATTATAAGAATTAATTATTTATAATTTATTATTTATTATGAATATAAGTTAATAAATATTCTTGTATTTGAATAACCTATGTTGTTTTAGATTATTAAACAAGAAAGATTAAACAAGAAGATTATTAAACAAGATTTTTAAACAAGATATATATATATATATATATATATATATATATATATATAAACATTCTTAAACATGTCAAATTTAACATTCTCTAGAAAAAGTTGCTGTTAATATTTCTTTTAACGATGTTATTGACTTTAAGCATACTTAGTTATAGCTTACTTAGAATAACATTGCTAACAGTTGGTATCTAGTATTTAGTTTTTTCTGGTATATATTTTCTTATTTCTTGATATTTTTTACCAGATGACGTCTATCGTTAAATTAATTGTATGGGGAGATTAAATACGTTAGTGTCCACCCCTGATGGAGGCAACGTTGTCGTCTATGCGACGGCAATAAACTAGTACGTTGTACGAGAGTTATGGTACAGTATTAAACAAAGTGAGTTGTTGTTACTACATAACCTCTAATTAACCATAATTATATTCAGTATTAGAGCTTACAAATAGTTGAGACAATGTAATTTGTTTCGTATTCAGTAGCTCTATTCTGAAGGAAATATTTCGTCCTTTTGTATTTCATGCAGATATTGTGGTGTAGAAAACTATTCAGGCTATTCTATTAGATAACATATTGTTAGCAGAGAAACATGCCAAACTCAAAATCAAACTATTTAATTTTGCTTTGTGGTTTTATACATATAACTGTGGTTGTTGAACTTATGTACCAATTAATTTATTTAGGTCATAGAACACACATGAATTTATATCGGAATGCATTAGGGCAAAATAAGTAAAACAATAAGTATATACTGCATGCAATATATAGATATGAACATCACAATTAAGGCGGTTATTTTCAATGACCGGTAAAGGAAGGGTTTTGATTGAAGGTAGGATCGATATATAAGTATAATTTCTTAGACTTGTGAGTAGTCAAATACATCTCTATTGGAAACACAAGAAAATTTAGTGTCCTTAAAACTCAAGAATGTTTGGAGGGCATAAAATTATATCTAATATTCATGAGAACGGTTGGTCTCAGGAGTATATTTAAAACGGTTGTTATCCGCGGTACTTACAAAAATATGCACATTTCTCGCGCGAAGGAGCCAGTCAGACTCTAAAAGTATTTTTTTAAATAAGGGAGAGGTGTCCTGATACCAGTGAACGTCGTACGTCTAGGGTTTTCTAGAAGTGACACCCCATCTATTTTTCCATAAAGTAGCATATACATTCGAGAGATCTATTTCTCTTTCCTACCTTTTGTCTGCAGTTCACATCATGAGAGCAATGACGTCATTCTTCACGGTCTTTAAACAATCATTTACTACCATTTATTTTTGAGAATGAATATTCTTTATTTTAGTTTGTTATATTCATGAATAAGATTAACGTTTACTCTTTGGGCCAACAAAATTGCACAAAAATGCATGGTAATTAATAATTGATCATAACAAATAAAACCGCATGTTGTAGAGTGTGGATCAAATCATTAATGATGATCATGACTATCATTAGAATATTTTGGATTAATAAACGTATTTATTGTGAGTGTGTGATGGTTTTATTAGAAATATTCCAATTTTCTTTAAGTTTATAAAATGTCATCAATTTAGAATTGTTTTTCTTGATTTAATGCAAAACTCTTAAATCATGCTACGTCCGTCAAATTATATAGTGTTTGACAGCGGAATAGGTGTTTGGATACCATTTCAAAAAAGTCTGAAAAATGATAAATCCTTTCACTTTCGATATTATTTTGTTTTAATATTTACATACCTTTTTTAAGATAAAAATCCCCGGATTGATCATTTTCAAGAATAAAACTAAAATTAAATGTAATAATAAAAAATGTAACTATTATTTTTCAAGTTTTCAACTTATTTTACCATTTTTATGAAATCGTTTAGATTTTTACCTAATCATTTCGTAAAACTTAAAAAATATTACTCCCATAGTTTTTTTTCTAAGTCTTGAAACATTAATGTCTAAATTTCCCGATTAAACCGTAAACGATACCCATATAGCTTGTCAACGAATGCCAAAAATTTTGGTATCATACAAAATTATGAAGGGTAATAATAAACATTTTTTTTAAAAATCGAATACAGATCTAAAACCTTATTGTACAAAAAGATTTGCCGATGTTGGGTCGCACAGTATTGTGGATAAACGATGACGAGGAAGCTGCTTTATCAAACATTTTACAAGAAAAATACCTTCTTGAAATCCAACTTGTTTAATGCTACAGACTCATTTAGTTTTATTTTTTGTGTGTGATTTTTTCTCGTTTCATACGTTTTTTCTGGTTGAATCAAAAACGTTATTAAAATAGAATCTTTAAAAAAAGTGTGTGCCCATGGCGGTGTTTGAACCGTAAAAAACTGAACCAAGACTGCCCAACTTAATACTCAGCCCAAGGAAGGTCTCCTGTAACATATTGATATCTACCTTGGATTAGAGTAACTAAAGATTACAATGTCCTCTTAGGTTACAAGTCAGCCTTTAAAACGTTAATGATTTGAAATTTGCGGTACAAACGCCATTCACGGTCTCACTTAGGGTTAAAAGCCTTAAACCATAGATAGGTAGCTAGATGAGGTCAAGGGTGAAAATACATTTTGATGGTAGGCAAAGCGATTAACAGCAGGGTGGGGTGGTTTGAGTTCAAGTAATTACAGAACTTTAAAGCCGCCCCCTCAACCACAAAGTACGTCTTAGGTGGCCCCAATTCAAATCCTGGGATATTGCTTTGCAAGAATAATTCTTTAAATAATATTATTTAATGCTTGCTTCTAATAATATTTTTTTAATTATATTTTTTGCTTTTAATAATATTGTACAATAGTACAATATTGACTTCAATAAAGAGTCTATCGAAAGTAATTGCTTTCTAGAAACCAACAAATAATTACGTAAGCCTTTCTTTCTATGTAGTACTTAATTATTTGTTTAAAAAATACAAACATTTGGTTGAAGTATTTAAAATTATTGCCGAGGTTCAACACTTTTTAAAATTTTTAGTAATGATTTTTCAGAAGAATATTTAATTTTTGTTTGTTGCTACAATTAACAAGAATGTTATGGTGAACCTGGGAAATACTTTCATCGAGAGTGCTGAGATATAGCTTCAGGTGCTACATCTCTAGTGCAGAGTACTTAGAAACAAACGCTGTGCTTATGCGACGCTATGGTAGTGATAGGATACAGAGATGAATAGATGTACAGGTACCCTGATACGACATACACCTGTAAAGATGAAATGATGAACACATTCGCAGATGTACTGGTAATACATAGACTGTATACCCCGGTTTTTTGTAATGTTTTTAGATAATTTAAACCAAATCTTTATTCACAAGCAATTTATTATTAATACTATGAAAACCAATTCAGTACTTTACATTACCAATTAATTGCATCTTTCGATTTGACTAATGCAGTCTGGCTGTCTATCCAAATCTTTCTGAAACAAATTTACATTAAAGTTTTAAAAAAATCTCATTTAAATCAAAATAAAATTGTTACACTTTAAAATGTTTGAACAATAACAATTTTAATTGGTAAAGAGATTTTAAAACTTTTTTCCAATTATTTGGATGGATGCATTCTGGAACCTGATTGTATAATTAATGATTTTATCAAATGACGTTTTAAATAATTAATTTTAAAACATACCTTGGCGAACACTTGAACTTTGGCTTATTAATAAATAAATCAAAATATTACTCGACTTTACACTTTTACTATAATGAAATTTTGAAAACTTATTCTTATTTTAAATTTCGGCAGACCTTGCGTTACTTAAAACAAAATCAATTTTTATGCAAAACACTAAATTATTACAACAAATTGACCATGTTACAAGACACTATGGCACACAGTATTATAGATAGATAGTGAAAGAGAGAGAGAGAGAGAGAGAGAGAGAGAGAGAGAGAGAGAGAGACAGAGACTACCTTGGTAAACTGGTTTGAAAACGTACAAAACAATACTAATCCGGTATTCGACAAAATTTTTATGAGTAAACAATAGGAAGTAAACTTTCCATTCCTATTGTACAATAAAATGTCTTAATGTCGCATTTTAAAGCGAACATCAATATATACAAATATATTATTTTAAATTTTTAACATTCCTATTTTACTTAATGGAGATTCACGGTGATGATGATATCCCCGGATAATTACTAGTAAACTGGAAAAATGGTATACATATTGAGGGATAAAACTATCTGAGAAATAAACTGATATGTCATGGATTGCACTCTGGAGGTAGCGTTAGACGAAATTTTCTAGGTGGTCAATGAATAAAATTTATTTGGGCAAGATAGGAATTTATTAAAATCTCTTTACCTAAAATGCTAAGTTTATATGTTTTATTACAAATACTTTAGTAGTTACGGTATGAACAAAAGCATTTGTATTTCTCCGTGGCGACACACAAAGACAACAAATAGTAAAAAATGAATACAAATATCCAACTATATTTGCTGTTGTGTAATATAATTTCAAATATATGAAATATGTTACTTTAATCCCAAAGGAACTGCTTGTGTTAATTAACATTGTAGTTACTATCACATTATGAAAGGTAACAGTGTAAAAAAACATACAGAATTGTTTGGTATAATAATATGAAGTAAGTATACTTGCAATAAGTCCTACTTTTATTAAACAAATTTTAAAATATTATTTGAGTACTAAATTACTATAAAATGTTACACGATTTTGGAAGAATAGGTAGTAAAACCTAAATCACATTATTAAAGTGACTTGATGTCAATTTAACTTACGCCTTAAATAAATCACTTACACGTCTCCTCCTAACAGCCTACACTATGTTCTTCTATCGTATGTTACTGAATAATTCACGTTCGAATCTGTCCCGGAAAAATGAAAATATTTCCCAACTAATGTTGAGTCAAGAGAAAACTTCAAATGCTTGCTTCTGAAGGGAAAGCTGTTTGGAAGACTTACGTCCTGCGAAACGCTGGAAATGAGGTCTGGCTGTCAACAACAAAGACGGTGTTGGTGAAGAGCTCGCTAGTAGTCACATCTACTACACTCTGAGTGTTTCGGATTAATTTAACATTTCTTTATCTTCAATTTACTTGTGAAATATTTTTAAACAGTCATATCACATAAACGTTTCCAAGGTTTATGCATATACTAATTATTGACATCTTTTAAAATTTAAAAAAATTACTAAAACTGGTTACTAAAAAAATAGAACGGTATACAAAAGGGGTACAAATTTCGTTTCTTTTTTAATTAAAATATCAAAGCATTTGTGATTTGAAATCTCTTTTCTGATTAAACTGTCATTAAATGTCATTTCTTTATCTATCTTTCTCTCTCATTTTACTGTTGCACTAAAATATTTCTAGTAACCTATTCTCAAAGCTCCTTTCTTTATATCACGTTGAGGCCATATTTTCCTTTATTTATTATTATAATTGTTTGGAATGGCTTTGTCTGCCTCCTGCTGTGCCTGTTAGCTAACTTTCCAGGCTCAATAAAGTATTATTGACTTTCCACTATGCATAGTAATATTGGCTTTCCAAGCTCAGTATAGTATTATTTAATTTCCATTATGCATAGTAATATTGACTTTCCAAGCTCAGTATAGTATTATTGACTTTCCACTATGCATAGTAATATTGACTTTCCACTATGCATAGTAATATTGACTTTCCAAGCTCAGTATAATATTATTGACTTTCCACTATGCATAGTATTATTGACTTTACACTATGCATAGTAATATTGACTTTCCAAGCTCAGTATAGTATTATTGACTTTCCACTATGCATAGTAATATTGACTTTCCACTATGCATAGTAATATTGACTTTCCAAGCTCAGTATAGTATTATTGACTTTCCACTATGTATAGTAATATTGACTTTCCAAGCTCAGCATAATATTATTGACTTTCCACTATGCATAGTAATATTGACTTTCCAAGCTCAGTATAGTATTATTGACTTTACACTATGCATAGTAATATTGACTTTCCAAGCTCAGTATAGTAATATTGACTTTACACTATGCACAGTAATATTGACTTTCCAAGCTCAGTATAGTATTATTGACTTTTCACTATGCATAGTAATATTGACTTTCCAAGCTCAGTATAGTATTATTGACTTTCCACTATGCACAGTATTATTGGCTTTACACTATGCATAGTAATATTGACTTTCCAAGCTCAGTATAGTATTATTGACTTTCCACTATGCATAGTAATATTGACTTTCCAAGCTCAGTATAGTATTATTGACTTTCCAATATGCATAGTATTATTGACTTTCCACTATGCATAGTAATATTGATTTTTCAAGCTCAGTATAGTATAATTGACTTTCCACTACGCATAGTAATATTGACTTTCCAAGCTCATTATAGTATTATTGACTTTCCAATATGCATAGTATAATTGATTTTCCACTATGCATAGTATTATTGACTTTCCACTATGCATAGTATTATTGACTTTCCAATCTCAGTACAGTATTATTGACTTTCCACTATGCATAGTAATATTGACTTTCCAAGCTCAGTATAGTATATGCTATAGAAAACTAGAATGCTTAGTTTCCCGCTACGGGCACCATATAGAAAACTAATATCAAAATTATTTGAGAGAGGGTCTACCTGCTTCCTCGTACCATACTTTTTCCATACTCATTCTGAACCACGAGAACATTTTAGGCCTGTTTCATTCTGAGTACTGTTTTAGGCCTACTTAGAATCAACTTGAAGTGTCTATGGATGAGTACGTATAGAATATCTCCCAGGAACATCGATAAGGAATATTGGAATCGACACACAATATACAAATTGTCTGTATTGATTATTACGGAAAAATTAATATTCTACGAAGTTAAGGCATATGTTAAAAAGCTTCAAGCACTTGAAAACCCCTTTGTAGGGAAGGTCTGACATCTGGTGCGAATAAAATTAACTACGAATTAATTTGCCACACCACTGAATTAAATGTATTTACTTTATTAAAATTTTATTTCTCTCAACTTCAGGGATTGATATTAGGGCACAGTAGCTTTTATATTGCTCAATTAATACACCATATGGAAAGATATGTATTTCCTTTCATTTCTGTTATAAACGGAATGGTATATCATTTCAAAATTGAAGCTAATTTAGCGGTTACGAGCGTTAGTGCCGGTGGCATGTATAGTGTGTATTAAGCTGGGTCAAGGACTGTACAAAGCTAGATTTATTTCAAATTTAATTACCCTATTTCTGTTCCAACGATATGGATTGGGGTCATTTGCTTGTTTTATAAATTTTATAATCTTTATCTTTGTATTTCTTTTTGTGCTATATATTGTTTCAATATTGTTAAACGGTTAAAATATATCTACGTTTCAGGGAAATATAAACAATACATTCATTGAACGAATGAAAATATTCCTAATTATTTATATTAGGAATAATAATAATAATAAAATCACTCAAATGAACTTATTCCTGTTTTAATACAGCATGAGGTCACATAGCTTAACAGATTGAGACAATATGACACTGTCTACTAGATTACTGAGTTCAGAAAGAATTTAACAATCCATAAGCAGGTCTGTGGTTAGATCTGAGTTCCGAACTTTAACGGGTTCAGACAAATAAAAAGACCGCAAATTTAATTAGAAACTGCAAGTAACATTCTGTTACCGGTTAAGAACTAAATTCGGGTAAAGACTTTGAATCACTCTGTATTTTCGTATATCTCTCCAAGAATCATCAGTCAGCTTTTGCTGCAGCTCATGTCCCTTGGCTTGTGATTCAACGCAGTTTCCTTGCGTGGGGCATGACTACTATGTAAAGTCATCTGTGAGTCGGTGATAGTCAATTTTACACATAATTTGACCGAACTAAAAACCGTTTTTTATTAGGTCACTATAAAAATCGTAGGCTGTGAACAATAGCACCCGCCTTTAACTTAGTGACTGGTCTGTTATCACTCTATTTCTCACAATATGTCTTACTGACACAAAGCTCCATTTTGGCTAACCCTATTCATCCGGGAGCAATTTTTTTAAAGTCGGATTTGTCGAGGTAGTGTCTTTAGATAGTGTGTTTTAGATATTCCTAAGGTAGCTCTCTTTGTATACATATATATATATATATATATATATATATATATATATATATATATATATATATATATATATATATATACTGTAACACACTTTAGATGGTGTTGCATATTAAAAAAGGATATTTCAGAAAACGAACGAGACTGTATTCAAAATTGTAACAATATACAACTATATCAAAAAATTGTGATTTGTTAGAAATATTTTAAATGAAATCTCTGGTTGGTAGTGGCATCTTTAGGAAGAGTTTAAAAACAAATTATTATTAAAGTAATATGCGCACATACGATGCGCGGTAGCTAGGAGGGCTGCTTGCTACGATATTTTAACCTCTCTAACTATCGGCATGTAGAAGGCAACTGATGTCTCCAAGAGCGATGAAATGTTTTGTTTTCAATTTTTAATGTAACAGTCTTTTTTTAATTTGTTATAATCATAATGTAGAGGACAGCGTACGTAGCCAAGGAAGATGATGGAACGCTGAGTTACTGAAGCTTTTTTTTTAAATCATGACCTAGGGAATCTTGTAAGGTTTTTCCAAATAGGAGGATGCGATTGTACACCTTGTTAAAACAGCTAAAGAGGTTAAAATAAAATTTGTTGAATTTGTGGTGAGAGGTTGTTTTAATTAATATAAACAATTACGCCACAGTTGCTTTAAGTTGTTGTCAACATGACTTCTAGGGCAAAAGAGCATAATAAGGTTCAAACACTAAGTTTAAAAGTGAAGTTATTACTAGCGGATATTTACTTCCTTAAGATGTGTAACAAGAAAAGTTTGACTCCGAAGTTTATAGAAGGAATAGTGATAAAAGTTAAAAATTCTAGAACGGATAAAGTCTTACGATTCACCAAGAATAAATGGTTAGATTTGGAAATTAAATATCTTTATTGTAAATTAGGTGAAGGTGAACTGGAATTATATAAGTTACATTTAAAGTTAGCAAATGAATGTACGAAAAAAAATTGGGATAAATTTTACAATAAAGTTATCATAGTTAATGAGCATAAATATATGAAGAAAACGGAAAAATTAGAAAGAAAATTAAACGGGTTGGGTAAAAATAATTTTGATACAAATATGAAACCTAACCTAATAAAAAAAGATGTAGAGTTAGTTAGGAATGAAACTAACATAAAATTTACACCGACGGAATTAGAAGTATAAAGTAAATGATTGAAATATGCATTCCCAAACAATAGTAGGAACACCGTTGAAGAGGTAGTAGGAAATATTGAGAGCAGTATAAGTTCTTTAAAAGAAACGGATAAGAATTACGTCAGGAAAGTTTGCCAAATGAAAATTGAAGAAAACCTCAGATTACAGAAGAACGAAGCTAGGATTAACCAGGAGTTGAAGATTGTAAAAAGTTTAAGAGCACAAGATTGTTATTATTTAAAAGCAGATAAGAGTAATATAATTGTAATATTAAGTAAAAATGATTACGTAGATAGGGTAAATAATTTGTTAAAAGATGAGATTTTTGTAAAATTAAGAAATAACCCACTGAATAGATTTGTAAAAGAAACGGTAACTGTTATCAAAAATTGTACTTCAGTGATTCCGAAAAATGAAATATATAAATTTAAGGTCCCAAATCCTGTTTTGCCAAAGTTGTATTGTCCTCCGAAAATACATAAACAAGGTAATTTGGTGAGACCAATTGTCTCAGGAATTGATTCACCAAATTTTCTTCTATCAAAATGGTTGACAATAACTTTTAGAAAGTTAAAATTTAATACAAATTCATGCTCAGTAAAAAATACGAGAAAATTTATAGCGAAAATACAAAGAATAAAATTAACAAATGATGAGAATTTCTTATCATTTTATGTTTGTTCTTTATTTCCTAGTATACCGTTGAACGAAACTTTAATTTTGTTGGAAGAATTTTTAATTGAAAATAAAATTGAGAATGATAAAGTAAACCATTATGTTAATTTAGCTAGGTGTTGTATGAAACAAAATTATTTTTCATTTAATAATGAATTTTATGAGCAAAAAGATGGTACCGCTATGGGTAATAGCTTATCACCTTTTATAGCTGAACTTTTTATGAACAATTTTGAAAAAGAATTAAAAAATAAACTCTTGTATTTTCCAAAGGTATGGGTTAGGTATGTAGATGACATTTTTGCAATTGTTAATCTTAAAGAATGTAATATTAACAATTTTTTGTCAGATATTAACAAACACCATAGAAACATTAAATTTACTTATGAGTTAGAGAAGAATAATAGTTTACCGTTTCTTGATATTTTATGTATACGGAACAATAATGAAATAGAGTTTGATACATATCGCAAAATTACGAATAATAATAGGTATATCCCCGTAGATTCGAAACATTGTATGTCACATAAACTTGCAGTATTTAATAGTATGATTAATAGATTAATTGAAACACCTTTAAATAAAAATAGATTTGAAATTGAACTTGCTAGAATTAAAGAAATATCCAAATTTAATGGATATGATCCTAAAATTATTAATAATATATTAAGAAAACAGAGTTTGAATAAATTAAGAAAACATTCCACTACCTTAATACCAGAGAGAGAAACTGTTAAAAATAAATATATTAGTTTACACTTTGATAAAAATTTAACAATATTCCTAGAAAAAGTTTTTAAAGAAGTAAATTTCAAAGTAGCATATAAGAGCCAAAATAGCCTTAAAAATCTCTTAGGTAACCCAAAAGATAAAATAGAAACATTGGATAAGTCAGGGATTTATAAAGTAACTTGTAATTCATGTGAAAAGATTTATATTGGTCAAACTAAACGAAAAATTTCCACTAGATTCAAAGAACACATTAGTCATATAAAATTTCAAAGGCCAGAGAAATCAAGTGTAGCTGAACATATCTTAGTAACTAATCATAACTTAGATATAAATAACCTTAAATTAATTAAAAATGTTAAATCAAAATATATGTTAAATAGTTTCGAAAGTATGTTTATTAATAAATATGAAACTAATAAATTAATAAATTCTGACAAAGCGCCTATCCCGAATTCCCAATTGTATCTATTAGTTAAGAGATAGTTATAGTTTTAATTGTTAAATGTGTACATTTAATAATTACTGTAAAATTCAAAAATAATGTACCGGTAACTCCTTCTGTTAGACCAGACCTAGTTGTTACTCGTAACATGATTGGTCGGATAGTGTAGGGGGCGTGGCCAAGGAGTTTCCGTTGCTTATAAATACGCATAGGTTTAGCTGTAAGTTAGTTATTTGTAAAAATACCTCTGAAGATGATTACTTTGTAGTCGAAATGTACATAAGGTTAAAATAAAATTAACCTCTGTGGTGAGAGGTTGTTTTAATTAATATAAACATTTACGCCACAGTTGCTTTAAGTTGTTGAAGTGAAAGTGTTTTAATGTAATTGAGTAACTAAAGAACATTGTGTAATGGTACAAGAGTATGTGTCGATATAAAATATTTTATGACAATATAGGTCATATATACTTATGACAATACTTAGAAAATATTGAAACTTATTCTAATGACGAGATGTAAACATTCTCTTTATAGAGTACTAATTTTAAAGACTATGAGCATTTTTCTCTATATAATTATATCAATAGATACATTTTTTTCATCGAAGAAATTATTTTTATATATTGCTGTAGTTCCGTCAAACGGTTGATTTAGACAATCCCAATCATGTGGGATTTAAATACCAAGTAAGACAAAAGTTTTTCCTGAAAAAAAAACAAGAAAACTGTTAACTTTCTACAAACAATAACAATTTATACATTACCAATTTTTTAAAGTTTTAGGGGAAATTTAAAAATAGACAAGTTTGAGTTCCTTTATAATAAATGGTCGATTATATTTAAGTACTTTTTTCTTGAAACAATCTATAGAAATATAGTCTATACGCAACAACCGGAGTAAAGTCCATTTATTTCATAAAAACAAAATACCGTAATACCACAACTCATGAAAAATAGAATTTTGTAAGGAAAATTCAGCTATGAAATTGGATTTTATAAAATAAGAGCAATGCCGCTTGCTGAACGATAACTGTTGGGCAACAATGTTTCGACGGAATCAAACTCTGTAAATGTTATCTCTATAAAATGATTGCATTAAATGAAATACTTAGTTCCATTAAAACAGTAATATTTTGTCATGTATTACACGGTTTTGGGGCAAGAAATATTTTATAGGCTGTTATACACCACAGTGTCCCATCTTTTCAAATGAACAATTAATTTACTCTATAGGAATACAATTATCTCAATTTTTTTCTTAGGCTATATAAAAGATAAAGAGATAAAATTTACAGAGGAAATAGTTGTAATTTATTTTAACAAGTACGTTATGGTAATGGTATTTACATGTATTTTATAGAAAAAAATTTGCCAGATACCTGCAATCTCATATTTTCTAGTGGGTAATCAATGCTCTCATTCAGTTGTCTACAGCTGAACCCATTGCTTCTTCTAGTTACGTCTTGGTGGTAGACGTAATACTCCAGTGATGCCGCTAGTTAGCTAGTAGAATAGTAATAAGTATTGTCATAACATTAGGAACGATTCGTTTGTTCAGTGCCATCTAGGCGCGTATGTCAGTCAACACACTCTAATAATAACGTCATTAGATGTTTAACGTAATTGAGACGACGTCTCTTTCATTTTCATGAGATAAATTTTATCATCAATTTTTTATCATTTTTGTCTTCTTGCTATATCTCATTCCATAACCTATTCCGGCACTAATCGATACTGTGAATCTACTTTATATTTTGAATCGCGTATATAACCTAAACTTTATAGGATATATTTAGGTGAACATCACTCTCCTTCCCCTCTAGGGCCAGTTTTAGTATTCCTGTATCTATCGATATCTAATTCCACTTTCATATCTTACTTACCTAAATATGGGAACTAATAAAGTTGCTGCATTGAATCATTAAGATAAATCTATGTGTTTGTAGTAATTCATTGACTTTCAACAATAATTTAACACTTGAATTTTAAAAAAAATTTAAGTCAAAAAATGTACATTACCAAAAAATTGCTAAAAGTTTAGAATAAAATTCCTGAAAAACGTGACGGTTATTCCTGAAACAGTTGTTGCATTCAAAATACTATTTTCAGAAATTTGAGACTTGTCCCTCCTATGGATGTTATTGCTCTTTACGAGAGAACCTCAAATCCCTTTTTGAATCTCTTTCTCTCTCTCACACACACATACTCCCTCTCTCTCTCTCTCTCTTTCTCTCTCTAAATACGCTCGCATTCACTCTCTCTTACACACACACACACCGGCTCATACGATAGGCAATTATCTCCTGATCTCAGAATCAGATCGTCATTACGTTCATCAGAGATCATCTATCCTTTCTCACCCTTTATCCTACAGGGTGTGTAACGAGTATTTACCCCTATGTGTCACTGATATGGAGAGGGTCAATTCACGAGTGACATTCTACTCACGTAATATGACATTCCTTCCTACATCCTTATTAAGAAACTTTATGCCCTTTGTTTAGCATTTACAAAACACTTTTATTTTCCTCAATAAATTGAAAGTTATACTAGCCTATAGTCTAAATATTAACAAAGTATTTTTACACACAAAGTAATAGAGAGGGATAGAAAGAGAGGAGAATGACAAACAGACAGACAGGCAATGATAGAGAAAAATGCAGACGCCGATTACGTTGAATTGAACCCTATATAGGCCTATAGTACTAAATCCTTCTTTGTTCGTATAAAACAATCGTTACTATCCACTAAGTTGATCTGTGAATATGAAAAGGCAATATTATTTCAAAAGGTAACCTTAACTATAATTCCATGAGTTTTGGTTTAGTTCAAGTGTTTCACAACATTAACTATCACTTTATTCCGAAGTCATCCTGCTCACGTAAATCCCGTTACATCTAAAGTTAAGAAATGAATATCATTCCCCACTAATAGTCCAACAAGATATATACCTGGCTACGTAGAAAGTCTTACTTTCTATAGAAAGAAAAATTTTTACTTGTAAACTTGCTCAAAGCGATAAAACCAAACCGTTAACGATGATATACTAGATTACTTATAGCTTGCAAGTAAACCATTAAGATGTATTTCGTTATGAATTAAACATGCGGATTTATGTATATATATATTACAGCATAAAAGAACACATAAACCGTTGGTGTAATTTAATTCGTTATTATTTGTGACTCTAAACTATGGATATATGTTTCACAAATAACACGAATAACTAAATATTTTTAAAGTTGAACTCTAGATAGTTTTCCCATTCCAGATATTTGTTGAATCATTAGCTCACTAGTTGTGTTTAAC
The DNA here is from genome assembly GCA_036971475.1 of Prosapia bicincta. Classification (NCBI taxonomy): domain Eukaryota; kingdom Metazoa; phylum Arthropoda; class Insecta; order Hemiptera; family Cercopidae; genus Prosapia; species Prosapia bicincta. The sequence goes on along the minus strand of JBAIZL010000001.1, from coordinate 170,867,906 downwards.
TGCAATTTGTGTATAATAATAATTTAAATTGTTGTTCCATTTAATTTACCCTTAATTACCACAGCCTTACCTTTAAATTCAACCCTTATTATTACTTTCACTCTATGTACGAAGAGTGAATGGCTACAATTTACTTTTTATGTGCAAGGCAACACAAAGAACATCAATGCTACAAAAGCGAAGTCAGAACAAAAGGGGAACGTGATTGTCTTTGCACGAGTGTGAAATCTAAATTAATTACAAAAAAAAAAAAATAAACGCTTTAATTTGAAGCAGTTTTCTTTCTAAAAGTGAGATCTAAAGCTTTTTTGTGGACCATTCACATACGAAAATCTATACGTTTTATTCATTGTTTCTGAAGGAGACAAGTAGAGGACTGTAACAAAGCTGCGCCAATTTATATTTATATAAAACTATACTTTCTAACACAATGGTTTTAATTTATTTGAGGAAAGATTTATATTAAGGGAAATTGTTTATGAACAATAGAAAAAAATATTAAGAATATATTTTATTCGATATGTTATTTAAGATCTAAGACGCCTTCTTTTACATTGTGTGAAAGGTAAAGTACTGACAACATTTTCCAGGGCCAAGGCTGTAGAAAAGTTTTGTAAATACCTCGGGTCCTGTACCAGATTACTAATTATAGTAAACTAAAATTTTAATCACGTGACAAATATATAATCAACATGATGATTTAAATCATAATTTCGTTTCGCAAGTTTAACGTTTTATTTAAGGGGCTGTGTGAAACTAATGTTAATTGCAATCAACTACCCGTTTGGTAATTATTGCAATGTTTAATTTCACTTTATTGCATTTTTGAAATAAAATTATAATTGATTTATTTGCTTCATTCAAATAAATGTTGGAGCATGTAAAATAATTCAACTCTAATTTTTTATTCGTTATTATTTTAATAATGTTCCTGTGTGTTTGCCTCTATTATTTAACTATATATTCATTGCCGGTGCTATTGGCCTGGTGTTTCGAACAGCAATATTTACCTACGCTCTCATCATCTTGTAAAACTTGCTCTCAGTTCTCTTATGTTGAATCATCTTATTCTGTAAACCTAATGAGAGTTGCAAACTGCATACATCATCTTATATTGATAACCCAATTAGAGTTGCAAAACGCAGACATCATCTAATGTTGCAAACCTAATAAGTTTTGCAAATTGAGTCTTCATTTATGTTAGAAACCTAATTCCATAACTGTGTACAGAATATACTTTAAACTAATATCCCTTCTAACTTACATTCGCTATTGCTACGTCTAAAAGTTGACCTTACGCTGTAATATTGGCAAAAGCGTGGACGAAGAACAATTTTGTTTTGATTTACCCTTCTTGTTGTAACTTTTTTTATTGTTGCCAAACAGCCGGTAATAACCATATGTAGTTCCTAATGGTTCGATTGAGGACAACACATTCCGGTATCCGTTTATAAACTTGATTTTCCTACATTCCTACATACTTGATTTTTCCGATGCTTTTAAATTAAAATAGCAAAACAAGCAGAGATTCGCATAGCAGAATCCAAAAAATGAGTGTCGGAAGGGACCGGTCAGAAAAAGGCCAGTGCTAGCTGGTGACTGAGGGGTCAATCTTCAATCGATCTGATTTACCCCAATGAATCCAGAGATACGAAGACACAGCTACGAAGACAACGACACAAAAGGTAAGTTATTTAAATATTTTAAACTGTATATATAACCTATATGGTAAATATGCGTACCGGCTGCGGCCCGAGGAAGGCTAATTGTTAGAATTTATTTTGTGGGGTGGGACTTTCTAAATATTTTGAGGCAGAAATCCGTTATTTAGCATTCCTACGGCGGGCGGCGGTGAGACAATGTTAAACTCGTTTATGTTATTTGTGTCCATAAAATTCACAACTAACTTAACAGCAAGCAGAACTTATTGGTCACATTCGGAATGACCAAAAGAAATATTAAAGGTATTAGAAAAATAATTCAAAATTATTTGTGAAATAAATTACAATAATCATTTCATGTAGTAACGCAGTTTTTTTCATTCGGCGGAACCGCTGTAGAGAAATGATTCATCTTTACTTCCAGCAGCAGTAGCTTTATGTTCCATTCTTAAGTGTGCTATATTCTACGTCTATTCTATATCTATCGTATATTCTACGTATATTCTATCGTCTATATAGAAAGACTTTGTCATGAGACTCACTAATCTGTGCTATGGCTAACCTTATCCATTATAAGATATACAATTAGTTATCCCTAAAGGGTAACAATGGAAGAGATTGTATTATACCCTATACTTTTATTAGGATTCTATATTTTTAGGAGAGTATCATGGTAAGAAAAAAAGGCCAAACTGAATGCATACATATTATGACCTATGTACAAATATCACGAGACATTCATTATTAAAACCCTGCCACCGTGTTCTACATTAGTTTTTTCAAACAAAAACAAATATGTTTACTTCAACATTTTCCATGTTAATTGTTCCCATCGATTCTATCCTGGTTCTCAATGCATATCAGAGGCGTGCTCGGGACAAAATGTGAGTGTTTGGCAATAGCATGTGCGACGTAATAGACACGGTTTATTGCTGTTGTATACATTGGGTTTACGATGAGCGTTAAGAGTTATTTACGTTTCCCCAGGGATTAAACTTTATCCCCCAGCCAGGGCGTTGTGATTGGTTTTGTTTCGAAAGTACTTTGCCCGTGGAAGAGATGAAGGAATAGTTTTTCGAACCTTATTATTGACAAAAAGACACGAAACGCTAAAACCAAATATATTCCTTTTATATAATAACATTTATTCCTAACTATTATGTTGGATTACTTTAATTAAAGTGAATTCGCCATTAGAGTAATGAGACAATCATTTCTTCTAATGCGAATTATATATTTTTTATATCTTTCGTTTCTCCTGATAGTTGGTAATAGTCTTTTCTACATTTGTCAAGTATTGAGTAACACAATTAGGGTATCTTGCTTCCTCAACTAATCATGTAACGGCTTGTTTGTGCGAGCGTATAGAGTACATAACTCTTTACCCAAAGGATTAAGTCCCCAATGGCTCTCACTATATACAACAGCAGATTACATCTCCCACTACTACCTTATCCATTGTTGTTCTGGAGAATAGTTATACATCTAGATTGAATTAATTCTGTTTTAGTATAGATACTTCTTCCTAACAAAGGTTTTTTACAGGAATGGAAAGATTATTATGAACTGGTGTAAACTTACTTTTACAATTGGTACCGTAGATTGACTGTTAATATACCTGTCATATTATCCATAACCGTTTTCTTTAAGCCTATCTAATCCGTTTAACCTTCATTTTACAATGACTGTAACCGTCAAACATCTCTTAATGTTCATCTCCTTCACATATGCTTTCCTGCACACGCATTACAATCATCTATGCTCTTTACCAACATGATTACATCGTCTCCTTAACTCTACCTATATTCACTATAACGTTCTACCTATTGTAGGTGATCAGTACTACACTAAATAGCACTATTGTTAAACTAAATAGCATTCCGTGTAGTTCTGAAGATAGAAAAGTGTTTAGCTCGTAATCCATTGAAACTATGGGTCACACACTTTGCAGTTAGGTGCAAAGACCCTTTTCTCGGTCGTTTCTACGCCAGTTGACTTCAGTAAAGTATGTTGAAAGTCTAATTATCAAGAGCGGTTGGTCATTGCTATCAAAAAAGATCATACGCGTCTGGAATTACGTCGATAAAATAGGTCGGATAATCGTTGCATAAGTTGTGTTCATATTATTTATTTATTTCAAACTAAAACAAGACTAATCTTGTAGATTAAAACCTACGTTTTATGTACATTTTGGCAGGTCTTCAACAATTGTTTGCTGCCGCTTTTAACAGAGACTGAAGATGTATTTCGAGGTAATTGAGACTTAAAAAACTACTTAACAAATGATTATTTAGCAATAGAACAGACTACAATCTATATGCAAATATAAAGTAAAGAGGACATGTAAACAAATCCGCTGCAATGACTAACCTTTCAGATTCTAAACATACAATATTCCCTCCTAGGATTTTCTAATTGTCCTTGGATACCAACAAAATTATTTCACATTTATACAGGTCAGTTGATTGCCAGTCCTAGTTTTCTATAGGCTTTTGTAGACCGAGAACCGTTTATCCCTTTGGGGCACTGCTGAATTGCTTGATAAGATGGATCAGAGCGTAGAGTACTTTACGCTCTCCCACGAAACTGTCATGGAACAAATACTTTATATAATTTTTATTATAAAATCAAGGAAGTATAAATGGCGAGCTAACGTAAAATTCTCAATCTCGTTTTTGTCTTAAATATGTTTTTATATTGAATTCCTAAAATCTGAAAATGATTGGGCTAAATTTCACCCCAAAAATATTTCCTGGCTACTGTCACGCTTTCACCAAAAAGGTAATCATCAAATACCTAAAAACGTTGTGTCAATAAAAGTAAGAACGGATATAAAGGAGGGTTGGTGAGGAAATGAAAATATTAATAATACAGAAGTATGTTGGATGTAAACAGATAACAAAAAATAATGTTTGTTCTATTGCAGAAAACATCATTTACAGCACAGTGAAGCAGATTAAAGTTCTAAAGATAGCTTTACGCATTTTACTGGACACAGGATTAGAGTAGAAATCTGTTCTCTATACTTTCTCTTTTAATGAGACCTTCCTTTGATGAAACAAATGTCTCATTGATGGCGAAAGGTTTATCAGACTGAAACAAAAGGCTCTTTGAAAGTCTGAGAACTAAAGTAATTACAATTTGTATTTAGAACATTGATTCCTACCTAATTCGCTTTTAACGTTTCCCGCCCTTACGCCCGAGATTGACGTGAAATGTGAACATCATTATTGTAATAAAACCAATTATCTTTATTTTCCATTACGAGGTTTACCTGAATAAATAATATAACAGATAATCATTACCTGATGGAAGTCAAAATAGAACCTCTTTAGGGCTTTGAGGACACCTTAGATCTTTATCAGTTTTTTTGTGAATGTCCTTCGAACTGGGATTTAAAAGGCTGCCAGCATTAAACGTTTTTACCCTAAGATGTTAACACTAAATTCGGGTGTACACTAATTATAAAATCTAATATTTGTACAACCATTAGAACTTTCTTCGAAATTTTAATTCATCTAATGCTCAGATTATTAGGAACTCAAGAAAATGTTTGAATACAGAAACCAAAGGCTTTTCTGTCTTTTCATCGGCGTTAACGTCGCTGAAATGATCTCAATTCGGAATTTTTTGAATCTAGGAGTTATTTGTATCATATCTATACATACTGGTCAACAGACGTAGGTTTATAAATTGTTACAGGAAAAGGAAACATTAGACTAATAATAAAACAAAAATTAATATAGGCCGCATTGGTTAAATGTAAAATTCTAGAACCATTTTGTGTAAAATTTCCGAATTAGTAAAAATATTTGTACAATATGCCTTACTAACGTCTTTTAAGACGAAAATGTTTGTTCTCAAGTTTCATTGCAAACATTTTAACCAATAGAACAGTGAAAGCATTTTACTTGAGTAACAAACTTGTTACAAAAATGTTGGATGTATTTAAACAAAGTTATCTATGGTAATATTCAAATATTGTCTAAATTACGATAAAGGTATAAATTGTTCAATAAACGTATCGTTTTTAGATGTTTAGCACTGATATAATTAATATTTGACTTTCTTAGTTCGACAAAACTGGAGTTTTCTGAGAAAAAAATCATCCTGTAATGGAAATTTAATTAGTTATGTGGCAAAAGATAATCAGTAAGGATTTTCTATCAACTTGGAAGGTATGATAATCTCTGTTTAACAACCACCCTACATACAGTAGCTTTAAATCATTTCAAAATTTCATGACCTACGAAATCATACAAGTTATGATTTGTACATTTTTAATTAGTAATTATTAAGCCAATAGTAATAGCTTGTATTTCCTTTTAATAAAATGGTTTCTATACCATTGTGTGGTACTGTATCCAGTGAAATAAACTGAGACGTCATCGTATTATTGTTCACTAGAATCAGAGTAGGCTTAAGACCATATATTGACGTTCCTATCTAGGGCACAGGTCATCATGCATGTTCTTTTGCATACAAATAACCCGTTTCAAGAAATTTTATTTTTGAAAAATGTTGATGGTTAAAATCATGAACACTGAAGATAGATTAGACCTATGTACTAAGTGTAAAGAAAGCCTGTAGCTGGGCGGTCTCTTCTTGCAATAGAATCAATGGTAGAACAGGTATTATCGGAGGAAATCATCGTATCAAGCTACATATTCAGAAAATGAAACTTATTTCCAAAAGTAGGTGTAAGGAGAGTGAGGAGAATTTTAAAAGTTATTGTGATTTCATAATCCCGAAGAAAGCCCTCCTTGGATTAAAATGATTTTTGTCAACCTTACTATTTATTTATATCGATATAACTTCATTCTCTGCCATTACCACACACTGGTATAGCCTACCATTTCTTCACTATTACCTCATATGCTCTTCATTTAACTTACCTTATATGTTCGCTTCCCTTATCACCCTATCATATCCTCTTCCTTTTCCATCTCTCCATTTTCTTTAGCTTTACTCTAAACATCTACATTCACCTTGTCCTTTTCTATCACACTTTCATTACCTATATTATCCTCCTTTAACCTCTCGCTTTAGCTTTTCCACATATCCTCTTCATTTACTTGCCCATATACGTCTCTATATTTACCAACTTTCCATAACGTCTTTCTTTTTCTAATCCATACATATTCTATTATTCTACTATAAATATACATAATCCTAAATACATAATATATTCTACTATAAATGCTGGCATTCCTATTCTAACATACAATTACTGTTTCTTATAATATCGTCATACATCCTTTAGCTTTATCTTTTCCACATATCCTCTTCATTTACTTGCCCATATACGTCTCTATATTTACCAACTTTCCATATAGCCTTTCTTTTTCTAATCCATACATATTATATTATTCTACCATAAATACATATTCCTAAATACATAATATATTCTACTATAAATGCTGGCATTCCTATTCTAACATACAATTACTGTTTCTTATAATATCGTCATACATCCTTTAGCTTTATTTTACGTATTCTCTCCCTATATTGCACTAACATATTCCCATACATTACTATCCCAATACATTTTCTTTCTTTTCTACCCACTTGTATCCCATTATAACATTCTCCACTTATTTTATTCCGTTACATTTTATATACATTAGGTTATTACAGTGGTCTTGCTTTTAAATAAACCCTGCTATATTCTAACAGCTGCAGCATGTAAGTGTTGAAAATAAAGTTTCAAAGTTGCTGACTTAATTTCAAATTAGGAAGGTTTATGCTCTCGTTCCAAGTGAATTCTCTAACACAAACCAACTGCTCTTGAAGCAATAAAGTGAAGTAATGAAGTTTCCCTCTTATAAACTACTAGTTATTAGGTTTGACCTAATTATTAGTGGTATTAATTACCAACTGAAAGTTGAACACTGATAGTTCACTATGAAAGGAAATACTTTGTACTCCCATACTTAAACGGAAGCCGCTTGATGTTGCATCGCCTAATACAATAAATAACTGATGAATGCCTTTGACTGTCTGTGTTCCACTAAATAACTGACTGTTTGATGTGTTTATATTGTTTGCGGTTTAAAAAAGCTCTAAGGAGTAGTAAGATTTTTAAGTAATACACGTTTGTTGGATTTTAACTCGGTTACTGTGGCAAGTCTTACGTTTAGAGTAAACCCATTCGTACAAAACTCACATAAATTATTAAAATATAGCCATGCTCAAAAGTCATTGCGCAAGTAGAAAAAAACCAAGACATTGGAGGGAAACCGTTGAAAAATATTGTAAATTTAGAAAACCACGTCCTTTGTAAAAAATATACAGTAGTTATCAGCATCTAAAAATGAATGTAACACCAAATTTTATGAATATATAAATGCAAATTATTTTAGAAAAAGTAATGAAACATTTTTCACGTGTGTACCAAGCTTTCACTGGTTAATGAATCAATGTAGATAAATGTCAGGTAAGCCTCTAGGAAGAAATAATTATTTCTTGACGTTTTTGTAAAACGTTTAAATAACTCATCTATAGATTTCAACCGCGCATGCTCAATAAGCAAACCACTATGTTTAGTAGCATTAACTCCGTTAGAATCTTACTCCTGGCTCTTTTATATAGTTATACAAAATTATTCATTGTGAAAAGGAATTATACTTATATATTTCTTTGCCGAAGACTTTATTTTACCTCATTTGTAAAATTAAACTTTGTCAATTACATTTTATATAATAGGTAATTACATTTTATAACTATAGTATAAATAGAATAAGAACAGGTAAAATAAAGTTATATGGAATCAAAAGAGACAAAAAAAACAAACCTCTTACTCTGCAAATTTGAAATGTAAAAAAAACATTGAATAATAGGAATAGAGATTACCGTCAACAAAAGAATTGTGTTTTATTAAAAATACAAAAGGAGTTTTTATCCCCCTTTTTATCCAGTAACACAGCAACCATAATCCCTTAGCAGAAAACATCCTTCCTTAGCACATGACTGAAGGTATATACTGTCTGACAATGTTCGAAAGCTTGCTTATAAAAAAACCAGAAGCAAAATTAGGTTTTTCATAAAATAATTGTGTTTACTAAAATACTTACTTATTGGTTAAAGGTAATAATTTTTATTTGTACAGACATTTTCACTTTATTATCATTTTGGTACTATTATTATTATTTGTACTACCTTGTTGCAAAATGATGGGAGTATTAACATTGCCATTAATCATCATCAGCCACTTGCAGTGGGTATCCAGGGATCGCACCTTCAAGAGTCATTTACAATTTTATATATTGTTCACTCTTTATCAAGAACTCTGTTCTCCTTTTCATTTCTGCAGCTAATAATGTGAAGTGTTCTTAGGTTCTCTCCATTCAAGTAATTTTAACAGTATCTTTCTATACTCCCAAACCGCGTTATTGAAATTTAAATTCGGATTTACTTTAATTCCTCTAGCTTTGGATAGTAATGAAAGATAATGACATCTAGAACCGGGTATTTTTACACCTATCAAACTGAAGTAAAGCTAAACTCGGTGAATACGGCATTGAAATACGGCAGGCAGAGGATGGTTTTGCAATTACAGTAAACTCCTTATTATCCGTGGAATAGGGTGGCCCGGCAACGCCGGATAACGAATTCCCCGGATAATCCGCTATGAACAAAGAATACGAAAAACGATCGATAAATAATCGATTATTATACCATAAGTTACACAAATAATTACCCCGGTTAATTCAATTCACAAATAATCTTCAGAGGACAAAATAAATACAGAAAATAATTTAAAATGACGATGTATTTGACGGATTATAACATGTACATTTATATGTCTAACTATTTACAATACGTACATAAGTATATGTCAAAAGTAAGTATGTATCTACATATGTAATATCCTTTACACATAATACTTTCACTTTTTAACAAAAAAATCTGTAACTTTCGTTTGTTTTTTGTGAGCATTGATTTAGCTTTAATGTGCGATCTAAGTTTCTTGAGAACCATTTTGTCGCACAGTGTCTACTTGTGCCACGTGTGTCACAAAGGCATAAAGATCGATAATGCATATGACAGAGACATGGATAATGCATATGTCACGTCCTAGACTATTTATAGCCGAGATTAGCTGACATTTGTTTACAATCTTATGATACACATTAGGTTTTCGGGCGTCCAAGTTTCTATTAAGCCTTATACGAGTATTTACGTCACAATACACCGTTTGGAAATTTAAACGCATGAATCTGACTGTAATAAAAATTGAATATTTGTAAAACAATGGCAGACCCCGGATAATCCGCAAACCGGTTAATCCGCCCACGGTTAATCGGGAGTTTACTGTGTTTTATAAAGTAACGAAGTCAAGGTCACAAGCTAAATAATTCTAATCTAGTATATAAAAGAAACTTTTTAAAATAGATGCCAACTTATCCTAAAAGTAAACAACTATTATGATTAATTATAACTTTTAATATAGTTTATGACTATCCGAACTTTGAATGTGGTACATTTATGAAAACTTACTGAAACAGAAGTTCGATCGCTATATGGTGATCTTAATCAGTGTCTTGTAGTCAGATGTCTTCTTCACTAGAAGACACTGATGAACGTCGCCATATAGCGATCAGAAACGTTCGGTCTCAGTACATTTGTATAAATTTACTAAATTTAAAGTTCGGATAGTCATAAAATAATGTGAGAGTGATTAATTAACATTCATCGAACGTAATGGACTACAAAATTTAAGAGTATTACAATTAATTAAGATATTATCAGCATTAAACAAGACTGTTGGTAACAATTGTTTCGGACAAGTGACATACGAGGCATAATATTTCCCCTTATCTCAGACAAGTCAACTTTTAAGGCTTAGCTTGATATTAAACTTTTTCCCCAGTTAATTTGTATCGTCCGTCTAAGAAAATACTATTATCACTGTCAAAATTACTTGTTTTGACAATTTTAAATCCAACACTCTCTAGACAATATATGAAACAATTATAATCCAGCTACTACATTTATGTACACTTGTCTAACATAGTTAGCATCATCAGAAGGTTACAAATATACTGGATTCTAAATGCTAGGACTTTGTCTCTACTTTCGATATATACTTGTTTTTTTTAATACATCGATTATTTCTAATTTATATACACTAAATATATGCTTTAGAGTAGAATCTTAACACGCATAATTTAACAATTACAAAAGCGATAAACTAATATTTATCCAAAATATAAGAACTATAAAGAATTATTCCATTTTTTAAACTATAAAAAAACGGTGCATAGACGCAGAACTGATTTAACTCCTGCCGCGGTAGAAAAACGTACAAAAGCGATATATTTAGGTGCATAAGTGGGAAAGCTTGTTCTGTACGAATTACGAAGCTTTTAGCGAGAGTAATTGTTGAAGTTTGAAAACTTTCTAGACATTTGTTAACTGATGGGTATTTTCTTCGTTCAAGTTCTTGGAACATGTTTGTAGTTTTATTGAAAAAAAATAATTTTGATTTTGGTATCTTCGGTTGTAATTATATTTTATTTTCAACACTTTAAAAGTAAAACATTTTTCGTTTATTTAAACGTTAACTTAACCGAATTAAAATTCCGTAGTTTTTATGTTTTGGCCCAAACATTCCTCTTCTGATTTCGTACACTCTAATTACTTCGAAAGTAGTGTCTGTTCATTAATTATTGTTTATGATTTTATTGTTTCATATCATCCGTATTTACTTATATCAAATATGAGTTGTGTTTTTTCATTGTATGTCATTATTGTTCAGTTATTATGTCAAATTTATCAGTGTTGGTTTAGTGAAATAATCCTTTAGATTTTAAAATCAACCCATATAAAGGAAAAGGAACGCGATTACGCCCACGGCGGGATCCCCCCTCTAATTTTTTCAATTAGTTTCAAATATTTTGCTTTAGCATAAACACTAATTATTTTCACATTCTTTGGACCCTTGATTTTACAAAATATTTGTTTAACTTGTATTAGAAAAAATAGTTACAATATTAATTTCAAAGACTCAAATCCCATTTGAGCAGATCTCTAACTTTTGTAACATGCTCTTACTTACAGGCAGGTAAATCCTCAAGAATTATAAATTTCTATATGTGTGTTGGTTGTGTGTGTGTGTGTGTGTGAGTATGTATGTGTGTGTATGTGTGTGTGTGTGTGTGTGTGTGTGTGTGTGTGTGTGTGTGTGTGTGTGTGTGTGTGTGTGTGTGTGTGTGTGTGTGTGTGTGTGTGTGTATTGCAGCGGAGCGCGCACCGCGCCGTCCGCGGGCCGTCCAGCCCCGCACGTGCCGCATCGCGGTCGCCTACACCCTTACTCCACCGTAAGCTCAGAATTCTGACAGGGCCTATCCTAGCCAAACTAAGTCCGCCAAAATCTGCCAGAGAACAGGTCACTGGACTTTATTATAAAAAACCTAACTTGCTGAAATTTAACCCTTTGGGTACGTATTTCCCAGGGGATGAGTTCTTTGAAGCCATCTTTTTGGCGAAATGACCCTTTGGTTTTAGGAGTGTGTAAGAAATCTGTTTTAAATAAAAAACACTATTGTTTTGTTGGCAAGTTAGTAAAAATTACATTTTTATTTTACCCTTAAATTTGAAATTACAGCACATTTTGCAATTTTCTTATTTTAACTAGCTCTTTAAAATATTAACAATTTATTTCTGTTTAGTATTTTTTTATGTCTTCTTTTCTATTCCAAAATATACACATTACATTGTCAGTGGTAACTCTTTACTCAGTTGACCCTTTTTTTACCCCTTCTATACAAAATTTAAGTAAACTTCTTACTGAATTTATATTAACACCAAAAGTTATAAGAAAAATAATTTTTAGTTATATTAACTGAAAAGTGTAATTTAATTATGTTCATTTAACCCTTCAATATTCAAAATCAAATTTGTTTCATTTTTTAAAATAAAACTGTCTTTATCTTTGACAATACCTTTTTCAAACCCTTTGAAATAAACAATCCTTTTATGTGATTTTGCAAATCTTGAACATTTGATTTTAAACTCTTGTACATAAAATTAGACAATGGAACTTTTAAAACTTGACTTCATCAACAAATAACGTTAACCTTTTTAATTTAAAAACTGATCCTTTGAATAACATAAGTTATATCAATAAACAATTTTATCCCATTTAAAAAACCATTAAACACTTTTTGAAAAACATGAGTTACAGGTATATCACTAAACAATCTTATCCCATTTAAAACACCATTAAACATTTTGAAAAACATAAGTTATATCACTAAACAATTTTATCCCATTTAAAACAAATAATATAAAAAAAACAAGTTATACCAACCAGCAATTTTTTATACTTCTATAACTAATTAAACAAACGTATTACATCTTAACTTGAAATTCTTAGCCTAACAATTGATTTACTAGACCCACATAATCTTTGCTGAATATTTGCTTTTTATTATTATTGTCTACTTTAAATCAAAGAAATTGTTTCACATTTTAGTTTTGTCCCCTTTTTTTTCATTTCACAAACCTTTTATTTTAATTCCAAATAATTTTGTAAACCCTTAAACCCCTTTATATTTTAATTAAACCTGATTTATAAATGTTAATTAATTTTTCATTAATTAATTTTAATTTATTCCCATTAAATAATTTTAACCCTTTCTCAATAATTAATTTTAATTGCTTATTATTTATCAATTTTAATTAATTCTCATTAATTAACTGTAACTCTTTCTCATTTAATAATTTTACTTAATTATCATTTAATAATTTCAAATATTTAATGTTGGTCTAAAATACTAAAAAAAAGAAACGTTTTCTGTTGAATTATCTGTCTTATTTGACTTCTTTTGCACAAAACTCATAAAGAAATTTCTTAACACCTGTTTACATTTTATTCATTTATCGCTAATTTTTTATATTTAAAAAGCCTTTAATTTCTAACATTTGCTTAATTAATTTCTTTCCAAAACAATTTATAACTTTCTCTATTTAAAACAAAAGTCCAATTTACTAACAAATTAATTATATTTCATATTTATAAACTTGTTTGGAGGACTCCTCCATTTTGTGGTGGAAATTTCCCCCACTAACCACTACTCCCTCTAGTTCATGAATTAAACAAAGCCATTGTTTGAAATTCTTTAACTACAAAAAGAAATTTTATATGAAATTGAATTATTTAAAATGTCAACTTTCCCCAAACTTTGTTCAATATAGAATTTTTAATTAAATGAAAACGAGAGAAATTAACCTGACCTTAATCGCAGTGTCAGTCCTAAATCCTGGTAGATTTTTCTTTCTTCTCCGTCGAGATCGTTTGTTTCTGAGGTGGCCATCTATCTTGTTATGCGAGTGTCACCGATCTTGACTCTTGGCGTCCCTGCTGCGAATTCCTTTGTCTACCCTTTCAGTACGTCCCTTCTGCGTTTACGTAGTAGAATTTTATATCCCGATTTTGAAATTTAAAAAATTTTGCTCTCCCTCTTTCAGTTCTTATTGTTCAATTATTTATTTAATTATTTATTTTTCACTGTTCATATATAAAAGGTTGATTTGAAAATTGACATTTAATTAAATTTGGATTTCTACACTGTTCACTGTTTTATATAAATTTTAAAGCACTGTTCTTTATAAATTACCTTACTGACTCTAATAATTTTTCATATTGTTAACCTCTAACACACACAAACTTCTTAAGAACGCCGCCACATAGATGTTAAACTTTGGAGACCACTTTTGGAGAAGTTACCTTCTCCAAAAGGGTTCCAAACCCCACGCGACTACATTTTAGCGACGACCAGTCTCGCGCTTAGCACATCATTTACAGATCGCAAACTGAAACAAAGGCTTGTAACCTGGAGCGACCGGACCGACGTCCTCCCTCTTTGAAGTCTCGAATAACGCTGTTTATTTTAACCCCGTTGAGCTTTCTCGTTCCCTTCGAGACGTATCATACCATGTTTTGTCAACCAATGGGGTGGCTTCTAAGATCTACGTCACGACATCATGCGACTTATTCCTCCGCTGGGCTTTCGCTTTCTTACACAAAGCAGGTTCACTCAAAAATGATCAAAATATTGTATGTTTCTTTATTTTGGGTTTAACTCTTCTTTTTGGCGTTTTCGCGAATTTTCGTACAGGGCATCTCCTTTCCCTCTTGACAATCCGTGTCATCTCGAATGTCGATGGTGATTGTAGGAGTATTTTGAGGTTTTCTCTCCTTTCCATGTAATTTACTTGAATTTTAAAATATACAAAACCCCGTATCCCTTCTAATTGCTTTGCTTTCACATTTTTACATTACGAAATTTTAATGTTATTACGACGGTATTTGCTAATTCCCATCCTTCACGTTGCAGTGTGTATGTGTGAGTGTGTGTGTGTGTGTGTGTGTGTGTATGTGTGTTTGTGTGTGTGTTTGTGTAATAATATATCAGGATTTCAATAAATATGACGACCAAATTCTGGTAGTAGTGAATGTAGCAACTAAGAGTTGACATTTTAAAACGTATATTGTGCTAGTGATTCTATAATACGTGCGACCAATACGAGACAAAAAATACAATTTTATAGTAAGCACTTTCACGTAAATCATTTGTACAAAATAAAATTAAGCAGAATGTTATTGAAAAAATAAAAGAGATTGATGTGTTGGAGTTCCAAATATTTGGGGGAGGGCTAAAGAAGAATAAAACATCAAATATCCTAATCGTAACAATAGGAAACGAGTGAATATGGGGGAGGGGGAAGTAAATTACCATCGTTCCTCAGTAGTTATTTCATCTGAATCCATCCATCCAGCTGTATACTTCAAAGATATTTTTAAAATATTTTTCTTCGTTTTTTTACGGCCAATACGTATTTAAACTTTTGTTTTGTGTTAATCCTATTCTGACACCCTATAACCCCGACAATATCAACCCTTATGTGGTAGTTTCTCCTTATGCCCTTGGTACGCCTACTTTTATTTTGTTCTATAACTGTAGCACTTTATAAAGGAACAGAAAACTGAAAGGAATGCTAGAACGAAAAAAAAACATGATTGTCAGTGAACGTGTAAAAACTAAGGAATACTTTAAAGAGAACTAAAAACACCATTTTTAATGGTTCTTGTTTTAAAGAGGTGTCTAACGTACTTTTTGTTCGTTATTTATATCTGACAATCGTGTCGGTGTACCCTTTGTCTTTGCAGAAAATAAAACATTTTAGCATCTCCATGAAACTTTATACTTGATTGAATTACAAAAGACAACTTATTTATTTCGTCGTGATTTTTAATAACTTTAAATAATAATACACAAAAGCAAACAGAAACAAAATATAAGATTTACATTTTAAGTAACGTTTATGAATTGAAGAGTCCACCACTGACCTTACATTTTACGTATTGAAACCTATCACATGGGTTTTTAATTAGTAAGTAATTAGTCGCAATTAATTCACGACAGTTACATAATGACTACGAAGAAAGCCTCTCATTTATGTACCGCCAGTATCAAAAATAATATTTAATGCTGTTTGATATAAAAGTTTGTGCTTGTATAGTAATTAAACAATAAACTCTATGAGCAGTTTTGTTCTATAAAACGGACATTAATAATGTATGTATCTATTAGTAATAAATGTATTTATAATGTAGAATAGATGTATTAACTACTAAACCTAGTATTTTACAATTTTACATATTTGATTTATGATGTAATAGGTTTTCTTTAAAACCAATTGTAAGCAATAGAATTTAGTTTATGGACTTTTTGTGTTATACTTTTCTCAAGACTTGATAGTAATGTTTACAGAAATATATGATGAGTGGCAACTAAATGTACGTTTCTGTGCATATCTTTTACACAATTCTATTTATTGTTTTCAATTTATTTTTACAATATATGTTCCTTGTTCTATATTACCTTGTACATTTGCTAAAGGAAATTGACGTACTTGTGTTTTCTTCCAAAAGATATCTTTTCTAATTGGTACGTTGGTTCTAAAAGACGCTAATAATTACTTACTGCTTATAGGTGCGAAAATGATACTAGGTACTACTATGAAAATAGGAGAAAGTCATGACTCGCAGCTGCAAGATCACATTTTAAGTAGAGGGTATTTTATTCAAGAAGAAGATAAATGTAGAGAAATATTTAGGTTCAAAGCATATTGCAGGCTTCTAGATTCAGTTAGAAGTGGAATAGCTGCATAAGAGCTTACATCACGTAACTCATTCTTAACCAATTGAAATGCACCACGTAATACATAGCAAAACTTTTTCTGCAGTAATATTAACTTCACTAGCATTCTTCTCTCCGCTTCTTAGAAGATCACATCGGTGAAGGTGTGACTTAAAATTTATAACACATTTCCACTTTGTTTTGGCCTAATCTAGTTTGGTTTTACAATAAGTAGCAACTTTATATCGTTTAGAAATATTCAAGCAGGGATACATTTTCCTTGTAATAAATATAAGGGTATACAGAAGCTTTATATAGAATGCAATGTATAGTTTGCAATTAAATTTTAATATGCGCGACTGGTATCTACTCTGATTTATTTATCGGATCATATACTTTTCCATATGAAGACCCAAATTATACACAAACAAAGTCCTTGCGAAAATATAAATGTTGACAAAAGAGATAAGCATCCCTAACCGTTTAACTTGGTAAAACGTAGGAGAAGAGTACAAAGTGAAATTTAAATTTTCGTATAGGATCTTAGGAAAAAAAGAATCGATAGTGCTATTCTCGAGTTGAAATAGTAAACCTGAGAATATAGTTTTTTTTTTTTTTTTAACTTGGGAGCGGGTTTAAACTGCCCGAAGCACCGCTACCTAAAGGTATATTGTACTTACCTCCCTGATCTAGTCAAAGTGCCCCTTCCCTCTTACCATGTTTAGGAGTTTCCTGGCTAGTGTTTTACCCTCAGCATTCACCAGAGCTGTACTATCTCCAAAGAGGTTGAAGCGCCTCTCGGCAAGTGCTTCACATCTATAAATGATGTGTGTGGCGGTCTCCAGTTCTTGCCCGCATAATCTGCACACTGGTTCACTTTTGAAGATACCCGTATTATGAAGATGTTTCCTTAGTCCACAGTGTCCCGTGAGTAGACCTGTGGATATCCTCAATTCCTGCCTAGACAGATAGTTGAGACTCTCCTGCAGCCCCAATGAAGGTTTCCTAAGGGTTAGCTTACTGTGTCTCATTCCTTCAGCCCTGACCCAGTGCTCACAGTGTCTTTCAGCCAACCACCTTCGCACTGCAATCTTGACCATGAATTTAGAAATACCTACCGCCGGCTCCGGTCCAATAAGAAGAGTTGAAGACCCCTCTCTGGCCAGCGCATCTGCTGCTTCATTTCCAAATATTCCCCTATGCCCTGGCACCCAACCTATCTTGATTTGATTGTGCCTTGCCAGGGCTTCTAGGTTATTTAGGCACTCCCTAACTATAGACGAGGTGACCACATGTCCCTTTATTGCCTTAATTGCTGCCTGACTGTCAGAGAAAATAGCAATCCGGGTCCTGTGTATTCCCCTTCTTGCTATCTCTCCCAGACAGGCATTTATAGCATATATTTCGGCCTGAAAGACAGAGGTATGCCTCCCCAAGGAAAAAATTAGCTTTACCCTTGGGTTTTTACAATACACCCCCGCTCCAGTGCCGAAGTCCATCTTGGAGCCATCTGTGTACCACATTGCTTCCCACCTGTTGCACCTCACTCCTCACAACATCCAAGCCCTGGATGTTAACATACTCGGCTCGGTTTTGGCCTCCCCTGCGTTGTGTGCTCAGGATTATTGGCCCTCCCGCTGCTCTCGCCTGATCTCTTCGGAGCTGCCTTCTGGCCGCTCCACTCATACGCTTTCTCCGTGGAGAAAGCGTGCTCAACTATACAACCAATTCATTGGTTTCTGCAGTCGGCAGCTTGGTAGCCGCCCCCGCACCCCCAGTGGTGGTTGCCGTTGACCCATCTGCTACAGACTCACTATTTGCCGTCTCATTGGCTCCCGTTGTCTGTGCAGACTCAACATCAATTTGTGTATTTACTTGGTCCATTAGCTTCCCAAGTATGGGGGAAAGAACGGTCAACCAGAGAAGAACCCCACTGCCCTGGCAAGACATACAATGAGGTTTTGTCTGTTCCTCAAGGGGATCGTGTGCTACTGCATTTTATACCCTGCAGCCATTCATCCATCGGGACGATGCCTTCTACCTTGGATTGGGTCTTCAGTCACTGACCTTGAAGCACACCCCAAGTTCAGGACAATATTAACTGTTGCTCCTGGAGCGAACAGCCTGCTTTACTCTCTCTTGTTACAACTGTGCTGTTAGGGTAGTTTCCCGCCCATACTTCACAGCCGCATTGCCATTGATTCACCTGGGAGGTGAGAGTAGCATTGTGAGGGCTTATTTCCCAACTACTCCAGTCCCCAATCAGAGCAGTTATTCCTACCATACCCAACCGGTTGACTGACGAGGAGGGATAATTCCTCACTTTTGAACCATTGCCTTGGTCCGGGCCTGCTTATTCAGAAACCTTCTGGAATCCTTATTCACAAGTAACCTACATATCTGTAGGCCGTTCCACTATCCGCCACCTGTGGACCCGCCCGGTTGCTCAGGCCAACTAGTTGAGGAAAGGTTCGGGAGGAAATAGTTGCTAACATATAATTTTCGATAAATAATCGATAATAGGCATTAGCAACTATTGCAACTAGTCTGCATTCAGCAATGGATATCGGTTACCCAGTTCGATATGCAAGTGACATTTTAAACATTGAGTAAGTAAATTCAATCTCATTTTTTTTTTTTGCTGACTTCTCACTGAATACCTGTCTTACGAAATAGAATATTGGAACACTTCTCTAACAACGTAATACATCGATGTTCATTTATTTTCGAAAATAAAATACTGAAATTTTGTCTTATTTAATGTTTCTCTGTCATTTTACGGACGGTAAGCGTTAATCTTTAAGTCGACTTTAAACTTCGTCGTAAAATTTTAGGACATTCCTTTACGGCAAAAACATAACCACAAAGAAGACGTAAAGTCTTGACATAAAAATTAGACAGTAGGCCCTACATTATTTAAAACGTGTATTATATATGAAATATTTTTATTCAATAACTAAATATATGATTAATTTATTTTTCGTTTTTAAATTTTTACATAAACTTTCGAAACATTAGCTTATAAAAAAGTATTGTACTGTTATATTCTAGTGGCACTTGATTATAGTTGTTCATATACATATACACTTTCACTGTGAATAGTACAGCCATGTACTCATAAATACACAGGCACTCATTACGATCATAATATTCGTATATTTTAGATCTTGTAAAATACACCTAAATTAGCATATTTCAACTTGCAAATACATTCACTTGCTATATTTTTAGAAGAAATTTAAGGTGTAAAATTACATAAACAAGTAATAGTGCTTCATGACAGAAATCAAACTTAGTAAATATATCATACATTTAGTAAATGTCTGTGTTTAACATCCCAAGTTTTATTTGGTCTTTTTAATAAAAAAATTAAATTTAGAAAAGTAAGTATGGAGAGTGAAGTTTTGTACTAATCTATTTTAAATATAAAATGTACTTAAAAATACAAAATTTAGTAAAATATAAATATTAAGGGGCGATAGATAAGGGTAAACTCTTTTAAAAAGTGAACGTATATATAAATGTGTTTCATCTTTCAGATTCAGCAACATTAAAGTGTCTGGAGTGAGATTTTAATTGAGTTATTTTTATGGCTTAGTGCGCATGCCTGGTACAAATCTGAGCCCTAGATATGCAAATGTTTTCCGTTCTTAAATTATGGTTTCAACATTTTGTTCTTTTTAATTGGAAATAACTACTGCAATATTTTGAATTAAAGCTAAATCATATTTTCGTAAATTATAAGAACTTATAAAGCTCTGCACTCTTACCGTTCCAAACTCAATGTGATATTTCACATAATATTTCGGTTTAAAAATATAGCTAATATCTACCTTGTCTGCTTCTACCCCTTCCTACAGATAGCTCATTCTCACCTCTACATTCATCTTTTTTTCTGAATTATCAGGATCAATTTTAATTTATGCTTGGAAGTACACGACAATACTTGCTTTTTAGGAAATATCTTACTTCCATTTGTTATAAAGCATTTTACCATTGAAACAAAACTTTCGGTACTTTTTGTAACGTATACATACATACATATATATATATATATATATATATATATATATATATATATATATATATGTATATATATATATTTATATATATATAAAAATTCATATATACATACATATATACATATATGTGTGATTACTTCCTCATTGTAAACATAATGTTACAACATTTAAAGTAAGATTTGAATACAATAAAAAATGCATAAAAGAACAACCAATCTCTTTCAATCTCTCGACAAACATACTCTTTCTCTTATTTGACAATCGGAAAGTAATTTGGATGAAAAGTACCTGTAGGCAAGGTAGAGATTGATCCCCAACAGGAAACTGTTTTGGTTGTCAATTTCCTAGGGAGTAAAGGACAACCAAACAAAGAGAAGGCTATTATTTCTTTGTAAACCCTATTGGTAATATCAAGGTATTGTTTATACGACATAATATCTGTATTGCAATATGACCAAAAATATTTCATAATCATTTAGTTGTGTAATCATTCAAGCCTAGTAGCATTACGTTCATTGTGGAAAAATCGCTTGAAATATCAACTAATTCAATATTAAGTAGATTCAAAAAAATTTTCTATAAAATCAGAAATTTTTTTTTTATATTCTAGTTTTTGGGTACTTGAAACAAACGGTTATAAAAGAATATACACACAAATCGGAAGTGATTGTTCGTTTTGGGCCGAAATGAATAAAACATTCAAAACGAATACAGTTGAATGAATAATTCTTACTTACATATTGCTATAATTTCTATATAACTATCCAAAATATTCAAACAATCGTATTTAAAATTTATTTATTTCCACATGTAGTTGATTTTCTAATTATATAACTAGGTCTTTTAATTAAAGAGTTTATTTTGGATCGTCTTTATTCTACAACTTTGGAAACAGATTTTCCACTACAAAAAAACAGGTTTTCTATTTTTCTACGGTTTCATAATTTAATTTCAAAAATAAAAACTTGTTTTCTTCAGCAAAATTCCATATAAAATAAAATACCGTAATTGGTCTTTAAACGTGTGTCTGGTAGTTTTTGTCCAAATCCACGCTATTTTGAAATTGATTCACTTTATTTAGTTTATTTTTTATTATATAACTAGGTATTTTAACTTTAAACTTTATTTCGAACCGTATTATTTTACAGCGTAGGATATATATTACTACTACAAACTGATTTTCCAATTTTCAGCAGATTCATATTTTATTGACAAAAAAATCAGCAAAATAGATTTTTGCAGAAAATGTCGATATCAAATACATCACAGGCTATTGCTTTATAAAAGTGTGTCGGAACTCTCTATCAAAACCCACTCTATTTTGAAACTGTTTGGTTGATTTACACTTTACCATTTTTTAGCTTTTGATGAATATATATATATAGTGGAACTATCGGTGAATTAAGACCATATGAAGTGAAATATTTCTATTTTCAATGTTTATTTAGATGTGCAATTGGCTCAAATTGTTCTCTCCTAAATAATTGTATTTTGTGTCCGTAAATCAAATGTTCTATCGCACTATGTTATAGTAAGTGCTCTTGTCCCTGGTAAGTCCCTTATATTTCTTATTCGGTGTTTTAATACGAAATCCTGTTTTTATTTATTGCTTAATGGCGATAGCCAGTATGATTATTATTGCTTGTAAGGGATATAATAGGATTCTGAATGTTATTAGGCTAAAGACTTGGTTAAAAAACCCTCTCGGAAAAATATAGCACATTAAGACGAAAACTCACAAACGTGAAAAACAACTCACTTTCTTTTGGAGTGGAAGAGAAGAATCCGTTTCGTATTTATGAAACCCCATTTATTTACAACTTGAGAAAAGGTTTTTTTACAACACTTCAGTAGTCGCGTGGGGTAGCCTGGCACCCCAGACGTTTTGTTTTGTGTTTGTTTTTGTTTTGCGTCACTACATGACCTTGACAGTCTCAGTAGCTTCTCCCCCATTATCTCTGAGTATACTAGTGTCACGTCAACTTCCCTTGTCTCGAGCCAGTTGAGTTAGAAACGTTTGAACGGAAAGCTGCATTGCTTGGGGGACTGAAGAACGCGGCTACTCTCGTTACTGATTGTTTCAACAAGTTTTTTTTTTAGTTCTATATTTTAACCTGTGCAATGTCGGGACGTGATCGGGAACAATTACAAGTATGTTTAGAATGCGATCAAAAACAATTACGCATTTGTTTGGACGAAACAATGAGTGATAATTAGAAGATATTAGGACCTGATGATCCTGACGAAGCAGAAGAGGACTGAATGTTTCCAGGAGGGATGAGCTAGATGATGGTGATAATTATAACGAGAATGATAATAACAACAACGAATGAGAGGAAACCTATTATAATAACAGACTATAAAAACACGAAATTCGGCGTTGATATACTCGATAAGATGTGTCACCAATATGATGTTAGTATTAATTCCAAAAGATGGTCATTGACACTCTTTTTCACCTGATAAACGCGGTGTGAATGCAATAAACGTTTTCCCCGCAAATACGCATTTCAATAATATTGTCAGATAGGAATACCTCACCACACTAGCAATCGAGTTACTGAAGCCAGCTGTTCACCGTCGGGCGAGTATGGACAATATTCCTAGAATAATACAGCTAAAATGCAAGTGCCCCAGTCATCAAAAAACTGTTTGCGAGAGATGTTTTTGAACAATCGATTAATAATCTTGTTTTTTGTATTTTTTTTTTTTTTTTTATTAGTGAAATTGTTTGATCTGGAAACAATTTATAAGGATATGATTTGAATAAATGAAACTATTTGATTCAAATAGATTAATTGTATTTTTAAAAAACACCCTACCTTGTTCGTTAGTAATCCATTATATCGATATTAGTCGACACTACTGACCGAATAATTATCACATTTCGTCGTGTTTTGAACGACTGTATGAATTTATCGCCCACTCCGGTGGTTTAGGAGCAGAGACTCTGGCTAGTAAGTTAAGGCGAGCGTAGCGAGCCTGGTATCAGGTAATAACTATAAAATTTCACCAAGTCATTGCAATACTATGTTGGGAGATATTATTTTCATAAATGAAAAACCAGTTCCAATTATAATGGAGAGAAATAATGGAATACTCAGTGGGGTCAAAAAGACCCCACGCGAGCACTCACGTCACGATACTAGTCGCGGGTACTGGAGTGTTAACACCTTCCATAACGGGGGCAAATATAGGGATCCACTCAAAGACGGGGAAGGGTTCAATCTGTGAGAAAAGTGGTATGAAATAACAATAAAACTTACGAATTGATAAAAATGGACGAATATGACGGCGTTCGCAAGATTGCATATTCGACGTAGACCTAACCTTCAATGTAGTCATCAAAGGTATATATTCAATATTCTATACCGAATTTAGAATTCATGGAATAGAGTTACTATAGAGGAAATGTAAGAATATTGGAGGATGATCATTGTTGGTATACGCTAGATTTCCTCCATGTATTTTCCTTTTTCAACTAGTTTTTCAATAATAATCTACTCTTCCAACTAATACTTTTGTTACACATAGACCTATATATTCTGTCTACCGACCTGTTTTTCTAATATCTCCCTTCCAACCATTTTTTAAATTTTTGTCCTTGTATACAGTTTATTAATTTTATTTCTTTACACCCCTTATTTTTCTTCAGGTATTTCTGAGGCCTACCCTTAGCGTATATTAGTCCATTTAATGACTAACATTATTTTCATTCTTCATTTTATTGTGTATAATTTTTACCTTAACTTAATATGTTACAAAATTAATAACCCAATAATAAAACAAACTAAAAGAAAAATATAACCAATCTGTTCTCAGTAATTCATATACCAATGGCATTTACATCGTTAAGTTGAAGAATAACGCCTATTGGTATGATAATATTATCTTTAATATACAGAATCTTACCATCGTGATACATAATTAAGTCTTAATTATTACGAATTAATAATATTATTATCTTAGAAATCTAAGATGTCTATCTCTTAAATTTGAAATCTCGCGATTAGGATAAGGTTATCTATTCATTCATGGAATACATAGTAATGAAGCATCAGTCACTAAAGCGGATCCAGGAATCAAGAAATTTTGCAATCCTGTTGGAGGGACAAATAAATGAATACATTATGACCACTTAGATCTCAATTTCAATATGCTTTAAGAAGTCTATCTTAGCATATCTTCACATTGTCCCGAATCACTCGTTGATGTCCTACATTTAGAAGTTTAGGCCTTCTAAACCTGTCCTCGTCGGTAAAGTGAATCGTATGGGATAAGCTAGTTCGTATATCTCGTTTAATACAGAAAGTATTTTATAATTATATTTCAAGGACCAATTTAAAAATATTAAAGATACCACTCACAAAATAATGTCAATTAATGTTCTATAGACAAAGTAGCAGATATCTTTACAATCCAGTTGAAAAACACATTACTTTGTTTATTCGAAAAAGAAAAGTTATGAAGGTTGATTAAACATTGTACGAAAATTATTGTGGACAAATAAATTACTAAATAAGTATATAAGGAAGATATATTAGCTGTTTATAGACAATCATGTTTTTAACTATTTCAGAGTTCTAAATACATACATCTTTTATATTTGTAAAGAACTACATTTCCTTTGTGTATATGACAAATACATATACTCTTTCTAAATATATATTTTTTTTATTCAGAAATGTAGAAGTTACTTTACTTTATTTGAAAATATTTGTTACAGTGTGTTGTGTATTTTTTATAATTAATGTGTGAATTCAGTAGGTTTTAAAGGTTTCAGGATAAATCTAAAAAAAAAATATTTCTCCACAAATATGATTATTTATTTAACGAAAAACAACCTATTTTATATCAATATGATACCTGCGCTACTTTCAATTGTAGCCATTACGGACATTTAGACACTTTTCTATTTGATATTTGTAGCAAATCCGTCGTCATAGCAGAAACAAGGTCTTCACTCTTACTCATAAAGATCGGAGAGAACGTAAAATTGAAAGTAAGTCATACTTTCGTTTTGATAAGTGGGTTTTATTTGTTCAGTATCTAGACTCAAAATTGAAAATACAATCAAATCAAACTTAATTTTAAATCATGTCTTTAACAAATTTTAAAACAATATTCGTGGACTATTCCGGACTATGTCACAAGTACCTTTTCTACAGAGGCAAGAAGACCAATTATTAAAGAGACCTATTGACCAAAAAGATATTTACAGCTTTAAAGAAGGACTGTAATATTGCGTCTATATCCCGGAGAAGATACCCGTTCATCATTTATGAGCCGGCACGTAAACTTCTGATGTGATTGGACAATCATAAAATATTAAATGAATAATATCTAAGACCTTTCACTTAATAATTGGGTTAAAGTCGAATTATCTGAGAAACAAACGCATTGCGATCATAGAAGCCTGAGACGATATAATACTATTTCTATGTAATGAAATATGATGTAACGATTATTTCTGTGTGTGACAACAAAATGCAGTAAGTTTAAACGAGGCCTTCCTTTATTTTTAGCGATCCGGAAATTGTTTTTAATCGATTTTTTTACAATTGGTACAGAAAGATCTGGAAACAACAGACCCGATGACGGATGGCTGTCATCAAGAAATAGTATTCAAACTGTGAAACTTGAAATTCCTGTAATTTCTTCATAACCCCTTCAAAAGAAGCTTGTGCTATTTCTTCATGACCAAGAACAACTCTAGATGAAATAACAGGTGACTGGAAAATTGGGTCATGGGAACCTCAGCCAAGATCGAAGAAGTCAAGTGTAGGTGTGTGTTTGTGTGTGTGTGTGTGTGTGTGTTTGAGAAGAACTGTTTGAGAAAAGAAAATACAAAATTCAGAAAATCAATTGTAATTTTATTTCATGAAGAGGGTTGTAAACCAATGCTACTCGGTAAATAGTTTTGTGGAATGTGTTGCAGGATATTATCCACATTGTTACAGAACTCCAAGTATGCGCAGAAATCAAACTGTTTGCTTTCATACACGGAAATGTAGATTATTCAGATTCCCAAAGCCACAAGCGGATAGTGGTTATGCATAGAGCCGAGGTTATCACATGAAAAATGAATGTCTGGGTTGATTTAATTGCAAGAGTTTTTACGTTTTTAAAAAATAAAAAAATGTTTACAACTATTAGACAATATTTAATTTCACCTTTCTTTCCCCCTCCACCACACTTTACTTTTCCCCTCTTCCCCCTCCATTGTCTTCCTCTTTCTCTTGTTCCCTCATTCTCTCTCTCCCCACCTCAATTATCTCTCTTTCTCTCTATCTGTCTATCTTCCCCCTCCTCTCTCTCCCTCTCTCTCTCTCTCTCTTTCTTTCTGTCTCTCACTCAGGACTGGTATATAATATGAACATGTTCTACTGCTTAGAAGACGGATCTACATTATGAAAGTAAGTACTGTTCATAGGGGTGGTAATACACTTTTGGCAAATTTTTGTTGAAAAATTATTTTTCATAAGTATGAGAAATTTGATACTTTGATTTCCCAATGCATAAGTGATTTACAATTTATATATAATGTAGGTTTGAGATTATGGGTGTGTGTGTGTCTATCTTTCTGGGTGTTTGTGTGTGTGTTTATTTGTATTTAGATAACAAGTAAATTCATTTCTTAAAAGATTTTCAGCCTAGCGTTTTTTTTTTGCATTCGAATAACCCACAGATCAACTATATAAGAACCCAACCCGGAAACAATCCTGGTACAGGAAATCTTAATATCTGCAGTGAACTTCGCTACAAACTCCAGTAAACGATTCCGCACAAAGTTTTAACATGGAAGTAGACTTGAGTTTTTACTCTTCCTGGAAAAAACTGTTTAATTAACTTCAGAAACTTTGGGGAAAAACTTTATAAAAATCTTTGTAAACCTTTTATATGCTCAAAAACTTATGTCAAGATCGAACATAATGTCATAATGCAGTGGAGAAATGTAGGGTAGGTCTTGCGGGTTGAGATTTATGAGTGGCTACCCGGTGTAACTTGGATGAAAGCGGTTTATTTGCTGATCCCGTAGAAGGATGCCCTATAATGGAAAACCATTCAAACTGTGAATCTCGTAACTCTTGGAACATTTTTATGACATCTGAAAGGAATCTCTAAGAAATGCTTTCATGACTGAGCCCCAAAATGAAAATGATAAGGAATGGAAGGAAGATTTGTTCGGAACCTCCGAAAACCAAAGTCAAGACGACCAAGCTAAAAATATCTGGACCTGAAGAAGAGACGCAAGTGGCTGAAGAACCGACCCAAGATAACAGAGCGGGAAATAAATCCTACTTTTAACAAACTTAGTTCCTTTAAAAAATCAACTGCAGTTATATTTCATGAAGAGTCGACTTAGTCAGTGTTACACGGTAAATAGTTTCGTGGAGAGTCCTAGGGAAAATATTCACAGTGATAGATGAACTTCAAATATAAAGTAAAGCCGATCAACATCTATCAGTTTAGGAAAAATTAAAGTTTCTCTACTTTGACAATAGGAAAATATTTAATTAAAGAGCGGATAGAATTTGTGGAAGCAACAAAGAAATTTAATCCAAATAGGAAACTATTTTCGTTGTCAGGAAACATCTCTAGCAATTTATTTCTTATAAAGTACCACGAAGAACCCGAACCAATATGAATATGTTATTCTTGGAATATTTATAATTAAAATCTAGCCTACTTGTGTGTTTTCTTGAATACTTCGATTACAGGGTTTCATTCATCTACAATAGTATAAATTAAATTGTTCTAACATTTTACATTTCTAAAAGGGCTAATAATATCTAAGATTTAGAAACAACAACCCTTGATGAAGCCAATCATTGTTAAAAAAGGTATTGTATTAAGTATTTATTGTTTAGCATCGAAAACATTCAAGTGGTCGATTTTATTAAAATCGATAATTTTGTTTAATTGATAATTATTAGTTTCTCTTTAAAAATTTTGTAAGGAAGAAATTTATCGATTCACTAAATCAAAACAATGTAAAGGAACGAGATAACAAAGTTACCGATACTCAACTCCTTACGTAAAATAAATAACGAAAAGGCAAATGTAGTGAGAGAGGCCACGAAAAAGCGAAAGTACAATAAAAAAGAATTTATTACTAAATGACGAATTTGAGACCATTTATAGTTCGACTGGTTCAATAAAACAAAAGATATTTGAGGCACAAATGTTTAAAAAAGTACAAAAAAATGATTGGGCGATCTGGCAGTTAAAGAATACTAGCTATCAGCTCGCGTGGAAACAATACAGGCAAGTGTCTATTGTTTTAGCCAAGACTGGAATATAGTTCAAAGGAAATCTCTTGAAAGAGAAACCAATGAGGGAACAACTGTTTAGAAGGTTAGCAATAAATGGCTATTGAGATATCAATAACTGGAACCCAAAAGGCCATCAATTTCTATTGTAGTGCATGTAATTAATTATATGAACTTGAATATTGTAGTTGGATTGTTCTTTAAACCTAGAATCAATAAATAATAACAAGAGTCATTTAAGCCTAGAGTAAAATTTAGAGTCATTAAAGTTTAATCGAATAAGTAACGTATTTGTTAAGTCAGGACGTTCTAAAATTCCTTCCTTAAATTTAAAATCCAAAAATGAATTTAATAATAATATTAATAAACACGAACTTGTTAAAGGTATTGAAAACAATTTATATTAAATTGCGTTAAAATTTGTTTCTTCTTTATTCACTTAGTTCTTTTAATAAAAATAGACAGTATCGTCTTACAACACTACCTGTTCTTACCTTCGTGAGTCACTGTGATGTTATTGTTCAGATATTTCATACAATGTCTGCATTCTATTTATACTTTATCCCAGCGATGAGATACTTCCCCCCAGCAGCAAAGTAGTCAAACTCTGAATATATCTTTTATTTTCGCTTACCTTTAAATCAAAATGTTCTTTGTTCCGAAACGCTTTTGCCGTTACGCTTGGAAGAGATGATTGACGATGAAGTTAAAATAGAAGTAGGAGAAAAGAGAATAATCAAAAGAACCGTCAAAGAAATCAGATAGGCAGAGCGAAATTTTAATCTAAAGTCACTACCTCGATGAATCCTACCTTAAACACTATGTTCTCCTGATGGATAGCCCCAGACAAAACGGGAGCTAGGTGTCACATAAACTTATGTAGTAGACATAGCTCAAAGTCCTATGACCTCTTTCATAATTGAGGCTCCAATCACAACCTACGATGACGGTAACCTACTATAACACTGTTAGTAGAAGTTTACTTTAGCATTAGTTCACTACTACTGTAGAGTTAGTTCGCTGATACTGTAGTATTATTTAGCTACGATTATAATATTAGTTCGCTACTACTGTAATATTAGTTCGCTGCTACTGTAGTATTATTTTGCTACTACTATATTATTAGCTCGCTACTACTGTAGTATTATCTCGCTACTACTGTAGTATCAGTTCACTGCTACTGTAGTATTATTTGGCTAATTCTGTATTATTAGTTCGCTAATACTGTAGTGTTATTTCGTTACTATTATATTAGTTCGCTACTACTGTAGTATTAGTTCGCTGCTACTGTAGTATTATTTGGCTAATTCTGTATTATTAGTTCGCTAATACTGTAGTGTTATTTCGTTACTATTATATTAGTTCGCTACTACTGTAGTATTATCTCGCTACTACTGTAGTATCAGTTCACTGCTACTGTAGTATTATTTGGCTAATTCTGTATTATTAGTTCGCTAATACTGTAGTGTTATTTCGTTACTATTATATTAGTTCGCTACTACTGTAGTATTATTTTGCTACTACTATATTATTAGCTCGCTACTACTGTAGTATTATCTCGCTACTACTGTAGTATTAGTTCACTGCTACTGTAGTATTATTTGGCTAATTCTGTATTATTAGTTCGCTGCTACTGTAGTATTATTTCGCTACTATTAAATTATTAGTTCGATACTACTGTAGTATTAGTTCGCTGCTACTGTAGTATTATTTGGCTATTTCTGTATTATTAGTTTGCTGCTACTGGAGTATTATTTCGCTACTACAATATTATTAGATCGCTACTACTGTAGTATTAATCCGCTACTACCATAGTATTAGTTGCTACTATAACATTATTAGTTCGATACTACTGTATTATTAGTTCGCTGCAACTGTAGTATTATTTGGCTAATTCTGTAATATTAGTTCGCTGCTACTGTAGTATTATTTCGCTACTACTAGAATATTAGCTCGCTACTACTGTAGTATTAGTTCGTTGCTACTGTAGTATTACTTCGTTGCTACTGTAGTTTTAGTTCGCTGCTACTGTAGTATTATTTGGCTAATTCTGTATTGTTAGTTCGCTGCTACTGTAGTATTATTTGGCTAATTCTATATTGTTAGTTCGCTGCTACTGTAGTATTATTTGGCTAGTTCTATAATATTAGTTCTCTGCAACTGTAGTATTATTTCACTACAACTATATTATTATCTCACCACTACTGTAGTATTAGTTCGCTACTACTGTAATATTAGTTCGCTGCTACTGTAGTATTTTCTCGCCAATACTATATTATTATCTCACCACTACTGTAGTAATAGTTCGATCCTACTGTAGTCTTAGTTCGCTACTGCTGTAGTATTAGTTCGCTGCTACTGTAGTATTAGTTCGCTACTACTGTAATATTGGTTCGCTACTACTGTAGTATTAGTTCACTGCTACTGTAGTATTATTTGGCTAGTTATGTATTATTAGTTCGCTGATACTGTAGTATTATTTCGCTACTATTATATTAGTTCGCTACTACTGTAGTATTATTTTGCTACTACTATATTATTAGCTCGCTACTACTGTAGTATTAGCTCGCTACTAATGTAGTATTAGTTCACTGCTACTGTAGTATTATTTGGCTAATTCTGTATTATTAGTTCGCTTCTACTGTAGTATTATTTCGCTACTATTTATTATTAGTTCGATACTACTGTAGTATTAGTTTGCTGCTACTGTAGTATTATTTGGCTATTTGTGTATTATTAGTTTGATGCTACTGGAGTATTATTTCACTACTACTATATTATTAGATCGCTACTACTGTAGTATTAATCCGCTACTACCATAGTATTAGTTGCATGATACTGTAGTATTATTTCGCTACTATAACATTATTAGTTTGATACTACTGTATTATTAGTTCGCTGCTACTGTAGTATTTTTTGGCTAATTCTGCATTGTTAGTTCGCTGCTACTGTAGTATTATTTGGCTAATTCTATAATATCAGTTCTCTGCTACTGTAGTATTATTTCGCTACAACTATATTATTATCTCACCACTACTGTAGTATTAGTTTGCTACTACTGTAGTATTATTTCGCTGCTACTGTAGTATTATCTCGCTACTACTATATTATTATCTCACCACCACTGTAGTATTAGTTCGCTACTACTGTAGTATTAGTTCGCTGCTACTGTAATATTAGTTCGCTACTACTGTAGTATTGGTTCGCTACTACTGTAGTATTAGTTCACTCCTACTGTAGTATTATTTGGCTAATCATGTATTATTAGTTCGCTGATTCTGTAGTATTATTTCACTACTATTATATTAGTTCGCTACTACTGTAATATTATTTTGCTACTACTATATTATTACCTCGCTATTACTGTAGTATTAGTTCGCTACTACTGTAGTATTGGTTCGCTACTACTGTAGTATTAGTTCACTCCTACTGTAGTATTATTTGGCTAATCATATATTATTAGTTCGCTGATACTGTAGTATTATATCGCTACTATTAAATTATTAGTTTGATACTTCTGTAGCATTAGTTCGCTGCTACTGTAGTATTATTTGGCTATTTGTGTATAATTAGTTTGCTGCTACTGGAGTATTATTTCGTTACTACTATATTATTAGATCGCTACTACTGTAGTATTAATCCGCTACTACCATAGTATTAGTTGCTTGATACTGTAGTATTATTTCGCTACTATAACATTATTAGTTCGATATTACTGTATTATTAGTTCGCTGCTACTGTAGTATTATTTGGCTAATCATGTATTATTAGTTCGCTGCAACTGTAGTATTATGTGGCTAATTCTGTAATATTAGTTCGCTGCTACTGTAGTATTATTTCGCTACTAACGTAGTATTAGTTCGTTGCTACTGTAGTATTATTCGGCTAATTCTGTATTATTAGTTCGCTGCTACTGTAGTATTATTTCGCTACTATTAAATTATTAGTTCGATACTACTGTAGTATTAGTTCGCTGCTACTGTAGTATTATTTGGATATTTGTGTATTATTAGTTTGCAGCTACTGGAGTATTATTTCGCTACTACTATATTATTAGCTCGCTACTACTGTAGTATTAGCTCGCTACTACTGTAGTATTAGTTCGCTGCTACTGTAGTGATATTTCGCTACTACTATATTTTTATTTCGCTACTACTGTATTATTAGTTCGATACTACTTTAGTATTATACAATATAGAAGCACTGTGGTACAATATATAACAATGAAAATATTGGAAAGAACCCCAATACCACAAAAATAATGAAAAATAACCAAAAAAATAAGGCACTCAAGATTAAACAATTGTGTGCGTTTCGATGACCGTGTCATAATCATCAGAGGGTCTTATTAAAAAAATTACAATCTAACAAACAAGAAGTTACAAAGTAGAGGGAGAGATCATCATGATCGCACATTTTAAATTTATTACTATATTATGAGATATATTAAAAATTTGAGATTTTTTTACCAAAAATATTTATTTGTGTGTATGTGTGTGAGTGTGTGTGTGTGTGTGTGTGTGTGTGTGTGTGTGTGTGTGTGTGTGTGTGTGTGTGTGTGTGTGTGTGTGTGTGTGTGTGTGTATGTGTGTGTGTGTGTGTGTGTGTGTGTGTGTGTGTGTGTGTGTGTAGAAAGGTCTTGAGTAAAAGACTTCTAAAAAAGCTTAATCCCTGAGGAAATATAAATAACATTAATGCTTATCGCAAACTTAACCCATACGTCAGCAATAAACTGTGTCTCTGAGGCCAGCGCATTGAAACGTAGAAACGTTTTGTGCCAAGCAAAGCTGAGACAGCCACTGACAGCCTGGAGAGGGAGAAGCAGGATTTAACTTCCGAAGAATGATATGGTTAGTCATGGTAGGAATTGAAAATAAGGCACTGAATATAAAAAAACAATTTTTCTTATTCATCAATTAACGGCAAAAATAATTCCCTAACACTAAGAGAGTGAATTAGTACCGACTTTCTAGTATGAAATATGCTAAATCCAAAATATACTGAACTATAGATTAAATAAATAATTTTATTTATTAATTACTTTAAAATTATTTTATGACTATCTGTACTTTAAGTGTCGTGACATCGTCACAGCTTTAAACAAAAAGTCGAGGTACACCAACTCAGCATTCTACAATTACATAAAAGAAATAGGACACAAATACACTAAAATTTACCAACCCTAGAAATCTTACAAATCAACATAAAATGACCACATCTCAACACACTAGAACAATATGAAATTTACAGGCACACAAAAATACAGAGTACAAACGTAATAAACGAACAAACACAATACCCTTTGATACTATCGAAAATCTTACACAGACGAAGACACTGATGAAGATCGCCACATAGTGATCGAAAACGGTCTGTCTCAGTACGTTTTTACAAATAAACTAAATTTAAACTTCGGGTAGTCACAAACTAATGTTAAAGTGATTAATTAAGATTCACCAAACGTAATCACCGGCCTACAAAATTCAAGATTTTATTTATTAGGCCTACTGAAAGACTAATATAGATAGCATTTGAGTCCTACTTAAGCAAATGACGTTTATCAAACTAGTTACAAATCGTAAGTTGTATTGAGCTATAGGAATGCACAGAATAACGAATCATATATGTAGGCCTATATATATCAAATTTATTTAGGCCTATTTATAAGTGTCATTATTTATAAGTCCCAATAAACTCAGTTTCTTAGGTCACGCTCCTTCTTTCGGCAATAACTTGTTAAGAAACACTGTATTCCTTCATTTTTCCCGCGGGTAAAGTACTTCCGAAACAAAACCAATCAAAACGCCGAGTCTGGGAGGATAACGTTTATTCCCTGAGGAAACGTAAATAACTCCTAACGTCCATTGTAAACCCAATGTATACAACAATAAACCGGGTCTATTACGCCCACGCTTTGCAACGTACAAGCGCTCGCACAGTGGCTTCCATATCCTTGCGGCAATCAAATTTGAGGCTGGCGCTGCAATGCAGAAGATGAATTATCCTGATTAAACATCAAATCATTGTAAAAATGTAGAGGATCGAGAAGAAAATATATTTAGTGGTTTTTCGTGTTCATGAAATAAATATAAAGAAAGAGATAACTAAAGGTTTTAGTAGTTCTACTGATTTTCTCGTGACATGATCTAAGTATATGAGGAATTTCGTCTATGTTAAGATATATTTAGAATAAAATAAACACATGATATTATATAGAAGAAGTTCAAGTTGTGGTAGTCATTATCATTACTTCACAACTCATTCAAACTCGACGAGAGTCAAATACTAATATATTGAATTAAAATTTATTTAGTTTGTTCAACATTAACAAAAACTAACAAAAAAAGTGAGTTTCATTAAACCACAACAATCCTTAAAGTTTAGAGTTTCACAACTTTACACTTTCATTTAAACACCCAATTAAATTTAATCGTTAGTTCTGACTGAACGTAATTGGGACGCTTGCTTCAAAGTGATGACATAATTATCGTTTAATTGGTTACTCTGGTTCCTAATTACAAAACCTTGCTACAGGATCCAGGGGGAGATGTTACGTCAGCGCTATTCCCATCTAAATCCCCGTTGGAATATCAGGAGACTGATATTTTGTTTATATGACTTCTTTATCCTTTCTTAAATTATTTAAATATAATTCATATTCTGATGTATTCTATTTTCAGCCGTTATGTAATACCAATATTTTATTTATTTTGTAAACGATAAAAGGAAACAAAATTATCACAAGTAAACATAAGTAATTATATTACAAATCATAAACGTTTTGCTTTTTTGACCAAATACAATGTGCCGCAACATGGCTACAGGCCTGTATTTGATTCCGTCAGATACAATGAATAAAAACACTGTTTTCCAAAAATTTACAAAAAAGCCTTCAGATATCGCTTTAAAAAAGAGAACAGCTCAAATTAATGTTGAAGAGTCTTTTTTGGTAATTAATTTAGATAGTCCTCTCGTGCAGAAACAAACCCTTTTCCTTTTTGTTCTTGCTAGCTTTTGTACAGTTCCATTAGATTGTTTTGTGTTGTCTTACTCAAAGGAATAAATTAAACCATCGTCTCTACGAGGTAGAGAGAAAGAACCAGTAAGTCTTAACTGTGACAGCTAGAAAACCTAATTTACGGATGATAGCATATGAACAAACTAAAATAGTTTTATCTGTGTAACTTTAAAGCTATTAAACTTTTGTAGACGGCTTATACTGTTTATTCTTTCGTCGGTCACAAGCTACGAAGAGGAAATAGTTTCTGCTGCAACGGTCTTATTTTGCGTAAAATGGACAGAGGTGATATCAGTGTCTCAACATCGAACTAAATACAACCAAATTTAAAAATTGTAAGGAATAGGCATAAAGTAGAATCTTTGTCGGTAAAATTTCCCAAACCCGTACATCCCGAAACTAAGAGCGCGGAGAAAGCGAAAATACAAATCTAGACATGCCAGGATTGGTGGATATAATAAAAGAAAGGGAAGCGATGGAAGGGAAGAAACGCCTACATGTTGAGAAGGGCGGTTTGGTTTTGGCAGTCAAAGAGGATGTCAAGGTACTAAGCTTTAGAGTCAGAGAGAGCAGCAGGTCAAGGAGCTGGGTGGTGTCTAACCCTGTGAGCGAGAGAGCAGCAGGTCAAGGAGCTGGGTGGTGTCTAACCCTGTGAGCCAGAGAGCAGCAGGTCAAGGAGCTGGGTGGTGTCTAACCCTGTGAGCCAGAGAGCAGCAGGTTCAGGAGCTGGGTAGTGTCTAACCCTGTGAGCCAGAGAGCAGCAGGTCAAGGAGCTGGGTAGTGTCTAACCCTGTGAGCCAGAGAGCAGCAGGTCAAGGAGCTGGGTAGTGTCTAACCCTGTGAGCAAGAGAGCAGCAGGTCAAGGAGCTGGGTAGTGTCTAACCCTGTGAGCCAGAGAGCAGCAGGTCAAGGAGCTGGGTAGTGTCTAACCCTGTGAGCCAGAGAGCAGAGGGTCAAGGAGCTGGGTAGTGTCTAACCCTGTGAGCCAGAGAGCAGCAGGTCAAGGAGCTGGGTAGTGTCTAACCCTGTGAGCCAGAGAGCAGCAGGTCAAGGAGCTGGGTAGTGTCTAACCCTGTGAGCCAGAGAGCAGCAGGTCAAGGAGCTGGGTAGTGTCTAACCCTGTGAGCCAGAGAGCAGCAGGTCAAGGAGCTGGGTAGTGTCTAACCCTGTGAGCCAGAGAGCAGCAGGTCAAGGAGCTGGGTAGTGTCTAACCCTGTGAGCCAGAGAGCAGCAGGTCAAGGAGCTGGGTAGTGTCTAACCCTGTGAGCCAGAGAGCAGAGGATAAAGGAAACGTTCTTGGTATTGTATCTATTCTCCTTTTTTTAATTTTTTTTCAAGAAGTATTCACTGTATGTACATCAAGTTTCCAGAATAGCATCTCCCTCATGTCTCACACTAGGAAAATAAAAAATGTTTTTTTTTATTATTTAATGTTGTTATTTCACAATTATGTTACATTAAAATTGTAATAGAATGGTTGTACTTGTTGTCCTTACAATAAATTCTGTTTATACACAATGTGATACAGTGATATCCCGACAAGCCCCGACAGCCGACTCCCCACCCTAGTAACCTGTCCGGTTGGCACGTGTGTAGCTTTGTCGGCAAACCGACACGACGAATCAGTTAACTTTCGGTAGCCCTTCAGTGTTGATTGTGTCTGAAGTACCAAAAAAGACACAAGTTCCGGCGGATGAGAAAACTAAGATGGAAGCGATACTGGAGATCTTAAAAACTTACCGCTGTTTGTGGGATGTCCAGTGTGACACCTATTCGAACAGGGATCGGAGAAATGAAGCATATAATACCCTTCTAAACATCTTATTTTATCATTGAATTTCTTTTTGCTTAATATTAATAATTTTATCTCAGATGTATACATTACAGTATACAAAAAGAAAAAAAAATGATTGCTGCTCACCCTGGGATATGCTCGAAGGAGCTTATGTTCTTGGTGGAATTTCTCGTTTACAATAAATGAATAACAAGGAAAAGTCAAAATATGATATTTAGATTTCTTCAGTGCAATAATATGGTATAATAATGGTAGGGGAGAAAATCTAAAAGGATGAGAATATTAAGAAAAAATAATAAATATTTGGACAGAATAGTCTTAGGCCTATATAATGTCATGAAGGAACGTTTTTACTTACCTTTATATATTCTTTCAGAGTGCTATAAATCGCTTCACAAGTTTCTGGTATAATTGATGATAACAGTTGCGGAGATAGGGCAGCACTAAATTTTAAATCTTCCAACGACCTCGCAGTTACTAAATATCGGGGTGTCACAACAAGCCGTTCTTCAACACTTACGCTTTCCCTCATGACTGTATTTGTTCTTTCAATGAAAGGTTTCACTTTAGCTAGCAACTATAGGAAACAATCCTCGTCCATTCTCAAATAATTTCGGAAATCATTTTCTTCAAGTTCCCGAAGTAGGTTCACGTGGGACAATATTTCCCGCTCCATTAACCACTTCTTCGCCCATAAACTTTTTTTTCTCCTTCTTCTCATTAGCAGTAACCATAACGGCTAAAGCTAAAACAATTTTTTGCTTTTTTGATAAATGTGGTACCATTGGCAAACAAATCCAGAACACTTCGAGATCACAACCTCACTTCACGAGAACAAGTTGGCTACTAACGGTAGTCATGGTCGGAACGTGTGTAGAGCTCAACCCAACAGAGATGGTCTAGGAGTTCAGTCGTGTCGGGTGGTACGGTCGGCACGTGTGTAGCGAGTTTTAGTCTCTCCATTACAACTGCACTGTGCCTAACCCAGACATATAATACCTCATAAGTTAACCGACCCGCATGAATATCATAATATTCTTATAGGCCTATTCTAGATCTTGTAAAATATACTTAAACTATCATATTTCAATTTGCTATGACTGCAGGTGCTATATTATACGATCATTTGTAAGTCTTGATATAACAAAATCAAGTCTTAGCGCTTCATAAAGGTAAGTGTACTCAGCAAAAATATCGAATTTTTAGTAAATCACTGTTGTTTGCCATCCATGATCTTTACGTTGATTTTAAATTGCAAATTAATTTCAGAAACATTAAGGTGAAATATTGAAGTTTAGTATTAATCTGTTTTAAATTTAAAATGTATTCAAGAGTCCAAAATGTAGTAAAATATAAATGTAACCATGAACAAGAGTAAATTCTTTTAAAAAGTGAACCTTTTACAAGATTCCTACCTCTGGCATCAAGCCAAAGTAAAGTGTCTGGCGTGAGATTTTAATGGAGTACTTAGTATGAATTATAAATGTCGTACCTGGTCTAATGCGTGGTTCAAATCTGAAGCTCAGATTTACAAACAGTTTACTTTGTAAAATATTTGTTTTACCATGTGTTCTTATTAACTGAATAGAGTAATAAAATATTTTAAATTAGAAATGAATCAAATCTGTTAAGGCTATATAACCTACAAATACGTTTAGACACAGAATTACCTTTCACAGAAACAATTTGAAATAATATTTCTACTTTCGAATTTCTACCTCGTATCTGCTCTTACACCTTCTTACAGATAGTTCATACTCAACTAAAACTTCATCAATTCCTGCAGAAGTATCATATTCAGTTTTAGTGTCTGCTTTCTTGAAAGTACACGACGTCACTTGCTTTTAAAGAAACATATGCCATCTATTTATCATAAAGCATAATATATTTACTAATAAAACAGAAATCTCTGGATTTGTCAATATTTTTTTATCAAATTCTTTTAATGATTTTGAGAGCTTCTATACTAATAAAAATGGACATAATTCATAGTCATTATCTAGTTACTGATTAAAATATTTTTATTCAGTTACAATTGTTAATATTACAAGTAGCATAATGGTTACACTTAAAACGTTAATTATTAATAAATATTAGAAAATGAAGTATAAATAATAAACCTAATAAAGTAACAACAAATAAGAACATTAAATAATTAATCACTGAATTCTAATTTCAACTGAATTATCCCTTTTTAAATCAGTAAAGACGTTAAGAGTAAACTGCTTTTTTTGTTCTGATTTATTTAACGTTAAATGCTATCGCCACTGTATTGCTGAAGTCAAAGTGGACAAAATTTTGTTGCTCAGAAGAAATGTTATCGGCTTAGAGGTGTTAAAAGCGGATTAAGTTTTTTTCCTCGAAATATTGTAAAAAAGGCTCTACTTTTTCAGTTATATATATATTAAATATGGTGATATATTTTCTTGTAATATAGTTAATAAAATAAAATATTTCAAAAACCAGAATACTTTTAAAGAATATATTTATTCAAAGCTTTTCGCCGATAAAATAGTACCAGCATCTTCAGGAAAATAATTATCTATTAAAATATTTTAACATAATTAAATACTATTTTATCGGCGAAAATCTTTGAATAAATATATTCATTAAAAGTATTCTTGTTTTTGAAATATTTTATTTTATTATATATATATATTCATTTATAAGTTATGTGAAATTGACTAAATATAATGCTTACTAAAGTAAATTCCTGCTTAGGCAGATTTTGTATTGTGCAGCTGGTAAAACAGCTTTAGCTTTAGTGTGTAGCAAACTCTTGAAGAGTACAGTTGTAGGCACTCCAACTGAATGCATATCAGTTGAATTTTTGTTAAGTAAAAATTAATGTAATAGTTTCAAAATTAAATTGTTCTTAATTAATAAAGGTTTATAGAAATAAAATTATTTTTAAAAACCTTTTGAGCTTAACACACGTAACTTATATATATATATATATATATATATATATATATATATAAATATATAATATGTATATATGTTTACACACACACACAAAACAATATTAAAAGAAATATTTGAATACAATAGACAGTGCATAAACAAATAACCAATATCTTGAAATCTTTCAGAAAAAAAAGACTTTTCACTAGTTTGACAGTCGGAAAGTGATTTGGATGAAAAGCAGATAAAGAGGCAGGAGGCGGGAAACACAATTATCCCCAAAATAAAACTGTTTTGCTTGTCAGTAAACATCTGTTACAGGTTATTTCTCGTCAAGAGAAAAACAAAAACTGACCTAACAAAAAGCTATTATTTCTTGTGAAAATAAATTGGTTATTTCAAGGCATTGTTTACAGAGCTAAATATGTGTATTATAAAATGAAATATATATTCATTTATTTTTCAGTTTTCGTAGTAAAATTAAGGTCGTTGGGGGATAATTTTTCATTGGACTAATTCATAAAAAAAGAAAAATATTATGTTAATTTTTTTGCTCAGTTGCAAATACTTTTTATACCAAAAATATACCACACAAAGATCGGCAGACAATGCCCGCTATGGTTGATATTCTGATAAAACGAATACCTTTTAATAAATTATAGTGCGCAAGTTTTGTTTAAATTTCCATATAAATGACCAAAAATGTTACAACAAACGTAACTAGATATTAATTAATTATTTATATAGTTGAATACCTAATTATATAACTGAATACTTTAATTGTAAAGTGTAATTTGCATTATGTATACAGCGTAGAAAACATACTACCACTACAAACAGATTTCTAATTTTCAGCAGATTCAGATTTTAATAACAACCCAAAAAATTGAAGAGAATTTCCATTTAAAATAAAACACCAGATATTGGTTTATAATAGTATGTGTGGCACTATATATCAGACTCCATTCTATTTTCAAATTGATTGATCGAGGTGCACTGTTCCCTTTTTCAGAAAGCATGCATTAATTGATGAAGGAACAATGCTTTTCTTGAAGAAACAAATGTAGAGACGCAGCTAACAGAGTTTAACCTTAGAAAACATCTCTATTTCAATGATTATTAAAGATTGGATAAACATTCGTTAGTCTTAAATTATTGTCTGCTAAATAATAATATTTTGTTTCCGTAAATCAAATGTTCTTAAACACTATATTATACTAAGTGATCTGTTCCCAGGTAATTCTTCTAATTTATTTTCCCTTCCTCTATTGAGAAATCCTGTATTTATTTGTAGTTTTATTGCGATAATCCAGTACGTTTAATATCTCTTGCTAGGGATGGAAAATGATTGTGAATGTTAGTAGGCTTAAGTCTTTGTTACAAAACTCTCTAGGACAGGGTATGAGAGATATAATAGCATATTCTGCGCAGGGTCGTACGCGTGAAATAGACCCCCTTTCTATTGGAGTAAAAAAGAGTTGTTTACCTTTTACAATCCTTTATAATAAAAAAAAAAAAATTTAAAACAGAGATGGGATTGTGTATTTCCAAGTAGGGCTTTAACGTTTCTCTGGTACTGAAGTTTGGGGGAAATTATTTTGCGCGAAGTCGCTACCTGACGTAGACCTTCCCTAACCGGAAAGGTTTCCACCCTAAGCCGCGAAAACATATTCGAGAGGCGAGAAAACCGACAGCTATTATGAAGCACTATTAAAACTCCCATATTATTATAAATCTACAAAATTCGATTCACATGACTGGATTGCACCCTCAACGTAGATCTAATCTCTAATGTGTCTAATACTGTATATTCCATATTTTTCCAAACATAAACAGGTGCAATTAGGTTACGATAAAAAAAAGAGTTAGATTATATTTGGTGAATTATGATTGTTCATATGGGAAAGATATCTTTCATACATTCTCGCCATTCAACTAGTTTTTCACTAATAATGTTTTCTTCCAACTACCACTTTTCTCATGCAATTCTTTCATTGCCTATATAAATATTCTTTTATAAATAAATTGATTGCATCAAGAGACTATTTATTGAACAGCCTTGTAAATTTTTTTTTGTTTTTTGTTGTTTAATATTGTTAACACGTACAGTATAGTTGGGATTTTTTGTAATAGAATAAACTCGTTTTTAAGAAAATATTTGTTTGCTTATTTTAATGTACCTTCTAGTGCTTGTGTGGGGCAAAATAAAACTAACATATTCTTTAAATAAGATCTCAATTTGAATATGGCCCTAAGTAGACGAATGTGTCTACATTTCCTACTTATATTTATATACATTTATTTATTTATACATAATATATATCATATATATATATATATATATATATATATATATATATATATATATATTATATAATGTATATAATAATTGATTGGGACTTATAAATAATGATACTTATAAATAAATAAATTGAAAATATATATAATATTTTATATATTTATTATATATATTCAATTTATTTATTTATAAGTATTATTTATTACTAGTCCCAATCAATTCAGTCTAGTACGTACGGCTTCTTGTTCTAGCAATTACGTTTTCAAAAAACTGTATTTCTTCATTTCTCCCGCGGGTAAAGTACTTCCGAAACAAAA
Source organism: Prosapia bicincta (assembly GCA_036971475.1). Classification (NCBI taxonomy): domain Eukaryota; kingdom Metazoa; phylum Arthropoda; class Insecta; order Hemiptera; family Cercopidae; genus Prosapia; species Prosapia bicincta. The sequence continues at coordinate 170,824,468 of JBAIZL010000001.1, read as the reverse complement.
CCAATCAAAACGTCGAGTCTGGGAGGATAAAGTTTAATCCCTGAGGAAACGTAAATAACTCCTAACGTTCATCGCAAACCCAATGTATACAACAATAAACAGTGTCTATTACGCCAACGCGTTGCAACATAAAAGCGCGCGCATAGTGAATTCCATATCCTTGCGCCAAGAAATCTGAGGCGGGCGCTGAAATTCAGTGAATGAATTATCGTGATTTAACTTCAACTCATTGTAAAAATGTAGAGGGATCGATGTGAAAATATATTTAGCGATTTTTCGGGTTCATGAAATAAAGGTAAAGAAGAATATAACTAAATGTTTTAGTAGGTCTACTGATTTTCTCGTGACAGGATCTAAGTATATAAGGAATTATGTCTATGTTAGGATATATTTAGATTAAAATAAATCAATGATATTGTTTAGGGGAAGTTAAAGTTGTGGTAGTCATTATCATTTCTTCACAACTCATACAAATACGACGGGAGTCAAAATGTATAAGTGATATATTTAATTTATATTTTGTGATATAATTAATTAAATTGTATTTAATTGGTTCAAAATTAACACAACCTTATATGAAAAGTGAGTTTCATTAAACAATAACAGTCCATATAGTATCACAACTTTACAATTTCATTTAAAACTCCCTATTAAATTTAATCGTTGTTTCTGACTGAACGTAATTGGGACGCTTGCTTCAAAGTATTATATAATTGCCGTTTAATTTGTTACTCTGCTTCCTAATTACAAAACCTTGCTACAAGGTTTACTGGGGAAAAGTTACGTCAGCGCTATTTCCATCTAAATCCCTGTTGGAAAATCAGGTGACTGAGATTTTGTTTATATGACTTCTTTATCTTTTCTTAAAATATTTCAATATAATTCATATTTCGATATATTCTATTTTCAGCCGTTATGCTTTACCAATCTTTTTTTATTTTGTTAACGATATTAGGAAACAAGGAAAGTAAACAAAAGTAATTATTTTACAAATCATAAAAGTTGTGCTTTTATGACCATATACATTGTGCCACCGCATAGTTACATGTCTCTATTTGATTTATTCAGACAATGATTAAAAAATCTGTGTTTTCCGAAAATTTACAAAAAAGCCTTCAGATATCGCTTTAAAAAAGAGAACAACTCAAACTAATGTTGAAGAGTCTTTTTTAGTAATTAATTTAGATACTTCTCTCGTGCAGAAACAACCCCTTTTCCTTTTTGTTCTTGCTAGCTTTTGTACAGTACCATTAGGTTGTTTTGTGTTGTCTTACTTCAAAGGAATAAATTAAACCATCGTCTCTACGTGCTAGAGAGAAAGAACCAGTAAGTCTTAACTGTGACAGCTAGAAAACCTAATTTACGGATGATAGGATATGAACAAACTAAAATGGTTTTATCTGTGTAATTTTAAAGCTGTTAAACTTTTGTAGACGGCTTATACTGTTTATTCTTTCGTCGGTCAGAAGCTACGATGAGGAAATCGTTTCTGCTGCGACGGTCTTATTTTGCGTAAAATGGACAGAGGTGAGCTCAGTGTCTCAACATCAAACTAAATACAACCAAATTTAAAAATTGTAAGGAATAGGCATAAAGTATAATCTTTGTCGGTAAAATTTCCCAAACCCGTACATCCCGAAACTAAGAGCGCGGAAAAAGCGAAAACACAAATCTAGACATGCCAAGATTGGTGGATATAATAAAAGAAAGGGAAGCGATGGAAGGGAAGAAATGATTACATGTTGAGGAGAGGGCGGTTTGGTTTTGGCATTCAAACAGGATGTCAAGGTAGGCAAGCTTTAGTCAGAGAGAGCAGCAGGTCAAGGAGCTGGGTGGTGTCCAACCCTGTGAGCGTGAGAGCAGCAGGTCAAGGAGCAGGGTGGTGTCCAACCCTGTGAGCCAGAGAGCAGCAGGTCAAGGAGGTGGGTGGTATCCAACCCTTTGAGCCAGAGAGCAGCAGGTCAAGGAGCTGGGTGGTGTCCAACCCTGTGAGCCAGATAGCAGCATTTCAAGGAACTGGGTAGTGTCCAACCCTGTAAGCCAGAGATCAGCAGGTCAAGGAGCTCGGTGGTGTCCAGCCCTGTGACCCAGAGAAGCAGGTCAAGGAGCTGGGTGGTGTCTAACCCTGTGAGCCAGAGAGCAGCAGGTCAAGAAGCTGGGTGGTTTCCAACCCTGTGAGCCAGAGAGAAGCAGGTCAAGGAGCTGGGTGGTGTCTAACCCTGTGAGCCAGAGAGCAGCAGGTCAAGGAGCTGGGTGGTGTCCAACCCTGTGAGCCAGAGAGCAGCAGGTCAAGGAGCTGGGTGGTGTCTAACCCTGTGAGCCAGAGAGCAGCAGGTCAAGGAGCTGGGTGGTGTCCAACCCTGTGAGCCAGAGAGCATCAGGTCAAGGAGCTGGGTGGTGTCCAACCCTGTGCGCCAGAGAGCAGCAGGTCAAGGAGCTGGGTGGTGTCCAACCCTGTGAGCCAGAGAGCAGCAGGTCAAGGAGCTGGGTGGTGTCCATACCTGTGAGCCAGAGAGCATCAGGTCAAAGAGCTGGATGGTGTCCAACCCTGTGAGCCAGAGAGCAGCAGGTCAAGGAGCTGGGTGGTGTCTAACCCTGTGAGCCAGAGAGCAGCAGGTCAAGGAGCTGGGTGGTGTCTAACCCTGTGAGCCAGAGAGCAGCAGGTCAAGGAGCTGGGTGGTGTCCAACCCTGTGAGCCAGAGAGCAGCAGGTCAAGGAGCTGGGTGGTGTCTAACCCTGTGAGCGTGAGAGCAGCAGGTCAAGGAGCAGGGTGGTGTCCAACCCTGTGAGCCAGAGAGCAGCAGGTCAAGGAGCTGGGTGGTATCCAACCCTTTGAGCCAGAGAGCAGCAGGTCAAGGAGCTGGGTGGTGTCCAACCCTGTGAGCCAGATAGCAGCATTTCAAGGAACTGGGTAGTGTCCAACCCTGTAAGCCAGAGATCAGCAGGTCAAGGAGCTCGGTGGTGTCCAGCCCTGTGACCCAGAGAAGCAGGTCAAGGAGCTGGGTGGTGTCTAACCCTGTGAGCCAGAGAGCAGCAGGTCAAGAAGCTGGGTGGTTTCCAACCCTGTGAGCCAGAGAGAAGCAGGTCAAGGAGCTGGGTGGTGTCTAACCCTGTGAGCCAGAGAGCAGCAGGTCAAGGAGCTGGGTGGTGTCCAACCCTGTGAGCCAGAGAGCAGCAGGTCAAGGAGCTGGGTGGTGTCTAACCCTGTGAGCCAGAGAGCAGCAGGTCAAGGAACTGGGTGGTGTCCAACCCTGTGAGCCAGAGAGCATCAGGTCAAGGAGCTGGGTGGTGTCCAACCCTGTGCGCCAGAGAGCAGCAGGTCAAGGAGCTGGGTGGTGTCCAACCCTGTGAGCCAGAGAGCAGCAGGTCAAGGAGCTGGGTGGTGTCCATACCTGTGAGCCAGAGAGCATCAGGTCAAAGAGCTGGATGGTGTCCAACCCTGTGAGCCAGAGAGCAGCAGGTCAAGGAGCTGGGTGGTGTCTAACCCTGTGAGCCAGAGAGCAGCAGGTCAAGGAGCTGGGTGGTGTCTAACCCTGTGAGCCAGAGAGCAGCAGGTCAAGGAGCTGGGTGGTGTCCAACCCTGTGAGCCAGAGAGCAGCAGGTCAAGGAGCTGGGTGGTGTCTAACCCTGTGAGCCAGAGAGCAGCAGGTCAAGGAGCTGGGTGGTGTCCAACCCTGTGAGCCAGAGAGCAGCAGGTCAAGGAGCTGGGTGTTGTCCATACCTGTGAGCCAGAGAGCAGCAGGTCAAGGAGCTGGGTGGTGTCCAACTCTGTGAGCCAGAGAGCAGAAGATAAAGAAAACGTTCTTGTTATTGTGTCTATTCTGCTTTGTTTAATTTTTTTCAAGAAGTATTCACTGTATGTACATCAAGCTGCCCAGAATAGCATCTCCCTCATGTCTCACACTAGGAAAATATATATATATATATATATATATATATATATATATATATATATATATATATATATATATATTTTATTTAATGTTGTTATTTCATATTTACATTACATTACAATTGTAATATAATGGTTGCAGTTGTTACAATAAATTCTGTTTATACTCAATTACTTTTATTTCTACTTTCCGTAAATATCTACTTCTTTATTTGCATATTTTATTTATTGCAGGTGAAATATAGAGAGAAACAAATCCCTACGATCTACTGATAGAATAAATTTTAATTTCCTCTTTCAAAAATACTGTCTGTATGCAATTGTAAGAATTTCTCAGGTAAATTTTATATTCTTACATCGTCGTGAACTGTTCATTTCTGTGTAAGGCTGCTAAATAAAGCAATCGTTGGCTTTCATTTTCACTGCTAATGTCTGATATTTTTTTCAAACTTCCCCCGCCTACACGACCTGCGTAAATAGATGAATTTGTTACAAAATTCCGTTAAAAACCAAGCGCTAATGAAATGCTATACACTTTATTCTATCAATAGTTATACCAAGATTACAACTTTTTTCATTACGAATACATCGTCATGAGACAACAATAAATATAATTTTATAATAAAAAATAATAATAAAATATATTAAATTATTTATTTTATTATAACAAAAATGGAAGCCCATTTTACAAATACAGATGTTAATTATGGCCGGTAAGATTGCTTTGAAAGCGACAATAATTGTGGACAAATAGTATTACCATTCATATAAAAAAAAGGAAGGAAACGACATAAATAATAAGCTCATAGTTGATACTTTTAGCAAAGCAGGATGAGCATAAAGGCAAGATTCGTTTATTATGACAAGGATGGGGAGGAGAAAATTTAGTTTGACACACACTTTTTTTATAATGATAAGGCTACATAATATTTCCTATTACTAAGGTATCACTTGATAAAGAATTTACTAAATAATATTGTCTCGGTTTTGAATACATTATTCAAAACTGAATTCCTAAACCAGTTTACAAACAGTAGTTAAAACTTACATTTTAGTGCGTAACTTTAACGTGAGTAACTAACATGCTTGTCTTGGGAACGATAAAAGACACTTCATTATCATTTAGTACTTCATTGTTCCCCTCTCTATGTTATAATACCTATTTTATAGCTGTATTATAGTGAGGATAAAAATTTACCAGTTAGGATAGGAATTGCTTCTACAATGTATTTCAATAAGTTCCATACTTATTGTCACCTAACCGCATTAAACAAGTAGCCTAGTTGTCCAATTACATAGCAATTAGCTGCCTATAACTTATTGGGACCTAAGTGATAGACCTGTCAGTGTGTATGTGTGTGTGTGTTTTGCGACGGTCTACCGTACCCAGCTCACGCAGTCTCTACCTCTTGGCCGTTGTTTTCCTCCGGAACCACACTTCCCTGTTGACCACCGACATATATATATATATATATATATATATATATATATATATATATATATATATAGAATGAGAGAGAATGAAAGGAAGAGAGATAGAGAGAGCGGGAGCGGAGAGAGAGAGAGAGATAGGGTTAAAGAAAATGTGTTTTCACTGGCACTACACTAAAACCCGCTACACACGTCCCGACAAAACACACAACTGTCATGTCCAACAATGTTGGACCCGACGGTTGGTTATTGTGTAGGCTTGTCGGCCGACAGAAAAGGTTGTACTAACAGTCGGGCCAACCGATTTGGTTGGGTCAACGTGATATCCCGACAAGCCCCGACAGCCGACTCCCCACCCTAGAAACCTGTCGGGTTGGGACGTGTGTAGTTTTGTCGGCCAACCGACACGACAATCAGTTAACATTAGGTAGCCATTCAGTGTTGATTGTGTCTGAAGTACCAAGAATGACTCAAGTTCCGGCGGATGAGAAAACTATGATCGAAGCATTACTGGAGAACTTAAAAACTTACCGCTGTTTGTGGGATGTCCAGTATGACACCTATTCGAACAGGGATCGGAGAAATGAAGCATATAATTCCCTTCTAAACATCTTATTTTATCATTGAATTTCTTTTGCTTAATATTAATAATTTTATCTCAGATATATACATTAGAGTATACAAAAAGAAAAAAATACAATGATTGCTGCCCACCATAGGATGTGCTCGAAGGAGCCTATGTTCTTGGTGGAATTTCTCGTTTACAATAAATGAACAACAAGGAGAAGTCAAAATATGATATTTAGATTTCTTCAGTGCAATAATATGGTATAATAATGGTATGAGAGAAAATCTAAAAGGATGAGATAATTAAGAAAAAATAATAAATATTTGGACAGGATAGTCTTATATAATGTCATGAAAGAGCGTTTTTACCTACCTTTATATATTCTTTCAGAGTGCTATAAATCGATTCACAAGTTTCTGGTATAATTGATGATAACAGTTGAGGAGATATGGCAGCACTAAACTTTAAATCTTCCAACGACATCCCAGTTTCTAAATATCGGAGTGTCACAACAAGCCGTTCTTCAGCACTTACGCTCTCCCTTATGACTGTATTTGTTCTTTCAATGAAAGGTTTCACTTTAGCTAGTAACTGTAGGAAACAATCCTCGTCCATTCTCAAATAATTTCGGAAATCATTTTCTTCAAGTTCCCGAAGTAGGTTCCCGTGGGAAAATATTTCCCGCTCCATTAACCACTTCTTCGCCCATAAACTTCTTTTTTCTCCTTCTTTTCATTAGCAGTAACCATAACGGCTAAAGCTAAAGTAATTTTTTGCTTTTTTGATAAATGTAGTGCCGCTGGCAAACAAATCCAGAGCACTTCGAGATCACAACCTCACTTCACGAGAACAAGTTGGCTACTAACGGTAGTCATGGTCGGAACGTGTGAAGAGCTCAACCCAACAGAGATGGTCGGGGAGTTCAGTCGTGTCGGGAGGTACGGTCGGGACGTGTGTAGAGCTCAACCCAACAGAGATGGTCGGGGAGTTCAGTCGTGTCGGGTGGTACGGTCGGAACGTGTGTAGAGCTCAACTCAACAGGGATGGTCGGAGAGTTCAGTCGTGTCGAGTGGTACGGTCGGGACGTGTGTAGCGGGTTTTAGTCTCTCCATTACAACTGCACTATGCCTATCCCAGACATATAATACCTCATAAGTTAACCGACCCGCATGAATATCATAATATTCTTATATTCTAGATCTTGTAAAATATACTTAAATTATCATATTTCAATTTCCTATGACTGCAGGTGCTATATCATACGATCATTTGTAAGTCTTGATATAACAAAATCAAGTAATGGCGCTTCATAAAGGTAAGTGTAGCAAAAATATCGAATGTTTAGTAAATCACTGTTGTTTGCCATCCATGATCTTTACTTTGATTTTACAATTGCAAATTAATTTCAGAAACATTAAGGTGAAAGATTGAAGTTTAGTATTAATCTGTTTTAAATTTAAAATGTATTTAAGAGCCCAAATTTAGTAAAATGTAAATGTAATCATGAACAAGAGAAAATCCTTTTAAAAAGTGAACCTTTTACAAGATTCGTACCTCTGGCATTAAGCCAAAGTAAAGTGTCTGGCGTGAGATTTTAATGGAGTTCTTAGTATGACTTATAAATATCGTACCTGGTCTAATGCGTGGTTCAAATCTGAAGCTCAGATTTACAAACAGTTTACTTTGTAAAATATTTATTTTACCATGTGTTCTTTTTAATTTGAATAGAGTACTAAAATATTTTAAATTAGGAATGAATCAAATCTGTTAAGGCTATATAACCTATAAATACTTTTAGACACAGAATTACCTTTTCAAACAATTTCACATAATATTTCTACTTTCGAATTTCTACCTCGTATCTGCTTTTACACCTTCTTACAGATAGTTCATACTCAACTCCAACTTCATCAATTCCTGCAGAAGTATCACATTCAGTTTTAGTGTTTGCTTTCTTGAAAGTACACGACGTCACTTGCTTTTAAAGAAACATATACCATCTATTTATCATAAAGCATAATATATTTACTAATAAAACATAATTCTCTGGATTTGTCAATATTTTTTTATCAAATTCTTTTAATGATTTTGAGAGCTCCTATACTAATAAAAATAGACATAATTCATAGTTATTATCTGAATAAAATAGTTTTATTCAGTTACAATTGTTAATATTACAAGTAGCATAATGGTTACGCTTAAAACGTTAATTATTAATAAATATTAGAAATTGAAGTATAAATAATAAACCTAATAAAGTAATAATAAATAAAACATTAAATAATTAAACACTGAATTCTAATTTCAACTGAATTATCCCTTTTTAAATCAGTAAAGACGTTAAGAGTAAACTACTTTTTTTGTTCTGATTTATTTAACGTAAATGCTATCGTCACTGTATTGCTGAAATCAAAGTGGACAAAATTTTGTTGCGCAGAAGAAACGTTACAGGCTCAGAGGTGTTAAAAGCGGAATAAGTTATTCTCCTCGAAATATTGTAAAAAAGGTTCTACTTTTTTCAGTTATATATATATTTATATATATATATATATATATATATATATATATATATATATATATATATATATATATATATAAGTTATGCCAACTTGACTATAATATAATGCTTACTAAAGTAGATTCCTGCTTACGCAGATTTTGTATTGTGCAGCTGGTAAAACAGTATTAGCTTTAGTGTGTAGCAAACTCTTGAAGAGTACAGTTGTAGGCACTCCAACTGAATGCATATCAGTTGAATTTTTGTAATGTCAGTTGAAGGAAAAATTAATGTAATAATTTGAAAATTAAATTGTTCTTAATTAATAAAGGTTTATAAAAATAAAATTATTTTTATAAACCTTTTCATCTCAACACACGTAACTTATGTATATAATATGTATGCACACACACAAAAACAATATTAAAAGAAATATTTCAATACAATAGACAGTGCATAAACGAACAACTAATCTCTTGAAATCTTTCAAAAAAAAATGACTTTTCTCTAGTTTGACAGTCGAAAATTGATTTGGATGAAACGCAAATACGGGAGCAGGAGGCAGGATACAGGATTATCCCCAAAATAAAACTGTTTTGGTTGTCAGTAAACATCTGTGACAGGTTATTTCTCGTCAACAGATAAACAAAAACTGACCTAACAAAAATCTATTATTTCTTGTGAAAATAAATTGGTTATTTCAATGCATTGTTTACAGAGCTAAATATGCGTGCTATAATATGAAATATATATTAATTTATTTTTCAGTTGTCGTATTAAAAAAAAGATCGTTGGGGGATAATTTTTCATTGGATTGATTCATAAAAAAAGAAAATAATTATTTTATTATATTTTTTTTGCTCAGTTGCAAATACTTTTTATACCAAAAAATTACCACACAAAAGTCGGCAGCCAATGCCCGCTATGGTTGAAATTCTGAATACCTTTTAATAAATTATAGTGCGCAAGTTTTGTTTAAATTTCCATATAAATGACCAAAAATATTACAACAAACGTAACTAGATATTAATTAATTATTTATGTAGTTGAATACCTAATTATATAACTGAATACTTTTATTGTAAAGTGTAATTTGCATTATGTATACAGCGTAGAAAACATACTACCACTACAAACAGATTTCTAATTTTCAGCAGATTCAGATTTTAATAACAAGCCAAAAAATTGAAGAGAATTTCCATTTAAAATAAAACACCAGATATTGGTTTATAAAAGTATGTGTGGCACTATATATCAGATTCCATTCTATTTTCAAATTGATTGATCGAGGTGCACTAATCCCATTTTCCAGAAATCATGCATTAATTGATGAAGGAACAAACACATGTAGAGACGCAGCTAACAGAGTTTAACCTTAGAACACATCTCTATTTCAATGATTAATTAAGATTGGATAAATATTCGATAGTCTTAAATTATTTTCTGCTAAATAATAATATTTTGTTTCCGTAAATCAAATGTTCTTACACACTATATTATACTAAGTGATCTCTTCCCCGGTAATTCCTCTATTTTATTTTCCCTTTCTCTATTGAGAAATCCTGTATTTATTTGTAGTTTTATCGCGATAATCCAGTACGTTTAATATCTCTTGCTAGGGATGGAAAATGATTGTGAATGTTAGTAGGCTAAAGTCTTTGTTACAAAACTCTCTAGGACAGGGTATGAGAGATATAATAGCATATTCTGCGCAGGGTCGTACGCGTGAAATAGACCCCCTTTCTATTGGAGTAAAAAAGAGTTGTTTACCTTTTACAATCATTTATAATAAAAAAAAAAAATTAAAAACAGAGATGGGATTGTGTATTTCTAAGTAGGGCTTTAACGTTTCTCTGGTACTGAAGTTTGGGGGAAATTATTTTGCGCGAAGTCGCTACCTGAAGTAGACCTTCCCTAACCGGGAAGGTTTCCACCCTAAGCCGCGAGAACATATTGGAGAGGCGAGAAAACCGACAGCTATTATGAAGCACTATCAAAACTCCCATATTATTATAAATCTACAAAATGCGATTCCCATGGTTGGATTGCACCTTCAACGTAGATCTAATCTCCAATGTGTCTAATACTGTATATTCCATATTTTTTCAAACATAAAAAGGTGCAATTATGTTACGATAAAAAAAAAAAGTTAGATTATATTTGGTGAATTATGATTGTTCATATGGGAAAGATATCTTTCATACATTCTCGCCATTCAACTAGTTTTTCACTAATAATGTTTTCTTCCAACTACCTCTTTTCTCATGCAATTCTTTCACTGTCTATATAAATGTTCTTTTATAAAAAAATTGATTGCAGCACGAGACTATTTATTGAACAGCCTTGTATATTTTTTTGTTGTTGTTTAATATTGTTAACACATACAGTGTAGTTCTGATTTTTTGTAGTTCTGATTTTTTGTAATAGAATAAACTCGTTTTTAAGAAAATATTTGTTTGCTTGTTTTATAGTACGTTCTAGTGCGTGTGTGGGGCAAAATAAAACTAACATATTCTTTAAATAAGTTCTCAATTTGAATATGGCCCTACGTAGACGAATGTGTCTACATTTCCTACTTTATATATATATATATATATATATATATATATATATATATATATATTCATTTATTTATATATAATATATCATATATATATATATATATATATATATATATATTATATAATACTGTATAATATATATAATAATTGATTGGGACTTATAAATAATGATACTTATAAATAAATTAATTGAATATATATGTATATATATATATTATATTTTATATATTAATTATATATATTCAATTTATTTATTTATTAGTATTATTTATTATTAGTCCCAATCAATTCAGTCTAGTACGTACGGCTTCTTGTTCTAGCAATTACGTATTCAAAAAACTGTATTTCTTCATTTCTCCCGCGGGTAAAGTACTTCCGAAACAAAACCAATCAAAACGTCGAGTCTGGGAGGATAAAGTTTAATCCCTAAAGTTAATCCCCTTACGGGAAACGTAAATAACTCCTAACGTTCATCGCAAACCAAATGTATACAACAATAAACAGTGTCTATTACGCCAACGCGTTGCAACATACAAGCGCGCGCATAGTGACTTCCATATCCTTGCGCCAAGAAATCTGAGGAGGGATTTAACTTCAACTCATTGTTAAAATGTAGAGGGATCGATACGAAAATATATTTAGTTATTTTTCGGGTTATGAAATAAATGTAAAGAAAGAGATATGTTTTAGTAAGGTACTATTAGGTGTAATTAGTAAACTTAGGTGTACTAATTTTCTCGTGACATGATCTAAGTATATGAGGAATTATGTATATGTTAATATATATTTAGATTAAAATAAATACATGATATTATTTAGGAGAAGTTAAAGTTGTATTAGTCATTATCATTTCTTCACGACTCATACAAATACGACGGGAATCAAAATTTATAAATGATATATTCAATTTATATTTTGTGATATATTTAATTAAATTGTATTTAATTGGTTCAAAATTAACACAACCTTATATGAAAAGTGAGTTTCATTAAACAACAACAGTCCATATAGTTTCACAACTGTACAATTTCATTTAAAACTCCCTAATAAATTTAATCGTTGTTTCTGACTGAACGTAATTGGGACGCTTGCTTCAAAGTATTATATAATTGCCGTTTAATTTGTTACTCTGCTTCCTAATTACAAAACCTTGCTACAAGGTTTACTGGGGAAAAGTTACGTCAGCGCTATTTCCATCTAAGTCCCCGTTGGAAAATCAGGTGACTGAGATTTTGTTTATATGACTTCTTTATCTTTTCTTAAAATATTTCAATATAATTCATATTTCGATATAGGCTATTCTATTTTCAGCCGTTATGCTTTACCAATCTTTTTTTATTTTGTTAACGATATTAGGAAACAAGGAAAGTAAACAAAAGTAATTATTTTACAAATCATAAAAGTTGTGCTTTTATGACCATATACAATGTGCCACAGCATGGTTACATGTCTCTATTTGATTTATTCCGACAATGATTAAAAACTCTGTGTTTTCCGAAAATTTACAAAAAAGCCTCTAGATATGGCTTTAAAAAAGAGAACAGCTCAAACTAATGTCGAAGAGTCTTTTTTAGTAATTAATTTAGATACTTCTCTCGTGCAGAAACAACCCCTTTTCCTTTTTGTTCTTGCTAGCTTTTGTACAGTTCCATTAGATTGTTTTGTGTTGTCTTACTTCAAAGGAATAAATTAAACCATCGTCTCTACGTGCTAGAGAGAAAGAACCAGTAAGTCTTAACTGTGACAGCTAGAAAACCTAATTTACGGATGATAGGATATGAACAAACTAAAATGGTTTTATCTGTGTAATTTTAAAGCTGTTAAACTTTTGTAGACGGCTTATACTGTTTATTCTTTCGTCGGTCACAAGCTACGATGAGGAAATCGTTTCTGCTGCGACGGTCTTATTTTGCGTAAAATGGACAGAGGTGAGCTCAGTGTCTCAACATCGAACTAAATACAACCAAATTTAAAAATTGTAAGGAATAGGCATAAAGTAGAAGACAATATTAGTTAGTCAATTCTCTATCAAGTGATACCTTAGTAATAAGGAATATTATGTAGTCTTAAGTTCTCTATAATTTTGAAATATTTTCTATGAATGTTCTATAAATAAAGACATCAATAGAAAACCACGGTAAGTGTGAAGTGCGTAAGCATTTCATTACTTTGGCGTGAAGATATTTATAGCCAAAATAATATTGAATTGATTGACGTATTTCAAACTATCAAACAAATATTTTTAATCAAGAAAACAACCGTTCACGAACACACGAAGAACCTAAACTTAATAGCTAAAGACTTGAGTGGGGAATATTCTGTCTACCCTCCTTACAGTCCACACCTGGGACCTAATGATACACACTTGTTCACTAAATTAAGGAATTGATGGGAGCAAACCAATTCGGCAGTGATGAAAAACTACTCAAAGAATTAGCCCGATCATAGCTTTGATTGATGACGGCTGAAGATTACATCATCGTCATCGACGTGAAGACAACTGCGTCATCGGCGTGGAAAACTGCTTTCACGCTACAAGTACGTTGAAACCTACGGCTACTCTATCAAAAAAACATATTAAGGCACTGTACTGCTGGAAATAAAGTCTTGTACAACCGTTTGATTTTATTCAGTTACAGCAAAACCTTATTTACTTTCTGCACGTCCCACCGTTGTATATTATTTTTAAAACCATCTCTTTTGAGAATTTTTTTAATTATTTATTTTATTTTATACGAATTTAAATTATTTGTCTACTTGTGCAAAGGAGCCACCTCCTCATGCGGATACAACTTGTAAGACCTTGTTAACATACAGATACATTCATGTATTATTGGAAAATCTAATAATTTAAATACATTAAAAATTCAATTTACTCCTACATACACATTTCAAAAGTGCTACTTTGAAAGGAATATTTTATGAGCAAATTACAAGTTTCCTGTAAGAATATTTAATGAAATCTATTAAGGTTTATGTCACAAATTAAAACTAGAAACACCTTTAATCCAGGAGATTGTGTTACTAGGTAAGAGGCTTTCATTGCGTCGATTTAAAGTTTAATACGTAGTGGTAAATGTTTGTTTATTTTTACAAGTTTGCATCAAAACATGGTCCTTCTGGATGTTAAACAGGCTTTCGGGAGACTTAACTGTTACCAAGTTTCTCGACTTGCAACGTTTACAGTAGGCGAACAAAATAAAGGGAAGTAAATCGGTTTATTTAAAATGCCTATAATAAAAAAAATTACATTTTAATTATTTAAAACAGTTAAAAATAGCGAAATAAATTTAGATCTTTAATTAGATCCATTAATAAATTTATAGGAAAAGATATAAATGTGATAAATTGAAGATTTTTTACATAACGTTTTTTTAAAGTTCACTTCATAGTGGTAAATGTTTTTTTTTATATTTACCATGTTATTTTCATAGTTTGCATCAAGACATAGTTCTTCTGGATGTAAAACAGGTTTTCGGGCAACTTTAAATGTTCTTAAGTTGCTCCCCCTGTTCCTGTAGACGAACAAAATTAAGGGTTGGAAATCATTTTATTGAAAATGTATAAAGTAAAAAATGGCATTTTAACGATTTAAAACCGATAATTATAAAACGAAATCAGTATGATAAATTATATGTTTCAGTTAATAAAGATACAGATTTGCTTTAATCCAGGTGAAAACATGTTCCAAGTTCATGTCCGAGCCAAATAGATTTCACTTAACAACTGTCTAAAAAGGTTTCCAACTTTGACAATTACTCCCGCTAAAAGCTACGTAATTCGTTCAGAACAAGCTTTGCCACTTATCCACTTAAAATTATTGCTTTTGTACGTTTGTCCACTTCCTTCGAGAAGAGGTAAATCAAGCTCATGTCCTCTCAGTGTTGATTTATAGTGAAAAAAGTTTACTTGAAAATCTTCAGTTGTTACAGATATCCTTTCGAGTTAGTGCATCACTGTAGTTTTAGGTATAACACAATAAAGCAAACGAAAATAGTTTCGAATTTTTTCACTGATAAAATTCATGAACGAGTCTATGAATAACAGAGAGGACTACAATATGTTCTCGGATGGCAAGCAGTATTACGGCACACGGAAGCAGGGTCATATATAGGCTATTATGTAACCTCTCTCTCTCTCTCTCTCTCTCTCTCTATATATATATATATATATATATATATATATATATATATATATATATATATATATATATATATATATATATACTTAGAGAGGGAGAGAGAAAGAGAGAGGGTTTTTTCCGGTTTAAAGTTTTTCCCTAATCACAATAAAAGCTTAGCAAAAACCTAATATTCTACCGGCACTACATTATGTCTCCCCATTACAACTGCACTGTGAATAACTCAGCCATATTATACCTCATAAGTTAGCAGACACGCATGAGTGTCATTATATTCTTATATTCTAGATCTTGTAAAATATTCCTAAATTATTATATTTCAACTCCCTTTGAAATTCACTTGCTATATTTTACGATCTTTTGTAAAATTTGAAATAACAAATAAAAAAAAACAAATTTTCAGTAAACCACTGTATTTAACATCCCTGCTTTTTACTTTGTTTTTTAAAGTTTCAAATTAATTTCAGAAACGTTAAGTTGAAGGAGTGACGTTTAGCGTTAATGTGACGATGCACAACGGTAAATCCTTTTACAAAGTGAACCTTTTATAAGTTGTCTACCTTTAACGCCAAGCCAAAGTAAAGTGTCTGGCGTGAGATTTTAATAGAGTTCTTAGTATGAATTATAAATATCGTGCCTGGTCTGGTGCGCATGCGTAGTTCAAATTTGAAGGTCAGATTTGCAAACAGTTTACTTTGTAAAATATTTGTTTTACCATTTGTTCTTTTTAATTCGAAATAGGTACTGAAATATTTTTAATTAGGAATGAATCAAATCTGTTATGCTATACAATCTTATAAATACGTTTAGACACAGAAAATACGTTTCAAACTCAATTCGTCACTTCAAATAATTTTCAGAAAATATATATCAAAATTCTACCTCGTATCTGTCTTTACCCCTAACTACAGATAGCTCATACTCAACTCATCAATTTCTGCTCAAGCATCACGTTCAGTTTTAGAGTCAGCTATCTTGAAAGTACACGACGACACTTGCTTTTAATGAAACATATGCCGTCTATTTAGTATAACGTAGACATAAAATGGACATAATTCATAGTAACAATATACTATGGATGCACAGAACATCTGCATTCTCACCGATTCCAGGTCGGCCCTTCAAGCCCTTCAAGTACAGCACACTACAGACTACCATTTTCGAACATCTGAAATAACTAAATTGTTAAAAAACTTAGAACAGAAAAATATTGTATTTCAATGGATCCCCAGTCATTGTGGTGTTCCTGGGAATGAGGAAGCTGACAGATCTGCCAAGGCGTCTTGCAACTTGTTTCCATCTCCTGAAAGTTGTTACTCCTTAACTAATTGCAAAGAGGCAGTTGATAAAGAATCTCACATCTGTTGGAGAAAGAAATGGAGAGAATGCAATACTGGGCGCGAATATTATTCATTACAAAAACAACCTAATGATCCAAAGATCTTCAAGTCATTATCACGTTCAGTGGCATCTTTTGCGGCACGAGCTCGTATGGGACACATTGTCACCAATACATATTTGAAAAGGTTTCATATTACTAACGACTCTATCTGTGGAGTGTGCAAGCAAGAAGAGGAAACATTAGAGCACATACTTTTGAAGTGTCCTGTAACAGCAGCAACAAGGAGTCCCTTGATAAAGCAACTAGGACGGGAATGTACCCTGGACAGAATCTTGAAAGAAAGTTGTTTCTGGCCATTGGCAGAGTGTGTGTATAGGAGACATCGAGCCATCGAGGCCAACCTTGGAAGCTCGTAATAAGAAGTAAGTATAGTAACAATATGGTTACTGGTTAAACTATTTTCATTTTTATTCCCATAAAACAATCCTAATATTACAAGTAACATAATGATTAGTGTTAAACGTGAAACAAAACTAAATCTATGAAAATGAAGCCTAAAAAAATGTAATAGAGGGACAGAGAAAACGAAATGAAAGAGACTATGTATAAATAGAGAGAGAAAAAGAATTAAACATATTACTAAATAAATAAATAAGAAGAATAAATAATTAAACAATAAACTGATATAAACTGAATTATCCATATTTAAATCAAATATATCAAATATTTACATTTATAATAAAGAAAAATATATCACAAGAAATCAAAAGGCAATGGCCGTTATAGACTTAATTCGCAATAAAACGAATACCTTTAAATAAATAATAGTGTCCAAGTTTTTGGTACAATTTTCATACAAATAATCAAACATATTGCAATAAACCTAATTAGATATTAATTATTTAGTTATGTAGTTGAATATCTGATTATATAACTCAATACTTTATTTAAAGTTTATTTTCCAATATGTAAAATCGTGGAAAACATATTACCACTTCAAACATTTTTTCTAATTTTCAGCAGATTTAGGTTTAATTAATAAGCAAAAAACAAAAAATTGGCTTTATTGAAGAAAATTTCAATTTAAAATAAAACCAGGTATTGGTTTATAAAAGTATGTATGGCACTGTATATCAGATTCCATTCTATTTTCAAATTGATTGCTCGAGGAACACTATTCCATTTTTCAGAACTCATGCAATGTTTGATAAAGGTAGAAAGCTTTTGTTAAATAAATACATGTGGAGATGCAGCTAAAGGAGTTTAATCTTAGAAAACATCTCTATTTCAAGGATTATTTAAGTTTGGATGACTATTCAACTGTCTTAAATTATATTCTCCTAAATAATCATATTTTGTTTCCGTGAATCAAATGTTCTTTCGCTCAGTGTTTTTTTTGCTCAGTTGCAATTACTTTTTTTACCAAAAATATACCACACAAAAATCGGCAGCCAATGCCCGCTATGGTTGAAATTCTGATAAAACGAATACCTTTTAATAAATTATAGTGCGCAAGTTTTGTTTAAATTTCCATATAAATGACCAAAAATATTACAACAAACATAACTAGATATTAATTAATTATTTATGTAGTTGAATACCTAATTATATAACTGAATACTTTAATTGTAAAGTGTAATTTGCATTATGTATACAGCGTAGAAAACATACTACCACTACAAACAGATTTCTAATATTCAGCAGATTCAGATTTTAATAACAAGCCAAAAAATTGAAGAAAATTGCCATTTAAAATAAAACACCAGATATTGGTTTATAAACGTATGTCTGGCACTATATATCAGATTCCATTCTATTTTCAAATTGATTGATTGAGGTGCACTGTTCCCTTTTTTCAGAAATCATGCATTAATTGATGAAGGTACAATGCTTTTCTTGAAGAAACAAATGTAGAGACGCAGCTAACAGAGTTTAACCTTAGAAAACATCACTATTTCAATGATTATTTAAGATTGGATAACCATTCGATAGCTTTAAATTATTTTCTGCTAAATAATAAAATTTTGTTTCCTTAAAGCAAATGTTCTTACACACTATATTATAGTAAGTAATGTGTTCCCAGGTAATTCCTCTATTTTATTTTCACTTTTCTATTGAGAAATCCTGCGTTTATTTGTAGTTTTATTGCCATAATCCAGTACGATTATTAACTCTTGCTGGGGATGGAAAAGGATTGTGAATGTTAGTAGGCTTAAGAATGGTTTATAAAACCCTCTAAGACAGGCTATCGGAGATATAATAGCATAATATGCTCAGGGTCGTACAAGTGAAATGGCCCCACTTTATATTGGAGTATAAATGGGTTGTCTACCTCTTAAAACCCCTGGTTAGAAAAAGAATAAGGAACAGAGATGGGATTGTGTATTTCCAAATAGGGTTTTAACGTTTCTCTGGTACTGGGTTTTGGGGAAAATTATTTTGGACAGAGTCGCTTACCTGAAGTAGACGTTTCCTAGCCGGAATGGTTTCCACCCTAAGCCGCGAGAACATATTCGATTAGCGACACAACCGACAGCTATTATGAAGCACCATCAAAGCTCCGGTATTATTATAAATCTACAAAATTTGATTCACATGGCTGGATTGCACCCTCAACTTAGATTTAATCTCTAATGTGTCATGAAAAATACTGTATATTCCATATTTTTCCAAACATAAATAAGTGCAATTAAGTTACGATAAAGAAAAGATTTAGATTATATTTTGTGGATTATCATTGTTCATATGGGAAAGATTTCTTTCATACATCCTCCCCATTCAACAAGTTTTTCAGTAATAATCTGTTCTTTCATCTACCACTTTTCTTAGGGAATAATGAAACACGTTGTATATTTTTTGTTTTCGATTCCTTAATATTATTAATATATACAGTGTAGCTGGAATTTTCTGTATAGAATGAACTCGTTTTTAAGAAAATATTTGTTTGCTTGTTTTAATGTACGTTCTGTTGCGTGTGTGGGGCAAAATAAAATTAACATATTCTTTTAATAAGATCTCAATTTGAATATGGCCTCAAGTAGACGAATGTATCTACATTTCTTCGTAATAACAGGAATCACTCGTGCATGGCCTTTAGTCAGAAGTGTAGCCCTAAAGGAAGAGAAAACCCTTTTCATGTCGGTGAAGTGGATCGTATGCAGTAACCTTGCTCGTATATATTGTTCCATACAAAAAGCATTTTATATTATGTTTCAAGTAGCACTTTAAAAATATTAAAATGAAAGAAGCCTCTTAGGAGAAACCTCAAATCAATGTTCTTTGGCCAAAATAGTAGATATGTTTACAATGTAGAATTGAAAAAATATTACTTATATTTTTCGAAAAGAAAAGTTATTATTGATGATGAAAACATACAGTTCAACGTGTATAACGAATGTAGGAACTTATAAATATATCGGTAGGTATAAAGTCTTTTATGTCAGTCCCTTTAAAACATTGGACAAAAATTATTATTGTGAAATTATAAATGACTATGTAGTTATAGGCCTATAAAGAGGATACATTAGTTCTAGACCGTCATGTTTTTAACAATTAAAGCTTCACAGTTCTAAAAAAATAAGAGATTTTTTATATTCTTAAAGAAGTACACTTCTTGAGGGGAAATGTTAAATATTATTTAAGCTTCTTTCTAAATAAACTCATGGTGTTTTTTTTCAGGAAATGTAGTCGTTATTTTACTCATTGAGTAAGGTGTATTTTTTATTATGAATGTGTGTGTTCAATAGGTTTTAAGAGTTTTGGGATTAATATAACAAGAACACATTATTTTTCTACAGATATTATTATTTAATCTAATAAAACACAACTTATTTTATGCCAATATTATACCTAAGTTACTCTACAGTTTAGCCATCCCTCACAATTAGACACTCATTTATTTGATTTTAGGTTAATTCGCACAGTTTACGCTAGTGCTGTTTAACCACAAATAAATGATATATCCATTTTCATCATTCTCAGAGTTGTTTCGACACAAATAAAAAAAAAACCTTTCAATTTTCACAATAAATGACTGCGCACTAAGTACGGTATGTATGTCGGATATTCGATGATTTTTCCACAGAACCATTTTTAACAAACCCGTAGTCAATGCTGAAGCACGATCTTTGGTTGCAGTTCGTAAAGAGCGGAGAAATCGTAAAGTGAAAGTAAATCGTCTTTTCATTTTGATAAGTGGGTTTTATTGATCAGTATCTGGACTAAAAATTTAAAATATAATATACATTTATATAATATAATATAATATAAATTTATTGTTACTCTAATTATATCACGTCTTTTTCTAACAAATTTTAAAACAATATAGCTCTTGCATTAATTTAGTATATGTCCCAAGAACATTTCCTTTCGAAGCTGGAAAGGACTGTAATCAGCCATAGAGACAAGAAAACTATTTACAGTTTAAGAACAGCAACAAGGCTTATAATATACACGAGAAGATACCCACAGATTACCTATGAACCTTTGGCTAAATTTTTGATGCTATCGGTCATTCATACAGAATTAAAAACTATAATATCTAAGACGTTTTACTTAACTCAAACAGACGACTGGATTAAAGACTGAATTATGTCAAAGCTAAATTATATGAGAAACATATCCATTGCCTTCACAGAAGACTGAGACGATAGAATACTAATTCCAATGTAATGAAATAGGATGTAAGGAATATTTCTGTGTGTGACAAGTTCTTACAATAAATTTCAGAGATTATTTTTAGGTTGGGATCTGATATTTACGTATTCATTTTTTTACAGTAGTAACAGACGGTTCTGGGAACAACATTAGTCAACTCAAATATTGTACAATAATCAATTTAAGACGCACTGGAAAAATGTGGGCATGCCCTTACGGATGAAAAATAATGCATGACTAGCGAGAATAACTACAATGAGAGTGAGTATTGGCCAGCGCCGTAGAATTAAAAACTATGCAAACGGTGGACCTCGAACTTCTGGAGCTTCTTCATACCTCCTTTAAAGAAATCTTGTGTTAAATGCATCTACTTAGCGGAAACTGTGTGGGACATGACCTAGAATGTTCCAAGATGAAATGTCAAACAACTGGAGAAGGGATCCATGGGAGCCTACGAAGAACGAAGAACTCAAGAAGAGCAACTTAGGAGTATTTGGAGCTCAAGGTACGGAGAGTCAAGAAGCTGAGGTACCGGACCGAAGACATACGACCACGATCTCGCTTGGAAACACAGAATGATTTTTCGTAAAAATATTTTCAAATTGTAGGTTTATTTTCAAACATTTGTGATTTTGTATGTGTGAAAAATTTCATGAAATAAATGTAAACTAGTAAAATTTTGCAAATAGCTCTTACCTTTAAAAAATCTAAAATAATAGTCAATTCAGAAAATCGATTATAATTATATTTCATGGAGAGTTGTCTAAAAGTCTAAACCAATATTACTCGGGGAATAGTTTTGTGGAATGTGTTCCGGGAAATTATCCATAATGGTACTCGAATTCCAAGTGTGCGTAGATATCAAACTGTTTCCTTTCATACACGGAAATGTTGATTATTTAGTTTCCCAAAAGCCGCAGGAGGATAGTGGTTATGCCTGGAGCCGAGGTTAGCCCATTGAAAATGAATTACAGATTTGATTTCATAAGGTAAAAGTTTATATTTTTTTTTTATAAAAAAAATTGTTTTCAATTATCAGACAATGTTTAATAACATATTTTTCTCTCTCCCCTACCCTCTCTCTTTCTCTCTCTCCCTCTTCCTCTCTCTCCTTCATACTCTCACTTTCTTTCTAGATTTCTCTCTCTCTGGTCACTTATATGCAGGTAAAATACTGTTCCTTAGATAATATGAAGATGTTTTGCCTAAGGTCTATAATATGAAGATGCTTTACTGCTTAAGGGTAGGGTCTATATTATTAGAGTAAGTACTGTTCGTGAGGGTGGCAATTTATTATTAGGCAAAGTCATTTGATAAAAATATTTCTCATGAGAAATTTGATAGGCTTTAATGCAAACAGATCCCCAATTTATAAATTTAATGTAGAGGTGTGCGTGTGTGTGCGCGCGTGAGTTTGTGCGTGTATGTTTGTGTTTATAAAACAAGTAATTAGATTTTCTTAAACATTTTCTGCCAAGCGTCTTTTATTGCGCTCGAATAACCCACAGATCTAGTGTATTAGCACCCAACCCGGAAACAATCCTGGTACAGGAAATGTTAATATCTACAGTGAAGTTCGCTCCAAACTCCAGTAAACGCTTCCGCCCAAAGTTTTAGTATGGAAGTAGACTTGAGTTGTTACTCTTCCTGGAAAAAACTGTTTAATTAACTTCAGGAACTTCGAAAAAAGTTTAAAACAAATTTGGTGATAAAAAACTTGCCTTCAGAAAAAATGTGTAAAAATTGTTCATAATGAGATACATGTATTCATTCAAATTTTACACATCTCACATATTGTTTTAGTCCTTTCGGAATGACGATGAACGGGATCAGATATTAAGAGCAAAATTATTTACTTCAAGTACGTGAATCGAGCTCAGAACTGTTGAATTTGTTTTCAAAACCGCCTGTATTACGAATTTGTTTTCTATAATGTTCTTTGAAATAATATTTCTTTTTAATTGGAGAAACTCATCGTTTTCTCTACTTTTTCTTTATTCAAATAATCATTATCTACTAAGTAACCACGTTTTCGTTCTACTCTTTCTGATTCATGGTACTAAGGCCTTTCATTTCTCATAGTTGGACGCTACTGGTGCTAGTATGTCGAATCTTTTTTTTCAATCCGTATGTAAGGGCTGTAAGAGCCGTATCTAATTACGAAGCTGTTTACATATTTCCTTTGCAAAGTATTCTGAAAAATAACCTCTTACAAACCTTGTCTACCGTAATGCGGGTTGCGTCAATTCCCCTCGCCGCCCTCGTGAAGGCGCTCTAGTAGATGAAATACGAAATACTGTACGCGAGGTATGTGTAGATCTTCCGAAATGTTCCCAGAACCGTCTTTACCTAATCTCTACCCACCCACGGCAATAGTGTTGCGTCAAGGCCAAATGCCAGCTTACGTATATATACCTATACCTTACGATGATACTTACTATGGGTGATTAATTGGTCGTTGAAATGCATCTGAGCTTATATTGTCAGAATTTGATACGGTGAAAATATATCAGTCGTATACATTTTAAAACCGACTCACACTGGGGTATTTGTATCAAAAGTTGATTTCTCGGAATTCGTCTAATCGCAAAATCAGTTAGTGCTCGATATGTATCATTAGTTGGTACGCATTAAGTTAACATTTGTGTATGCCTCCGTGCTGTCTGTTAGGGCAGGCGTCAGTCGAAAAATTTAGAAAAAATTGGACGTGGGTACAATGTACAATGTATCTAAACCACTTTTTTGTTTTTTAATTTACTATTTTGAAGGAAAAATTACTTTTCGCATAACAAACTCTTTAATCACATCTGTCTCAACTTGTTGATATCAGTTTAGGGTTTTGTTATACTTCCGAATGAGTCTTTAGTATTGTATTTAAAATAAATATCTTTTCTTATCCTTCCATGAAAAATCAGTGTAAACTTTGTACAATCATCTGAGTAATCGCCTAATATCTCTATGTGAGTTTCACGATAAATTCGAACAATTTCCCTGGGAATTGTTTATATTTGGTCTAGGCCCAACCGGAGTCAAATATAAGTCGCTCAAAAGTTTTTACGTTTTTATGAAGTGGTGCCCTGAGGACAACATAAGTAAAAAGATAATGCTGACGATTCTTTGTTGGATTCCCGAAACTACACTGAAGACCAACGAAAAGAGGTTAAAAGAAAATGTCACACCTAAAGTCATAAATTAAAAGTAAATGAATAGTCTCACATTATATTAAACGTCTTTTTCTCAAAAGTGATAATTGGCTTCAAGCTACATTATCCTACAAGGAGTATCTGTTATACGATCTACTTCAGAAACCTTATTTGCCTAAACTATGAAAACACACCTACGTAGAGACATTTTCAACTAATACTATAAATAAATTGCATTCAAGTAGTTGGGACAATGTATATAGAGGATATAATTCAGTATCCTTAACTTAAACAAAAAAATCACAAGGTACTATTTAAGATACCTTAAGTATCTATCTGATACTATTCCGTTTAGTTGAAACTCGGTTATGTTATTATTATTATTATAACATGAGTTTACATTAACAATTTATTTAGCCTTGAAATTATCCCCTGAGCAATGTTTACTGAAAGCTTCTGACAAAATGAAATGACTGTAAATAATGTGAGAGTTTCCCCATCTGTGAGCACTCCCAACAGGCACGGCTTATATAAACTCTGATAAAGGATATTACACTCTAATGGTCTTTCTTTCTTATTCAAGCTTTAAAAAATAAAGTATTTGCAAAATCTAGTAAACTCTTTGTTATAAATAATTATCATATTTTGGTCTCTGACACTTTACACGCCAGTCATACTGTCCGTCTCCTCGCTCGCTCTCCCTCTCTCTCGTCCTCTCTTTCCCTCCCTCTGTACCTTTCCCTCTCTATCCCTTCCTCTTATCCTTTGTTCTCTCTACTTCTCTCTCTTTAATTCGATCACTATTTCCAAGTATGTCTATGTGCTCTTCTGTGTGAGTATGTGTGTGTGTGTGTGTGTATGTGTGTGTGTGTGTGTGTGTGTGTGTGTGTGTGTGTGTGTGTGTGTGTGTGTGTGTGTGTGTGTGTGTGTGTGTGTGTGTGTGTGTGTGTATGTGTGTGTGTGTGTGTGTGTTGTGCGGGTGTGTGTTTGTGGAGAGAGAGAGAGAGAGGAGGTGAGAGAGGAAAGGTAGACTCATAAAACACGTTCACACTGATTTTGAGTCTTAGTAACGACAGTTAACATTTTTCCCCTTTTGGTTTACGTTTCCCTAAGGATGAAATTATTACTAAACCTCTGTTTACCAGTAAGAGGATGTTTGAAACCACGGATGGTTGAGGACTTCTTTTCAAATAATTTGCTACTGAAAGAGTTGATATTTTTATTAATTTAAATTATAGTTGTATTTTGGACTTTAATTTTTATCTCCGCTGATTTGAAACAAAAACTGAATATACAATGAGAATTAAATTCATTTTTTAAACATGCTTTCCTAGTATTTTCGATTCCTAAAATTTGATGGCTAACTGCAGATTCATGTTTTATCTAGCCATAATAATTTTCATACTCTTTTAATAATTATTTATTTTTCAATCTGGCAGTGTAAATTCGGCGTGTGTTGTAATATAGACAGTCAACTACTTTGGTTGGGAAATGCATATAAAATTAAGGAGCTATAAAGCTATGAGCCTACAATAACTAAAGGTTTGAACGCCACAGTTGGAGATTGTTTGAATTAATCAATAAGTCTATGCTTACAAAATGATTCTAGGCTTAAAAATTGTAAAGGCTTTAAAAATGAAATCCAACCTTAATACATAAGTTTTTTTAGAACTAATATACGAACAGAATGTGTTTTCAATATCTTATATTATTATAATAAAACGTATGGAATTAAATAAAATTTCTATGTTTGGAAAACTTTTAATATTTTCAGTAGAAAATCCCCTTTCATTTTTTTACTGTGGAAACGTTTATTGAACTAACTTTGAGGTTTTATCTTAATTTCACTTTTTCTCTTTTTTTAAAATCTTCGTTACTGTACTTTTTCTATCTTTATATTATTTTAGTAATAAATATTTTTCAAAACCAGAATCATGTTTTCATCACAATTAATACAGCCTGCTTATTTACACGAGAGAATTCCTCTTACATACAGCTTTAATAAATGAAGTGAAATTCAGTTCCAATTCCGTCAGAAGAAGCAGGGGCGTAGTGAGCACTGGGGAAATGGTGACCACAGGTTTTACAAGTGTATGTCCCTTGCACTGGCTGCACTTCAAAGATGGGGTAAATGTGTTTTGGCAGCGGGAAAACAAAATTGTCGTAAATACGTACTTAACGAGTTTGTTTTCTAGGGGGTTTGTTTTTATTTAAATTCAGGTGTAAATGGCTGAAAGACAGTTTTTACTGTACAAACTTTACATTTTAAAAACGTTAACACA
This sequence comes from Prosapia bicincta, assembly GCA_036971475.1. NCBI lineage: Eukaryota > Metazoa > Arthropoda > Insecta > Hemiptera > Cercopidae > Prosapia > Prosapia bicincta. The sequence continues at coordinate 170,797,955 of JBAIZL010000001.1, read as the reverse complement.
CTACTGTTATATAAGATTATTAGCAATAAAAAAACCTAAACTGATTGTACAAGTTAAAAACCAACAACTTTGTTTCTGCTTATTAGGGTGCGAACAGAACAAGTGGGTCGCTGTAGATTATTAGCTAGTGGTCGCGTCGATATCGACATCCATGTAAATCAAATGCACTGTAATATACGGAGACGAACACAAAGGGTAGGTCGAGGTGATGGTACAGCACGATGCCTTGCAGGATGCTTTACATCGATGCTTTTTGAAAAAAAACTGATTTGATTTTACATGGAAGTACACCAGGATGCCTAGCACGCTGCTTCGCTGTGATTGATCCGTTCAAAGTCGTCCAGCCCTTCCACACCACATCACGCTATGCGAAGGAAATTTGACTATCAACATCGGTAGTGCGGTATCGGTTAAGTTTGGTATTTGCAATATTTTATTATTTACCAAGTGCAATATTTTCAAGTATATGTAAGTAATGAAGTATATTCAAGATATTCAAGTAATGAATGTCTCAGTTGTCATCCTCATTCAGGAATGGAATCGTTCGGGGTCGTCTTTTACTTCAGTTAAAAAGAAATTTAAATAAATAAATCTTACTTCATGTGGTTACTGATTTTAATTTCCTTACTAACATTACATTTCTCTTTATAAAGAATGGGATTTTTTAAAATTATTTTGTAACGATATATCGATTGTATAATAGATAATACTTAACTATCGATATTCGCTGGTAGTATAATTAATACCAATGAATATCGATATTTTCTTTACGATGTCCCAACTCCATTAGTAACGTTGTGTGTTGTACTTGACTTCTTGAAGCTATTATAGGCTACAGGTAATTTTCGATCGCTCACAATTTGTTCATTGTGGGACTTGTTATTTACTAGGCTGTGTAATTAAATGTCTTCTGCTTGTGTGATAGGTTTAATGTCTTGTTTGTTTATATTTAGATTTGAGTAAGATATATCTGTACCAAATGTTATTATTTATTTATTTATGAAGTTTTTTGTATTTCAATTGTTTATAGCTTCTGTAACGTATAAGCTAAACACTTAAAAGTAAAATTATTCAGTTTCACATAAGAAGAAAATTGTTACATCAATACAATTGTTTATATATTAGTTCATTGTTTATAAATACAAAAATAAATCAGCTGGAAACACTCAAAAACAGATTTTGAACAGAGGTATGTACCATTATATTTCATTACTTTATTCTCTTTGTTTCTAATGAAAAAGACAATATATAATACATGTTTTATTCATAAGGTATGATTTATTATGATTTTTTCAATAATTTTACAAAATAGTTAAAAGTTCTAGCAAATCACATACATACTTATAGTTTTTCATATGAACTTTCGTTTTCGTTTTATTGTATGTATTTATATCACGTGCTTTTATCCCACTGATTAAATTAAACATTGAACGAATGTACAATTTGTACGAAATTCTCCAAGTGTATGAATTATAAGCAACTAAATTGAGAAATAAATTCTGTTTTTGTTTAAATGACAAAAAGAAATTTGTACAAAAGCTTATTTAGCATTTTATTTCACAATAATTTTCTTCAAATTATAGCTAGAAATTTATGTATACATTAATAGATTGTATCCTTATTATCTTCATTTACTATTTTAAACGTCCTTCAACAAAACAGTCAAATAGGCCGTATCAGTTCTAGGTTGTATCGTTTTTAGTAAAGTGTAGAAAAGTAAGTTTTGAACACCTATATATGTTTGGTAGTCATATATTTTCAACGCAAAGTAATATATATATATATATATATATATATATATATATATATATATATATATATATAATTCTTTTTATTGCAATTGGGCGGTACGGAGGAGGGAGCAGAAGTTTGTTCCTAGAAGGGTATCAGTTCTCGGCAGTCCTAGTACCTAGTATGCAAACCTTTAAACGTTAAGCTATTATCCTGTTTTAAAGACTACACCGTGGAGGATCTTGTGTTATTAGATATAATGCTTAAAGATACACTATTCAAAAATAGTACTTTTCAAAATTTTCAACAAATATCAATAAATGGCTTAAAATAACAAATAGTTTTTATTTTATTTTAAGCTAACTATACTTAGTCCAGAAACTATGAAATAGTTCAAAAACAATTTCGAAAAATAATATATTGCAAAAACCTATATTTTCCAGAATATTTTAATATAAATCGTGACAGGAGTAACTTGCAGAAAGCTGTAATGAAGCGGCCATGCTGAACAAAAGCCAGAAAGGCATGTTGTGGATCGATGACCTGGGTGAGTTACAGCCACTCCATTCATTGTCCGTTTCATCTGAAGATTTATCGTTCTGGAACACACACTCCATCACCCAGGGAAACATTGTCCTGCATCCAAAGGAACCTAATCTTCTTTAACCACAAAGTTTCCACATCTGCAGGAATGTGGACTGTGGTGTTCCAGTAGTACCAACATAAATGTAGTAATAAAATTAAAAATAAATGCTCAATATTCGATTTAAAAAAATAATAACTAAACAATTTCCAAACACCACATGTTCTTATTTTATCTTTTTTGCAATATGATGCCTAATTCCTTAGATTATAACGCAAATTTGAATATGAAATATAGTTGTTATGAATAACAATTATTGATGATATTGTTTTTAACTAATAAGAATGCAACAATTTTCCTACGTTTCTTATAAAACAAACATATTTAAGTATACTTTTGTTTTAGAACATTACATCAAATTACAATTAACACCTTATATTAGATACAATTGAATAACTAAAACAAAGTTACATTTGGAAGATTATCAAAATATAAATCATAAAACTATAAAATATACAAATAAAACAGATTATATGGTATTCTGGCAAACAAAATAGAGGTACAAAAAGTTTATACAAATCAATACTTAAATTGATTAAATACTTTCAATAAATTAGTTCAGAAGGGGCAAAAAGCTGACTGTCCGATATAAGCTGCATCGTTTGTAACAGATCATATCAATAAAGACTAAAAAACATTTAAAAAATCGATATTGCGTAAAATTGAAAAAATATTGCATAATTTTTTTATTTGGCAATGGATACTTCTTAAGATAAACTAACAAATTTTGAATCTTGAAACTAACAAGAGGAAATGAAAATCTTGGTGGAAGGTAAACTTTAAAATCAATAATTCCTAAATAATTACAAACTCAAACAAGAGTTTTAACTTCACTGATAGTATGTAAATACCAGAGAGAAAACGTCACCAAGAGTAATTTATGTTATGAGTTACCAAGATGTAAATCAAAAGTGGTTTGATTTGCATTTCGTAGTATTTAATATATATATATATATATATATATATATATATATATATATATATGTGTGTGTGTGTGTGTGTGTGTGTGTGTGTGTGTGTGTGTGTGTGTGTGTGTGTGTGTGTGTGTGTGTGTGTGTGTGTGTGTGTGTGTGTGTGTGTGTGTGTGTGTGTGTGTGTGTGTGTGTGTGTGTGTGTGTGTGTGTGTGTGTGTGTGTGTGTGTGTGTAGTTTGTAGTAAACAATCTTAAAACTGTTGTAATTTGAAGCTCGATTCTTTGATTATATTTTTTGTAATTATAATTAACTTATAAAATAACCACGTACAAAGAACAATAAACAAACATTTTCAGTTATGTTTATCAGTAACGTTTAATCAAATTTAGTAGAAATATATTTTAGAAATACCTTTAATACAACAGTATCAATTGAACTTATTTTTTAGATTCCCTAGACGCCTTGTAGGAACCAATTAAAGAACAGTAACCCGGTTTTCTTTCAACACTTCGTGAAATCCTTTCCTCCTGCACTTCACCGTCATTACAAGATTTTGAGATCTGTACTATATCGATACTTTTCGATATGTGCGCCAACATAGATATAGCTTCTTTCATCGACTGAGGCGGGTTTAAATCAACCATTCGAGCGTGTTTCAAATCATCGGGAACTTTGTTCAGCGCTGACGACAGTGTGAACAGCATCTCTGTAACTTGTTGCACAGTGAGCGTTGTCGGACTGTAGAGTGAGTCTTTAGAGCAGTCATCATCACAAACACACAGACTGTCTGATGAGGCTGGTGTACTCACTTTATTTGAGGTATTTGCTGTAACAGTTTGCTCTAAACCATTGAGTTTCCGTGTACTTGTTTCCGTCACTTCATCAGAAAGTGAACCGATATTAGAACGGAAGTCATTCTTTGCGCCGCAGTTCGCAGAACCAGTTAGAGAGTCAATTATTGTCTCTGAGATACTGATCGTTTTGTAAATATTATTCGGGCCATTTATTTCACCACTTGGATTTACTCGATTGTCATTCATTTCATAAGTAAATTTGTTACTTGTGTTACATTTAACAAAACCGTTTTTGGAATCAACTACTAACTCTGTGTTGCTCAGACCATTATCTTCAATACTTTTATTAAAGAATTTGTAATTTGTTGCGGAACTAAAGTCACTCTTTGTGTAAACGTTGACACAATGGTGACTTTCACTCTTTGAATCCACAGCTATCTTCGAGTTCTTTTCTTCAGTTTCAATCTTCAACAAACTATTTGTTTCAATCATTGTTTGCAAATTAACTTCTTTGGTTTTTGTTTCTTCGGCGTCTAAATAGTCCAAACATCCTATAGCTTCTTCAGAATCGTCACGTTTGCAGATTTTTATCGCGTTTTTTCCTTCTTCACGTAGGTGCAACCCTCTGACCGCACTATTCGGCCACTTCTTTTTCGTGAGTGCTTCAAACAGCTCTTCAACTACTAAGCGCTCTACGTTCGATGTACTCAGTACAAGTAAGTTATTCAGTGAATCTTCTTGCAACACTTTCGAAAGATTCTGAATCAGCTTGACCGACGATTCCGACGTGTTCCAAAAGTCATTCTTTGGAGACTCCTCTTCAAGAAATTCAGAAACGCTGCAGTAATTCGGTCTCTCGAGAACAGTTTCTACAGATTCGATTTGCTTCATGGAAGAGACGTTTTGCTCATTTGATAGAGTCTCTTGGTTATTATCTACCGCAGGACAATCGGCTTCCATGATTGATAGATTGTTTCTGATCAATTTCATTTCCGATTCTAACGCTTTCAACGAAGTAATTTCTTCTTTAAGCTTTTCTGTTTCATTTATTATATCATTCACCTGTTCTCTGAAGGTTGAAACTGAATTATCGAAATATATTTTATGGTTGTGTACAATATCGTTGCCCAAAAGTACGATGTCGGACAGCTTTGATTTCAACTTTAATTTTGTATCGTTACGCCCAGGCTTTATCAGTTCTGATATTATAGGGACATCCTTTAAGTAAAGGTTGGCCATGTGTTCGAATTCTTTTTTCTTACACCTAAAGACAAATTTAAAACCTTGTTAATTTTAGATTCATATAATCCATGCAAACAATTTTCTAATTCAAGATAACTATGTAATTAGAATAATCTAATTGACATTATCTATACTCTCCCTCTCTCTCTCTCTCTCTCTCTCTCTCTCTCTCCCCTAAAGAGAAATATATATATATTTGTGTGTTGATTTGCTGATATGTTTTCCTTCACAAATGGAAAAATATAATGTTTGTTATGTATTGGTAAAATTATAAACCGGCTGTTCATCAAAACCCAGTTCCGACGTTTCACCAGAATCTCATATAGAACTGACGAGGTGAACTCAACAACAGTAGTTCTGTTTTGTGGATTCGAACTTCAAATGTTGTTGGGTTCATCTCGTCAATGCTGAGATTCGGCCTAAACGTCAGAATTCTGTTTTTATGCACTACAAAATTGACGGATCTAAGTTGGATATGTCAAAGATATATTTTCAATTTTTTTTCTAAGAAATACTCAGTAACAGTATAAATTTGTATATCCTATGATCAACGTATATCAATATCTATCGCTTTTTAACCACCACATTTACATAAAAAAATAGTTGTTACTACCGGGAATTTATTGCAACTACTTAGGAACATATACTGCATATTGATATATGTTAAAGTACATTAAAAATATTAGGCTGAAATTAAAAATGGAAGGAAATGGCTTTTCCTTTTTTTGTGTATGTTCTCTTTCTGCCTTTCGACGATAAGACTTGTTTTTACTCAAGTCATACACATTTACTTTTCACGTTTAACCTCCTTTCCTTTTTTTACCAAAAATATTTACATATTGCTGTATATGTCATTCAAGGTTTTAAAACCCTTACCACCTATATATCTCGCCTTCATTTCGCTACATTTCCTTTCCTCCGTTTTTGAATCCGTTGAATTGTTCCGGTTCGTAATCCTCCAAAGTGATCCTTAATTTCTACTAAGGAGAACTGGTCCGTAATTTATAAAACGAATGTTACACTTAATCTTTCTTCTTAACATATTGGCTCCTAGCAGAGCGAAATTCTGTAAGTTAGTGATAATCCAATCTTGATGTAGGCTGTATTGATCGGCTACTTGGAAGGAGTCAGCTTGTTGTGACTTCGAAGTTAAGGGGTGTTTTTTCTGTGTAATTCACCCGAGCAGTGCCTAAATGATTAAATCACGTTATGTCAGCCCTGGCTATAACAATTTGGTTTCTTTTGATTTCTAAAATAATGATTAATCAAACTTTATTGATATAGTGGTTCGTGAACTATGGACGAGTGGTTCATGATTTACGTAAGCATATACACGCACCAATGTAGGAGTGTGTGTGTGTGTGTGTGTGTGTTTTTTTTAGTTTAACTTTTAACTTCTTTGATAACAGTAAATCAATATCAGAATTAAATACGTCGACCAATTTATCATGTCATTTCTATTCAAACAACGTTAAATCGTACGTTTAAAGTAAATCCTCGCCGTTTTTGTTCTTAATAATGCAGTCTAGCGTCATTGCTTCCCCTACTCATTACTAGATAAGATGCGTTAGAATATTTTATATGAAACAAGTTTCATAGATTAGAATATCAAGATTTGTTTCATTGTTAGAGTAGTTACACAGGCTGTAGCTAGCATGTTGTTCAAAGTACTTACGTTTCAATCGCAACTTTCTTTGTTCCCGCCAGCCCTGGCTCCCTGTTCACCATTTCCAACATGGAATCCATCCAGATCTTCCCTTGCTTTAGCACGGCCAGGAAACCCTCAATGTCTTGCATTTTGAGTGTCGAAAATCGTTATTATTTCAGATATTATTATATGTGTCTGTTGATGTATTAGATGATTTATTCATTATTTTATTATTGATTTTAAGAGTTTTTTTTCGAAATTGGGTTGACATCTACATGATTATGGGTTGGCCTAAAAATGGTGTTAGTGTGTTGTTACCATGGAAACCGATTTATGGTTTTAACAATTAGAAAGGTTGACTCTGACGTATTACTTAAAGAATATTTTTTCAAGGAATCTAACAAAACGTACCTATACAAAGAATCGTATCTGTCTGTGCCTGCATGCGCGCGCACGAGTACGTATGTGTGAAAGGTTATAATAGCACTAAATTGTTTTCATAATAACATAACAACAATTGTGAATAAAATTCAATTATTTTGACAAAGTTTGTACTTTAACTACCTGATAATCAATAGTTATTTGAAAAAATAATGTTTAACTAAAAAATTCACATCTAAGCTTTAAAGTAGCTAAAGCACATGGTTGTTAACAATGTGCAAAGGTCGTATCTAAAGTATGTGGATAAAGCCAAATCAGAAAACCTATTAGCATTTTAAATAACAAAATAGGACTACTTTTGCTCCGCGGGACACAGTTCCAGAAACACTGCCTTACAGAAACCTCTATGTCATGATATTTATCACATTCGGGATCTCCTACATAAGCTATGCACTCTACCAAAAGAGATAAAGGTACAAAGAAAACAAAGGCAAATTAAAAAGTTAGGGAGTAGAAGTTTCGTTATTGGCATTTTAAATGTCTTAAGTTATTTAAACAAAGTGTAAATTTTACCGAGCGTCGTGATGAAACAAGAAAATTTACCAAACGAAGCCAAATCGTTTGTGTATTACTGTTCCAAAGAAAAGACAGAAAGTGTCTGGATACCGTACGATTAGGAGATCCCCTAAAAGTGGAACGAGTACACACTTTCGCAAAATGGTCTGGATGATTTAAAACTTAAAACATTCCTTGAGAAAACGTCATTCTAAAGAGAAAACATATTCATATCACATACTGTTCTTTATATAACAGTATCGGTATTGGATATTGACTTCCTTAGGATACACTGTGAAACCGATACATCGTGGAAAGAACAAGATACAGTAGCGTGCTTCATTAATAAAGATTAACTTTGATAGGCCAGTTTAGGACATCAACAATTAATTAAGACAAAATTTAATTCATTGGAGAAAATACAAGGAGAAAACCTAACTGTAATGAAACACAATTTGAGGGAAGAATAGGAGCACAGATAAATAAATGATTTATATAGTAAGGAAAGACCGATTAGAGGATGGATTTAATGAAAGAATATCAGTTGTAAATTATTTCTGTGTGATATATAGCTTCTTCCCTAGTTGTGACATAAATATGTCCCTTACTAAATAGTTAGGAAAGAAAGACACTCAAAAATAAATGGATTTCATATAACAAATGACTTTGAAAAGACTGCGAAACAGACATTAGCCAGCGCTAAAAGCTTTTTAATCCGTTTAAGAGTTGGGTTTACCACTTAAGTACTTCAAAATATTGTTTTGTCTGTTTTAAAGCTTTTATAAAATCCTTTTGTTTTAATCTCAGTCGGTTATTTTATTCATGTCTGCTCTACGTATCCGCAAACCATAAAAGATGATAAACAAAAAATAGATACTACGAAATAAGTATAATACTATAAAATAGTATAAAGCCTAATGTAATATCTGATTTCCGACTGCAGTAATGGAGGTATTCCTTTAGCAAGATAATATAAATCGACGCTGTACTGTTCCTTGAGTCCGTTTCTGTAGTGATAAATTATGTCCTATGTAATCAGTCCCTACCAATATCTGAAAGATGGCATGTAGTTATTATTATTATTTTGGTCAATCACAGTAACTCATAAATTCGGTACTTTATTTTTTAGTCTGTGCTGTAATAAAAAGAAACAATACCATTTTATATGTACATTACTCTAAATATGACGTCGTGATGCTCTTTAAGTCCATTGATGTAAATATATATATATATATATATATATATATATATATATATATATATATATATATATATATATTAAATATGGTGATATGTTTTCTTAAAATATAGTTAATAAATTAAAACTATTTCAAAAACAAGAATACTTTTAATGAATATATTTATTCAAAGCTTTTATTCATAAAATAAGCTTTATTTTATTCATCAATAAGATGAATTAAATTAAGTAAATATATTCATTAAAAATATTCTTGTTTTTGAAATATTTTAAATTTATTATATATATATAATACGTTTTCTTGTTTAATAATTTAAAACAACATATGTTATTCAAATACAAGAATATTTATTAATTTATATCCAAAGTCTTTCGTTGGTAAACAGTACCAACATCATCAGGAATGAAAATTACAATAATCTAATATTATTGTAATTTTTATTCCTGATGATGTTGGTACTGTTTACCTACGAAAGACTTTGGATATAAATTAATAAATATTCTTGTATTTGAATAACCTATGTTGTTTTAAAAAAAAAAATATATATATATATATATATATATATATATATATATATATATATATATATATATAATATATACACGTATGAGGCTAGGAAATAAAAAGTTGATATCCAGGAAGAAGTATTAAGCAAAAGCGACAAGAATAGTTACTAAAAATACGGACAAAGTACTTAACCATCGTTCTATTTCAAGTGTAGTCATAAAGAGGCTGTGGGAACAAAAGAAGGGTCCAAGTATTTTAAGATAGGAGTTTTCAAAAACCAAAATACCTGGGTTATAATAACACTGTACCGTTAGAGATAGCTCTTTGTTAATGGGTGTGGGGATAACCAAATTAACTAAAATACGTAAGGGGGTAGAGATGATGCGAGGTTGGAAAAGGAAGTGGTCGGAGAGTCTTGGAGGAACTTCAAAAGAGGGCAGACGTATTAGGGGCGACTAAGTGTCAGCAATGTTAATAAGGGGTTAATTCTGTTAAATAGAATTAAGGAAATTGTAATTTTTGTGTATAATTTAAAAATGCGACGTAAATAATTTACTAAAAAATTAGGAAAATAAGTTAGTTATGTGAAAAGTGCAGTGAAGCATATCAACGGACAAGATCACAGGAACTCAACAAACAATAAGTACTTTCTTTTTACATTAAAGTTAGCTAACAGAGCTTTATAACAGTGAATTCAGAACAATTTTAAATTCATTAGTATAAAATAATAATCTAGTTTTTCCCCTCGTTCTATTTTATAAAAGATCCATAATAACGACCCGAGAGAAAGAACAATTAACTCTCTAATTATTAAACTTTATTGTATTATACCTAAAGCCTCAAGAATCCACCTTTCCTTAGCAATTCTAACATTAGTTAAGCAATCAATCTTGTCACTAAATAGTATTAATGTGAATGAGTATAATGTGTAAGAATTAAATGTTAAGAATAAATGCAAGTGATGTTAAATTTGAAATTGATCTTAATTACTGTAAATTCTGTATCAAAGAGATGTGGTGTTTGGTACTCATTTGATGTAAATAATAGATTGTATGCTCTTTTTGAGTTCCATACTACAAATCAAAGTTTCCCTTCTGTGAATTTAGGTTTTCTACTGCATCTGAACACTCCTGTACTGTTATATGGGGCAGCTATAGTAATTAAGTAACCCCGTAGCGTTCTTTGAGTCCCGTATAACTTAGTTAAAAAACTTTGACGTCCTCTCCTTTCAATTCCTTACAGTAAATATTTTTTTAATATAGTAGCACTCACAAACCACAAGACTCATAAATTATTAAACTAAAAGATAGCTCTGTTAAGTCGTTTGCTACATAAAATTAATTTCGTGCAGTTTTCTGAGTCCCTGATTAACTGAAGGATACCGTGTGGTTCTCTCAGTTACGTGATGAAAAAAAAACAAAACAAATCAAAGCTTTGTTATTTTTCAATTAAGTCTTTAGACATTAACTTCTCTATGAGGATGGATTCAGAATTGATGTCTGTGTATTTAAATTTGAAGTTTTACTCAACTTGAAAGGAATGGCAGTGGTCAAATACTTCTTTTTTCAGAAAATACAACTTTGTATACAACCTACCTCAAATCGTCGAAACAGTTACATTTCTTTCTATGCAAAAATTTTGGGAGTAGGATATTTCAACATTTGATCAAATAAAATGAAGAATTTGTTGATTTGAACACTTACTTCTATATTGATATTCTTGACTTTTTATGGTCGTTAATATGTTTATAAATTTAAACTAAAATTTTTAAAATTACGTATATGCATTATACGAAATTTATTTGCACAAATGTTTCCTAAATAAAACTATATAGGTTCTATAACTTTTATTAAATGTTTTTCATTTCATAAATTTTATTATTTTTCAAAGTAAATATCTAGTTTTTTTCTACACTCATATGTGAGCTTAATTTTATTTAAAAACTTTATTAGATACCATTAATTGAAAAGATGTTTTCAAATTTTAGGTATAAATGATTATGAAAACAACAATTTCAGAAATAATTTCTACTCCTCCAATGTTATTTTCAACATTTTTCTATGGAGTGGAATTATGAACATAAGTTTTAAGCGTATCTCGAAAATAAAAATAATTCCTGACTTATGTTTGTAAAACATCCCTTTACCACCTCTCTTTATGATTTTACTTATCTATGACATAACACGCACATACACACACACACACACACACTGCACGTGCGTATAAGCAAAATTGAACCTTTTTGTACACAATACTGTAACCTTTTTGCCAATCAATATTGTCTGTATTACCAACCGGATGATATAATATCAAGTATCTAACTTTCATAAAACACTGTTAGTTTGTTTCTCGACACTATAACAAGCTTTTCATAATGGAAGTTGATCAAAGATCAAAACATGCTTTGTTAAAGAGATATGTACGGTACTGAGAATTATAACATGGGCAGTATAGCTTACTTGAAGAAGAGTAAGAAGGACTTGCTCTCAACCTGAGAAAGAGAGATGTCTGCCATCATCTGAGCCTCATTTGTAGTACATCAATTTGAATAACAGTAAAGAATATAAAAACCTCAATTACAGTTTTCTATTCAACAATAAGTCTTTTAAGAAACTTAATAATATTTTTAAACTTGAGATTTCTAATCACTTTGGTATTTACTATTAATTAAACTAAAAGACTAATGTCAATACAATAATAAAAATATAATATTTATTATCAAGTTAGAATTGTTCCTTAAATGTAAAACTACCGAATTAATAGCTTATTTGATAAAACGCTCGTATAGATATAGTTTATGCGCTAAATATTCAACTGTAACGAGACCATGGTAACGGTACGTGTAGGGTTGGTATTTCTGTGTAGAATTCTGTTAAATAGATCCGAACGTTTAATATGAAGATTTAATATGATAGATTGGTGACAGACCTAAGTGGGGTGTGATGTATCGCTCGCTTAGAAAATATATATCTCCGTTAACACATCTGGAGCATCGAGATGGTTTCATAGAAATCATAATTTCTACAAATTATTTCTACTCTGAACGGTCAAACTGCAACATAGAAGATTATACAAACTCTTATAAAATGTGCTTTTGAGACACAAAGTGTTATCAATTGTGGCATTATTTGAGATTGTATCATTTACTAGCAATCTTGACAAACGTACTTGGTTTTTATTATCTTACCAACTGTGTTATATTAGAGTACATTGTGGATATGAAATCTGAATATGTTTTTGTACAGCTTACCTGTGTTTATATTAAAAGCTGTTGTCGATATTGCGATCTGTGTGTGTGATAATGTTCCTACTTAAACTAATTTTCCAGTAATTTTTGATATATCTATTTCTCTGGCAGAAAATGCAAATCATCATCGATCATTAGGATAACGAACATAAATACATGTAAATCCTTGGGAATTATTAATACGCAACGCTTACTTTTCTTAGTAGCTCCAATATTTTACTAAAGAATACTGCCGTTTTCTGATATATATATATATATATATATATATATATATATATATATATATATATAAAATACGTTTTCTTGTTTAATAATTTAAAACAACACAGGTTATTCAAATACAAGAATATTTATTATTTTATATCCAAAGCTTTTCGTTGGCAAACAGTACCAACATCATCAGGAATGAAAATTACAATGATTGTAATTTTCATTCCTGATGATGTTGGTACTGTTTGCCAACGAAAAGCTTTGGATATAAAATAATAAATATTCTTGTATTTGAATAACCTGTGTTGTTTTAAAATATATATATATATATATATATATATATATATATATATATATATATATATCGCAATATGTAATCTTGTGTATTAATAAAGAACATAAGTCAAAATACAAGTACAAGAAATTCAATTATAATTCTTGTATTTGTATTTTGACTTATGTTCTTTATATATATATATATATATATATATATATATATATATATATATATATATATATATATATATATATATATATATATAGGTGTTTTAGTATAGCAGCTCAAGTTGAAGATGTAATCAAATACTAAAAGTACATTAGAAAAACGCAATACTTGCTTTGCATCTCTCAGTTTCAAATAACTTTATTTTTAACGAGTCAGGAAAATTTGTATCTAAATAAATTAGAGGAAAACGTATCATAACTCTTAGCCACAAATATAGTTATTTAACTTACGGTGTGTTATTTGATCTCAGATAGATGATGTCACTGATATGTTTTACAGTTTTGATTTCCTCACTAGACGTTTACAATTTGATGCCATTTAAGATTTTTAAAATTACTTTTAGTAATGCATGGCATTTTGGTTTGAACTGACAGTAAAATATAAAAAAGGTAAACCAGTGCCCCACTAGGCTATTTTTCTGCTGTAACTCAACTTTTTTAAGAGCGTAAAATCGCCAAGAATCGGTGTACACTATACTTACCTAGTATACATAATACCTACCATTTTTATATTACAAGCTACTGGTCAGCCCTTGTGACAGTCCTTTAGCAAGCTGCCTTCGTTTCACATGCGCATGTGGTTAGTATCCTTATCGCGCGTGAAGGAATCGGGATATATTGCCCATGTAACAAGCTTTTAAGCTCCTCCCATTGAAAATCAGGAGTTAAAGGAATGAAACGGTAACTGTCACGTTAAGAATAAAATGGAAAAATCTGGCAAGAAAGACACGCTGTCAGTAAAAACCCTGCAATAGATCATACGGGATCCCTAGGGGTTATGGCATCCTTATAATACCTTTTTAATAAAGCTATTATAGGATTGGCATGCACTATTTCTTCTGCTGCCTACTCGAACCAGAATTGCCATGCAACAATAAACTAGTTATGTCATTCAAAATGGCATACATACAAATATAACAAGATGTTGAAATGTGTACATTTTATTTGTACTCTCTTCTTAGTTGTCGTTGCACCTTGATGTCAACCATCACTTTGGTAGTCGAATTAGGAAAAAGTCGCATTTTAGTTCGAATTTCTACTCGTGAATAAAAAAGGATCTTATAGGTATCAAGATACTCTACGCGGTATACTTTGCAACGGGAAAAATGACAATTGAAAAAAATGTAGTAATTGTCTAGAAAGGCCACGTTAGATAAATTCGGTAAGGAAGTAGATTCAAATAAAGAATAAACCAAATAACAATCTAGTAATTACAAATGGTAGAGAAATTCATATTTAGGTCAAATAACTTGATTAATAATTGGAAACGGTATCAAATAACGTAGATTTAGGGAAAGTATAGTATGAGAGGAAGCCTCATTCACGAGGACTCAACTTTTTTACTGGTAATTATATAGACTTGTCCCTTTATACTGACAATAAAAACGGCACCAGCGACAAAAAATAATGTTGGATTCGTGTCTAGGACGTAAAAATACATAAGAAAAGAGGAAACAAATTACGAAAATATTGGTAGCCACACGTCAATAAAGGTTAGTTTAGGTTATGTTTGTTTACGTTTATTTTTAAAAAACGTTTTAGGAAAAGGAAAAAAATATCAATATAACCAAATTTATTCTGACTGGATACCTTGTAGCTATATTTTAATAAATAAAGCCTATATAGTAATGTTAAATAATATTATAACCAAATCTATCCTGACTAGATACTTCGTACCTATATTTTAATATAGGAATATAGTAACGTGGTATACAATTACAACCAAATCTAGACGCTTAATAATAAAATAATAAGTCCGTAGTCATTGGTAACTGTAGCAACTGTGTGAAGAAAACAATTGTCCCTTCAAACTGACAATAAAAACGGCACGGGCGACAAAAAAATAATGTTGGATTCGTGCCTAGGACGTAAAAATACATAAGAAAAGTAACAGAAAATCACGAAAATATCAGTATTATTATTACATATACATACTCTTATACATAGTCTCACAGCAGGTCCATGAAATCATATTGTAAAATTGTGTTCATCCGCGATATATGTTTTCAAGGTAATGGCAGGATGGATTTCTGAAGCGTCGGTGGAAGACGAGGACGCGGAAGTTAAAATAAATACAATTAAACAAATATAAAAATTAAATTAACTCAAGAATAATGAGAATTTTAATAAATCAAGTTAACAACATCAACCGTATAAAAACCTATGAATGAAAATTGTGTAAAAATCACAGAGAATGAGACCAAACAACCATTCGTTGCTATGGGAACATCAACTGGATTGGCCATAATTGAAGAAGAAGAAGAGAGCTAGTTATTGCAAACGAAGTGAATAGCGTCACTTCGAGAACTCTCAAGGAACGCCCGGACGAGGCGGCTGTGTTCTAAAAGTGTGTAAAAGTTAAAAAAATGGAATACAGTCCTTAAACGTTGTATAAAATGTAGGCTCATGGTGCTGGAAGGAAAATTACCAACTACCAAGAAGAAGAGGGGACGTTAATCAAATTTTTAGTAAAGGAAGACAGGAGGAAGTATGTCTGGGTAATCAGGTAAATAGCATTTGACCAGGTTTTTACAACGTTTTATTCTTTTCTTTTAATGATGATTTTGTTTCTTGCTATTCGAAATTTAATAACTAAATTATTTCAAAATAATACATACAAAATTAGTATTGTTTACACCCGAAGAATTTAAGATGTGAGCATGAAATAGGGTTTATTTTCAATATGGCTTTATTTATAACCTGACCCATCATAAAGGAATTTCTTAATTTGCAGTCTTAATGCCATTTTGTTAAATATTAATCATGTTTTGTTTAGGAATATTAAATGTGTGAACAATAAATTAGAGGAATTAGGAATAGTTTTGTTTTATCAAAATGTTAATATAATATTTAAATGTTTCTTAAACAATCAATTTATGAAATAATATGTCAAATATATCAAATGAGGACAATTTGTGGAATATATTTTATTTTAATTGACAAAAAGAACCATTTAGACTAAACTAAGATATTTGAAAATTGCAATAGCCTAATGAAAACTATAGGAAAACTATATGAAAACTAATGAAGACTAATAGTCTAATGAAAACTCAAATAAGTGTAACTTATAAATGTCAAATATGTTTTAGATGAGTATTATTTAAGTAATAAAAAGGGATAAACATATTTAAAATAGTTTTAATTATAAGATGCTAGCAAGGTTATAACCAAATTATTACCTGTTGTTTATTAACATAATAAATTGTAAAGATTGTTAGCCAAATTATGATCAGGCAGGATTTTCCTTTTATGCAACTACAGATTATAAATACAAAATAGAACCATGTAGTTAAATATTTAATTGTAGATAAAGAGATTGAAATAAAATTTAACACAAAAAATGAAAGAAAAAGTTGGTGATAGACAGTAAATATTTACTTTAACCACATAGGAGTATTTATTCCAGTAATGCAGATGATATATCAAAAAAAAAAAAAAAATGTAATTGCATTTAGCTCTATAAATAAATCAAAATTAACCTGCAAATTGGTAAGACACATGAGGTTAAACTTTAAACAATTTTAAATAAACATGTGAAATTAGGTTAAGAAGAGGATAAATGTTTGTTATATATTCATCAAATTATTTGTTCCGTTACAAAACCTTCATTTAACAAAATTCAATTTTTAATAAATTCAAATAAATAAACGAACAAGCAACATAATAAAAAATAAAGACAACTTTGCAAAATAGTTAAATGATAAAGTTGTGAAACAAAACAAAATATTGCTATTTTCCAATTAGCTGGTAATTATTTAATTTAAGGTTTACTAGTGTAGAATCCAATTATAGTCTTAAAGCCAGATTGTCTCTCAAAAGCTCCATGATCCCGATAACAGCCTGCGAGGCATATCGGTGGTTAATTGGTATTTAATTTAAATTCAGGAGTTTGTTCACCTGAGAGATCTATCTTTCGGAATACAGGTGTTGTAACAAAATACAACCTGGGGTGATAGATCATTACTTTCCTACGGATATGGTTAGTGGTAGCATCAGAGAAGGAAAAGAAGGGGAGGAGCTGACCGGTAAGAACAAAAAGAAAGTGAGGTTTAGTGGTAACAAATGGTGGAGGCAAGTATACCCCGTAAGAACTGTTAGTAAAATGTTATATTACTACAAATATAATATGTTAAATTAAGTACAATAAAGGTATTTAGAACTTTCAGCGATGCTTTTTAAAGCATAAATTAACAGACATTTGATGGTCATTAAAAATATAGCCCTTTCAACTAAGTCATTCCCTTTTCTGTTATTACATCTGTATACATAAATAATAACAAAACTAAAAGTGAGTGTTGGGTAAAATAGGGCTACAATGATTAGATTTAGAAAACCCTTTGCCTGTTTCCGTATAATCAGTATCTTTTCAAAAGTAGTTTGGTTCCTTCATTTCAAAAAAGGAAATGTAAAGATTTAAAGTAGCGGGTTATTCATTGAAATGTCTTTGTAAGGTGAAGCCTTTGATCCAAATACAAAATTTACCCGACCAGGAAATCACTTTCTTCCTCTGTCTCTGAAAGGAGATCGCTTGTCTGTCTGTTCTCTTGCCTTTCCAGTTTCCGTTTACAAGGTTTATTTATTGTAGATCAAAGTTCAGGTTGAATTAAATATTTTTAGAAGTTAAAAAGCTTTTTGCCGGCCACTTTGATTAATGAACGTACTTTCGTAATTATTGTAGCAACCCCTTTTTTATTTTCCATTTATTTCCTGAGGTATTATTTTCTCCGATATAAATTGTTTCTAGCAAGTAGTAGAACTGCACGGCAGAGTTTACTAAATGCTAATAATACATACCTAATGCGCAAAATTTGTTTCCTTTTTTGGAGCCAGAAATTAATTTAATTTTTATCTGGATTATAAGTTACAATTTGTAACGGAAACTACGATTGGTTATGTTGGAAGTGCATACAGCATAATAGTTTATTTTAATATGACTCGTTCACTATGGCGGGTGCTTCACATCAATTGAATTATAACAAAATCGATTATATTAATATACAGAGAGAAAAAACTATATTTGTTGTACTTAATAATTTAATGACTTACCGTTAGTTAATTTAAAACTAAGGCAAACATTTTCGGTCAGTTAGGCATGCTGAGTATCGATTAGTTTGCTTGACAATGTTATGTATCAACATTTTTTTCCATTTTACTTACTATACAGGTCTGTTGAATCCTTAATTTATGAACTTCAAATGGTAGTTTCTCATAGAATACAAAACCTACAGAAAAAAGGTTTTCATCCAGCCTCTTTGTAAGTGTTTGCTGTTTATGATTCTCCCCTATTGGTGAAACATACAACATACATTACTCATGATTTTAACGCTCTCCTACTACCAAATACTTTTTTTTTGACAATGCCTATTCTATTCGATTTGTTCATTCAACATAACAGACAGGGTGATGAGCCTTTCCAACCCAAGAATACCATCCTGTCCAACGATTTCAAACGTCCATCTAAAATACTCAATGACCTTCTTGATTATGGAAAATATGTCTCTTCTACACTTACTTTCCATTCTCCTTACTTATTTACCAAACGATATTTTTTTTTACTATGCACACACA
Organism: Prosapia bicincta; assembly: GCA_036971475.1. Taxonomy (NCBI): domain Eukaryota; kingdom Metazoa; phylum Arthropoda; class Insecta; order Hemiptera; family Cercopidae; genus Prosapia; species Prosapia bicincta. Next base: position 170,778,812 of record JBAIZL010000001.1, on the reverse strand, counting down.
CACACACACACACACACACAGACAGACAGACACACACACACACTCACACACACACACACACACACACACACACTCACACACACACACTCACACACACACACACACACACACACACACACACACACACACACACACACACACACACACACACTCAAACACACACACACACACACACACACACACACACACACACACACACTCAAACACACACACACACACACACACACACACACACACTCAAACACACACACACACACACACACACTCAAACACACACACACACATACACACACACACACACACACACACACACACACGCACATTATTATGAATAAAACCCGTACGGAGTTATTTGTATAGACAGTGTGTATTATGCTTATGGCAATAACAAAAGCTTATACGTTGCCAATGCATAAATCTAATATATTTATGTATTATAATTATACACACAATAAAAGGTATAACAAATTAAAAGTTTTTTACGGCATTTTCTTCTTTTATTAGTCTATATCAATTATTTCCTTTTTAATAATAATGGTATACAACATCAAGAGCACAGTGGTACAATACATTGCAATGAAAATATTGGAAAGAACCCCAATACCACAAAAAAATAACAAATAGTACAAGTTACTTAATATTAAACCCTCTTGTATATATCTATTACCACGTTATCATAATTAGACGGTCTTATTACGCAATACAATCTATCAAACAAGAAGTTACAAACTAGAGTGACACTTCTTGTTTCCTATATTGCATTTTGTAATAAGTCCCTCTGATGATGTGATATGGTCATACTCTGTATTATTTTTTATTATTGTGTGGTATTGAAGCTCATTCCAATATTTTCATTGTAATAATAATAGTATTTAAATTTATAATACTTTATATACATTTGATGATTTTGTCTTTGCAAATACCATTAAAGTTTAATATAATAACTTACAATTGGGAATCGCATGCTACAATTACATTTAAATATAGCATATAAGTTGTCCTTTAACATATTATTTATGCTCTGCTTCATTAACAAACCAGTAACGTAATGCTGCATGTAACATCAAGTGTTTTCAAACAAATTACAATATTACGAAACCTATGCACGTATAATGTTGTATATTGCTATGGTAATGAAGTAATTTTAGGTGCGTACGTGTTTATCGTGTCTAGTAACGTTTGCGTTCTCTAAATTACACTACTCAATGCGTTTTGTGTTGTTTTTCTTCGGATTGGAGAAAACTATTTCGCATAGTTGTTACACTAATTGTTAACTATTTTTGCAAAACAAATTAATAGAATAAGAGACCTGAGGTTCTCTGATGGCATAGAATTATTTCAGACTCGACTAAAACCAAGCCTTAAGACTCCGTTTTGTGATTTTTTTATGATTAAGGAAGTCAAAAATTTATTTTTAACAAGTAATTACCAGCAGTGAGTAGGCCCTATAGCGTAATAAATTTGAAACGGTAGTTTATAATTTGTTTTTTGCTACTTATTATGAATGATATTATATATACTTTTGTAATTCTTCTATGCAGGGCATATTGTAAGAAAACCCATTCACTGCCTTAAAACGCCGCAAAGACATCCGCCTGATTTTTTTAGTCTTTACTAAATTTTAATCTTAATTATCTTCAGATAGTATATAAAAGAAATTTTTTAATACAAATGTATATTTTTTTCTAAAAACCTCAAATATTATTGTTCACTCAAATTGTGGGTGGTAGTCAAAAATATATATTTACTAGCTGTACCCTCCCACGCTTTGCTGGATGAAAACTAAGGAACAAAACAAACCAGATGTTTAATATAGGTTTAAATCAGCAAAGCTTCAAAGGCTAAGGCTATGTTATTTTTTGATCGAATCGTTGCCAAAATCAATCTGATAAGAAATGATTTCCCAGTTACTCCTGGCGCATCCTAGAAGAAGTTCCTACAGCTCCGTCATTTATTATTTGCACTATGATATCATGAATGCCCTTATGTTCACGCATTATTTTGGGAGTGCTTGATTCAAGATATTACTGAAGATCACCGGCGTTATAACTCTGTTCACCGCGCAAATCTACATAAAAAGCAGTCGCGAGTCGCGTGGATGTTGACATTCCCAAATGACCAGTACTTAACGGTTTGGCAAAAGGCGCAGCTAAATCACTCCATGAGCACAAAAAGTCCCTCGATTAAGGTGAATATTTAGTTTATATTGTATAATTATCTCACTGGAATGCTAGCGGAAACGCTTGCTTATGTAATTAAACTATGTAATTAGAAAAAAGTTTACATATGACTGTGCTAGTTTTTTAGCTAGAAGGTCGGAGGATCCCCTCTCTTGCAAAAGATAGGGCGGTTGCTGGTACCCAGCTGAGCGTTAAAAAAACAATTTTCACGTGGTTGCGAGTATGTTACTGACACGAAAAATACATATAAATAATTGTTGAAGCGGGCTATATATCGTCTAAAAATTTGACCTCAATAGCTGCAGAGTTTTTGAATTTTCTAATCGTAGACAAAATTACTCAACATTTTCATATATAAAGATAACAACAGTAAGCTCAGGAAAATCTAATATTTCTATGAAGCGGCAACTTCACATAATTAACAACCCAAATCTTTTAAAGAGGAAAAATATGCATTATAATATGAATAATTCACAAATGCCACGAAAAAGTATGGTAAAAGTAATGATGAATGTTTAATATTAGGATTACATTAAGTACTTTTCGTTTGTTTAGATAATTTATTTTTATTACTTCTCTTTTTTCTATTTATCCCTGCTCTTTTTGATTGAAATCTGCTCAAACATGTTATGACTGTCCCACGTAGTATGCACAGCTTCTATGGTATTTGTAGACCTACGCGTTTAACTCCTGTGTATTTAGTTTTAGTTGATTTCAAAGCGAGACCTAAATCCTATGGTGAGAGACGCATCCAAATCAGTTTTACTTATATATTTAAAGTTCGTTACAAAATTTAATTTCTCATTTTTTTGTTCCTATTGAGGTATTTTACTTAACGAAGCTTTTATAATTTACACGCTTGGCATAATGTTATTTCACAGCATACGTTTTTTTGACTCATTTTACATATTTCCTTCTACCGTGATGAAACACAGAATAAATTTTTTTACCCTATGTGCCGCTGTAATAAGTAACCCTGTCATGCTTTAACAGACAGAATTTAGACGGTTTCCTCTCCCTTGGCACCACTTGAAAATATTTAATGTAGCAAAACAGGGTTTGAAATCATTTCGTACGCACTTAACGTGGCACTGTTCGTCCTACAACGAGATTAAAGGCTATTCGGATTCCTTGTCAATAGCTTACTATTCTTAGAGACATTGAAGTTTGCAAGTTCTTTTGCTATTTCTAGGACAATTGTTTCGTTTATTTCCGGCAATTATTTTATTTATTTCATATTTTTACAAAAAATTAAAGCCATCAGTCCTTATGAACTAATATCGTCTGCGAAGAACAAGAAGAAAAAGATTCAGACAGTGACATAAAATTCCTTGGTAGAGAATTAATGTGGGTTTATTACGTACCTGCGGTAGACCTACTATCTATATGGGCAATAAAGTGGACTTATCGGTTACACCCGTTGTAATTCCAAGATTACAAAAGACTACTAAGGACTAATAATACGAAGGATAAAATGATCTTCTAGTATTTCGATATGAGGATCATTAGATAGGTGTCGCCTGCTGCTGATGACCTATTTTTGTTTGTGTTACATTGATGTTATTCTCTCATGTAATTATACATAGACATATTTCTACACCAATTTGTAAGTTATTATTGGTCGTGATTACTCTTATTCCGGCAAGAAACGCGTCACGGTTTTTAAGACCCAAACAGGATTAAGTAGGCTGAGATAAAATCTCCCGCGGTTGTTTGAGTTAAATGGAAGACGTGTGCAAGTTTGCATGCCTCTTGTGACCATTATCAAACATTTACTTGCTGCAGGCTTTAGGTTTGAAGTAGATCAAATTATAGTAGATGGGAAAATATGTAAGTTAAACTTAAAGATTTAAACATGGCTTGGTGAAATAAGATTAGTTATTTTAAAAATATTTATATTTGCAGTATTATTGGTACTAAGTTTTAAACTATAAACTAATGTCGAAAACAATCAATTTATAATTAGGAATATTAAAATAATGGCATAGTTGCTTGACTTTTATGTTTAACATTTTATTATAAAAGTGTGCTATAAAAATGAAATTTGGTAGTAATCCAGAGAAGTGATGGCATGGTATCCAGACGTATTAGGTTGATATTCCAGTGTTGAACGTAAATATATCCGAACGTTGAAGGTTTAATATGATAGATTAGTGACAGGTCTAAGTGGAAATGTGATGTATCTTTCGTTTTGATAATAGCCTATATGTCTCCGTTAATACATGTTGAGCAAAGAGATGGCTTCACTGGAAATATACTATCTATAAGGCATTGTCTTGTACCGCGATGGACGGGCAAACTACTTTAGATATGATTATTTACACTCAAATAATTAATAATAAAAACCAGAAGTTAGTTTAGTGAGTTAATTATATTTTGCAAACAAAAGTTAAAAAGCCAGTTTTTTTAGTTAAACTAGTGTTTAAATTTCATACAAAGCTACAAAAATATTCAATTCCCTGTTCCGAATAATATTAAATCATGTACGTTGGACTTTTAAAGCAATATTTACGATGTAAATGAGCTGTAAACCAATACCAAAAGAGGAAGTGAGTTAAAAAAAGTCGTAGACTGTAATGAGCGTGATAATTTAAACAATTACTGATGTTTGAACAATTTTATAGTTTTCAACTGCAGTAAACAAATATTGGCTAATATTATAACAGAATTTCTGTACTTTTTGTTTTCAATTTCATACGTAAAGTAATTTAAGTAAATATATTTAAAAGCATACATTTTAAAATGATTTATAAAAATTGAGTACGTTATTTTAAAATAGCCAAATGAAAACTATTCTAAAATAATAAGCATGGCATTTTCACCACCTAGTCAGCGTTACTCATAACGCTTTTTGAAAGCCTTTTAACAAATAAAACCTTTTGTAAAAGTTAAGTCTAATCTATTTCCTAATCTCTAATAAATAAACCGTGTAAGCAATGATTGATAAGGCAACCAAGACAAGTATTTTGGCTTCAGACTCAGAGAAAGGAAGTGATTTCCTGACTGGAGATATTTTGTATTTGCGTCAAAGGCTTCAGCTCACAAAACCGTCTCAAAGAATAACTCGCTACGCTGATTCTTTACATTTCCTCGCACAAAAAAAATATACTCAACTTCCTTCGAAAACGATACTGAGTATACAAACCAAGCAAAGGTTTAATAAATTCAATTAGGTTTATATTTACCCTTTATCCAGATTGAGTTTATCTTTTGTAAATAACCGAACACTAATGGTAGGTTATACAAAAGGGTCCTTAAATTTACGTTCAGAAAATGTGTGACCATTGAACTGTTTACAAAGGAACTTTAAAAATTTAATTGGTAATTACAGGAGCTCTCTGAAGGAGAACGATTTTGCAAGGATGTAGAGGTGTACAAAAATCGGCCTATTATCAAGATATTTATAGGACTGAAAAAGAATAGGATGAACATAAATTGAATTAAAGTAGGGATAGAAAATCCTATTCAGTAGTCCACTGAAACACAATGATTTATTCGGGATATGAAAGTTATGCAATCATGGTATGACGGAGGTATAGAGGGATATGAGGAAAATAGGTAGGGTTTAAGGAGGTACAAAATAAACTTTGTCTGAGAGAAGGAATAATCCTGGTTTACTAGAGATCAATTTAGTAGGGAGGGAAAGTTATACAAGCCCAGCTTATTATAACGAACTGATTTAACCAATAGCTGTGGAAGGATATAAGAAACATCGGTAGGATTAAAGTGGCGACACAAGTATCCATTCCTATATAAGAAAAAGAAAGGTAGAACTGAAGGAACGCGATTCAGAGGGGATAGGAATGTTTACGCAAGCTATCCGGTCTATATAGGCAGGGTTTGGACATAGGAAACAGTCGCGGGATTTTTCCTGTCAGGGTTATTTCTTGGCAGGTTTTTTCATCCCGCCCTTACGCGACACTTAACGTTCTGTTTCATTTCACTATCTCCTGATTTTCCATGGAAAGAGCTCATCAGCTTGGTACATGGACAGTCTTCCTGAATCCTTCACGCGCGTTAGGGATACTAACCGCATGCGCATGTGAGACGGAGGCAGCTCGCTAGAGGTTGGCTGCCACGAGGGCTGAGCGGGCTTTGGGGGCTCAGACCCGGGGGGAGGGGGAAAAAAAAAAAAAAAAAAAAAAAAAAGGTGGGATTAAGTTAGGAACATTGAGTAGACGTTGGTTTGCTAGGATCTTTCATCTACGCGCATGCGCAACCTTCAGCTCGTTTCCTTGAGTGGGGAGAGATGTAGGAAGAGAAAGATTTGCATCTATGTAATAAAAGAAACAGTATCAACGATAACAGTAGAACCTCGTGGCATAATGGCCAAGGTACAAGTTTATTAATCGTAAGTTTCTGGTTCAAGTCCCGAACTTCGATTTTAATTTTTTTTCTATAGATAAATTATTAACAGTAGCAGTTCTACAATTTGGAGCATGTCACTGTTCCCAGCGTTTTTACTACTAACTAGTTCTTTTCCCAACTAATTCTATTTTATTAGTTTAAAGTTTTAAAATAACTTTAAGAAATATTATTTGTCTTTAATGATGCCTATAAGTCCTAAAAAGTTAACTAGTATGATTTTTTTCCAAAATTAAAATCTCGGGACTGAAGACGATATTTTTAATTGTTGGCATGATTTCTTTTGTGGGCATAATTAAAATTATTTCAAGTTAATTGTTTTAACCTTGGCAATGGGTTTAGGTTAGGTTAGGTATTATAAAAAATCTATAAATGTCTTTTGAATAAAAATGGCAAAGTTAAATTTAATTTTTACATAGTGAGTTATCTTCCTTTCTTCTCATATCACAGTGATGGGCATATTCTATTTACTGTAAACAATGAGTGAAAAGTAATATGGAGTTAATATTGTTATTCATTTATGCATATAAAATATAGCTGTGTTGTAATTAACCATATGTATTTTTATTTTTTAAATAATTTTTTAAATACGATATGTCAGGCATCTTGACTGTCATTACTACTTCCCCCACTGCTGCAGTAAACCCTACATCGCTTCTCAGCTGTGACGTCACGCGCATGCGCGTTGATGGAAGATCCTAGCAAAAGAAGGTCTAGTGGACATTGCCACCTGTAATTATAACTTCTCACCTGAAGTAGAAGAGTTACCAAAGATTGAGATACTTTTTTTCTGCTTTACCGAAACTTTTTCTATCAATGTTATGAACCTGATACTTCAACGTCTTTATTAACATATATTAGTACAACAGTAAACAACACTACTATTTACACTATCCCTAAGTTTCAATTATTTAAGCAAAACTATTCATTCAAGTTAATTATACTTTTGAATATTTGTTGAAATTTTAGGCTTAATTTTTTTTTTAACTTTAGATTGTTTTATTAACTTTTTACAATTTGAATCTTTTTTCTTTGATATAAATTAGTGCTTCCGACGAGAAAGGAAGCGTAGTAATGACGTAATGTTAACTGTGTTGAACGTTGAAGGCCAAATTGAAGTGAGGAAGAATCCCGAAAAATACTAGGCTAATTAAACTTTCCGTAACCGAAATCAAAGCATTAACTTTGTCCATTCGTTAAAACTCTATCTACTCTTTTAAATAATATATAACATAAACTATAAAGTTTCAAACATGACATATTCTATAAAACTTTTTGCCTCTCTCACCTATTTCCATTATGGCTTTCGCAGCTAACCGTGTTTAATAAAAAAGCCTTTTCGATTCGAAATGTCTAATCCTAATATTTACAGCAAAATAACAACTACCAAATATAACCTAGAAGGTTTAAAAACATTATAAGGTTTAAAATAAAAATAAAAACATACACAAAACTCACAAATTATTCATTTATTTACTCATACGCGTTTCAATGACCAAGTCATCATCATCAGTGCGTGTTACTACTACAAACTCTAACTTACAACTATGGTGAAAGTAAGGTTACACTTCCGTATTTATACAGTAGGTTATATAGGTAGTATAGTTGCCACGCCCACTTGTCAAAACAACAGTTATTAACCCTACTTTACACATGATACATCAAATAGAAATTGTGTACCTAACTCAATAATTACAATAAAATGTGTAACATATAACATAATTACATATAAACAAAATAGATAATTAATATTACACTTTATTATTATGTCGAAATATTTAACCTAAAAGTTACAATAAATTTGTTTCCCCCCCCTTTGTTACGCTAATTACAATAATATAAAATTTGTAATAGAGCCTGACTCGTTTACAATATTATATTTATTCCTATTAATATACAATTTCCCATGCATCCAATTCACTACACTTAACAACGTTTTTTAACAGGGTTACATCGTCTACTTTAAATTCGTGCTCTTCCTCTGAACAATGCTTCACCATCGCAGATTTTTCTGGTCTATTATATTTAATGTGGGAAAAATGTTCTTTAGCCCTAGTTTTAATGTTTCTTTTTGTTTGGCCTATATATTTCAGAGGTCACTCGCTATATTTCAGGTTCCTGACTCCAGATTCCTGACTTTTTTTATTAGGTATGGCATCTTTATGGTTCCCTAACAACTTCTTTAGGTTATTTGCAGTGGCAATTGTAACATTCAAATTACTATATTTTCCTAGAGATTTTCTAATTTTATTAGACAGTGGTGGATGGTGTGTTATTTTTACCCATTTTTCCCCTTTTATACCCTTATTAACGTGCTTCTCTGATTGTTTATTGTCTTATTTTTCATCTTTTTGTGAATTTCATCTATAAACACATTACTACATCCATTGAACCTTGCTACGCTATAAATGTAATTCAGCTCATTTTTATAATTCTCCTCTGATAAAGAATTGAAAGCTGCTTTTTTATGTGATATTGTGTGAAATGAATCACTGGTAATAAATCTGCTTGTGTGAGTTGGTTTTCTATAAACATTAAAACTTAAAGTATTGTTTTTTCTTGATATTAAAACATCTAAAAATGGTAAACACGCCTCTTTTTTTATTTCAACCGTAAATTTTATACTAGGAAAAAACCATTTATTGCTTTACAAAACTTGTCCAGGCTTTGTTCACTGTCAAACACTGCAAATACGTCATCCACATATCTCAGCCATACTCTAGGAAAATATTTCAAGGTATTTTTCGCATTCTTTTCGAAATGACTCATAAAAAAGTTGGCTAAAAAACTTGATAGAGGGTTACCCATAGCGGTGCCTTCCTTCTGGGTGTAAAATTTATTGTTAAACTGCAAACTATTTTGAACAATACATAAATTAATAAGTGAAATATATTCATCCACTTCATTTGTACTACATCCCGAATTTTCTAACCAAATTTCACCATAGTTGTAAGTTAGAGTTTGTAGTAGTAACATTCACTGATGATGATGACTTGGTCATTGAAACGCGTATGAGTAAATAAATGAATAATTTGTTGTGTATGTTTTATTTTTATTTGTTTTTAACATAACCTCACAAGCTAAGCTCAAAGAATATTTGATTATAAGGTTTGTTTAAAAATCTCAAAATATGTAAGCCATTGTTAGCTGATTCCACTGGTTCAGAGCTGCCCGTACCTAATACAAAAGCGTCATAGGCTCTGTATTCCTAGAATAGGTTTGATCAAATAGCATTATTTTAAAAATGCTATTAACCTTTTAAAAAAATTAACAAAGCCACCAAAAAATAACAAAATTGTAAGGATTGGTAACTAGATTGAATTACATATAATATTGAAGATTTAACTAAAACTGCAGATAAAAAAAGCTTTAGAAATGATCGACTTCAATATATATTAGAAGTAGTTTGTGTACTATAGAATAATGTACAAATATACTAATGCCATACTATTTTTGTACATGAGTTCTAGTTCTAAATAGCTATTATAAAAATAGTTTGACTAAACCTTTTTTTATTTGATATAGTCTACTCCCAAACCTAATTTCATGAAACAGTAATAATTAAAAATATACTTCCGAAATCATTTGTAGATGTTCTTTCTTGGAAAACATTATTAAACACTTTTTTATCAAACGAAATTTACATATATATGTTCCATATTGCTTTATTTGTATAGGTTTTAATCAAATATGATAAAGTGAATTTACAATAGTAAACTAATTCCATAGCAATAATAGGAAATGCTTTGCCGGGTTCAGTATTAAATATCCCTATTATTTGTTTGGCAAATATAACTAAACGCTTTCTTTTAGTAGTCGCGGTTTATAATTTATATTTTCAATATTGCTTAATATTTTTGTGAGTTTTTAGGTTTAATCAATAATGGTAAAGTTATTACTTCGAACCTTATCTAAACCGTAGATATTGAGAGGTGTCTCAGGCTGTAGGAGACTCAGGAAATGATTACCCTATTTGTTAGATGATACGTCATTAAGAGACAATGAGTACGTGACAGATTTTTAGAAGTATATAGGAGTAAGTTACCTTACCTGTATGGGGTAACTGTTTATAATTAAATATAATCTTTTAAAAACACATTTAAGTTTCATTATGTTTACCGCACTGAATTTATGTAATGCATTTAGTTGTAAACACGAAAGTGCGGTAAGTGCCTCTAAAATAGGTAAATATTATAGTCACGAATGTTTCTGTTTTAAAGAAATTCACTATTTAGTTTCAGAAAATTTTTTGGATTATCATCGTATCATATGTACGACTGACCAATTTAGTTCATGATTTAAATTTATAGTACCTTGGTTACAGGTCGATACATATCCGAGCTATTTATAGATGTCCTTTCCGGTCACTGATAAGCGCCAGCCTCAAAGGCAATGCTGTTGCGATCACTAACAAATTAATTACATCCGACGTTATTTAATTACGACATGTTAGCAGTGAGAGTACATTCGTATGTTTATCCACGGCTAAACAAATTATTGTATTAAGGGAAAAAATTATCGTATCGATTGAAACATGAATATTAATAAGGAGTTGTCCATCAATTAAGCTAATACGTTGTCCATATGGCTATGAAACCATTTTGGAGAACATAATATCGTTCTGTACATAAATTTACATTTTGTGAAACTTAAATAGCTAGTTTTATTGTTGTTCTAAGTTTTGATATTTTGATAAAATACACAAAAATTATTATTGTTTTTTTTTAATATGGCAAAACAATAATAAAAACCTAACTATTAAATTACGTCAATTTAAAAAAACACCATTGCCTATCAAAAATGGCTCACCGAAACTATGTGAAGTGATGGTAATAAATATTATTACAAAATTTAGGCAAAGTTGTTTCGGTTATATTGTACAGAGTAACGAGGCTCTTGTCAAATATACTGAGAGGGATGCCTCACCTTTCTTGGGAGGAGCAGAAAGTCAAAACCTCCAAAGCAGGTTGATTGAGCAATGAATGAGTATACTACATTTCTGCATATCCTTGTAGAAGGACCTACTTATTTAATGTTAATTGTCAAAGTTAAATATTCTGAAACTGTAACATATTTGTATTTTAAGGAGGTTAATCCTTCCTTCAATTGTAAGTTTGGTGAACAATTAATTGTAGGTAAAACAGATTACCTATATTATAACCTCTCTCATTACACCAAGAAATTTTTGTTCCACTCATGTTTTTTACAACAGTTTGTAGAATACATTTCGTTCACTGTATTTGACATTTCACAAAAAGTGTGTATTTACAAATATTTAAAAGTTTCCGTGATCGAAGAGAGAATATCATCGTTCACCTTTTAAACAATTCTTCAGATGATCACTGCGAGTCACAACACTTTAGTTGCAAAGAGTACATGAACCCTTAAAAGATGGCACAAATAACCGAATATAAGTTCACCAGGAAATGGATAGCATAAACATTAGTTTTACTCTATACCACAATGTGTATGGAGGCTTGACTTCATCTGATATGTTTGCATTTCCTGGTATGGGAGTTTTCATCACTTCATCAAAGATACGAATATATAGCTACTGTATTAGGCGTTAAGTATGCGACATAATGCTTCAAAATAGCTGGAGGGCTCATGACTCTTGCTTGACTCGAGTGGATGGACCCGTTCTCGCTACCGAGAACATGCAGAGATAAATAACCACAACAGAGAACGCATCAAATGTTGGTGGATTTTGTTGTAAGGTTAAAAACGTATATGTTTAAACCGAATAAGTTAAAATCACGAACTTATAACTTATGTTAATTTATGAAAACGTTTTCGATAATATTCAGCTTTCTTCATCACTAACTCATTAACGAATGCGTTTGCTTCTAAACGTTTTTCATATATTTATGGTTTCCTATAAGAAGTCGTAATTTATAAATATCGAACGTATTGTAAGTAATTTTTATACTATAAAAGATTATGTATTGTTAAGGTAATTGAATGATTTCTGTATTGAAATAACTTGTGAGAAATATCTAATAACAATTTGTGAAGTGCTAGCAGTGTTTAAACGCCATGTCCCAATAAACTTTTATCCTGTATTTTTACAAACTTTAGTGATCCCTTTTTATTAAAATAAACTAACATCTTGTATTTACTTATAAGCTAACCAAGCGTGGTTTCAATTACAAACAGTAACTAATCGTTCAAAGAAAAATTAAAGTCATTTTCGACTGCTAGATGGAAGGTAAGTATTACTCTTTAATTATGTATTTCTATTTGGTAAACTCTGATGTGCAATTATTTAAAAGTAAGAGGAAACAATTTTAAAAAGGAAGTGAAAAGTAAATAAAAGTTTAGTGGAAACAGTATTGTAATTATTAAAATCTCGAATTACTAAAGTCCCAAATATCTTTCGAATATCTTTTCCAAATCTTTCGAATTTGCAAAACGTATAAAAATTTAGAACATGACCTAAACATTGATCTACAACAAATAAACCGTGTATACAAAGACTGAAAGGGCAACAGAACAGACAGACAAGCAATTCCTCTTCAGAGACAGAGGAAGCAAGTGATTTCCTGTCAGGGATATTTTGTATTTGTATCAAAGGCTTCCCCTCAAAAAGACGTGTCAAAGAATAATTTGCTGCGCTGGCGCTTTACATTTCCGTATGATTCCGTACTGATTAAACAAAACAAAGAAACTGTTTTCTAAAAACCAATTATGATTATACTTAACTACTTTGGATCCCCTTTGGGTTTATTTATTAATTATTGATATACGAGTATTTCTTCAATCTTTAAAAATATTACACGAGAAACGATCGTTGTCTGTGTACGTTCTATAGTTATTACATTAAATCTTCTATATGCACTGAATTATAATTGTAAAAACTTCATTTAGTAAGAGATCAGTGAGAGAAATACGTAAAAGGCAGCAAATTAGGCAAATACGATTAATAGGCGCTAAAATGGGCACGGCAGGTTTTACTTTTGAATTATCTATGGCCCAGCCCTATTAAGAAAACTAAATGCCATCAGTTTTGCAGTAATGTTTTAATTTCATTTTTTAACTAAGCTAAAAATTTATCAATAACTTTTTAACTAGTTACTTTTGAAAATATCCTTTTACTCTATTAATTTTATTTTGTCACTATAATCATTCTAATTTAGTTTAATAGCTATGACATTTGCATTTATTTTGCTTGTCGTGAATTTGCAAGAAAACGTCACAAAGATAGTGCGGTAAGATGGTTATAGTTCTTCTTAAAGAAACTAATTGAATATCGTTGACAAAATATTTTAAGAATAATTGACAAACCTTAGGAAAAAACGTGAAAATTCGAATTTCAGCTTTACATGTATAGTCTACCTCCGTATTTTTATGTTGTTGAGTATTTCAGTAAGGAATATATTTAGAAAACGTAAAAACCACAATTTAATCAATATTGTTTTTATATTTATTAAATGATCCTTTTATACAAACATTTTCTTATCATTTGTACTCGTAATCAGGCAATCGAAGGATCAATTTCTTTATTTTGGGAGTATTTTAGAAATTATATCCTTCTTCCAGGAAAGGTGTTTAAGTTGTAATGAATATTAACGTCAGCCCTTTAATTTTCTTATCTTTCCAATCAGTCGTATTTCTATAACTTGGCTACATCACCTTCTCCCAAATATCTTTATTTACATAACAAAGTTTCCATTTATCAGGTTTTCTCATTTCGTCCTTAGTAATATTCTTAATTTTCAATGAAATAATAAAAATCTCTGTCAACATCTCATTGTCTGTTTTTTGAAAATATATATCCAACCACTCTTTACTCCTTTGCTGTTGCAGAACTCTCTTTATAGTAAGCGGAGCTGGAATCTCTGTTACGAATTCGTAGCCTCGGTTGTGAAGCTCACCTAACTCCTGATTGTAGATTTTCGAAACAGCCGTGTCTTCTTCCCAGGCCCGCTTTTTCGCCGATTGATGACTTTTCTTTACCTCCAAACGTGCTTCATCTATAGCACCACAATGATATCCACTCGATGCCAAGACCTCTCCATTTTTACTTTTCATGTCACCTCGACACCTTTGTGACCTCTGCTTTGAACATCGTCAGAATATAGTTCCCTCCAAATTTTGGCGTCTAAAGTACGAAGAATAAGCGTCATAGAGAGCGCACTGCTTACCTTTGTTAGTTGCAGTAAGTTCCTTTATAGAAAACAAACTGATATTACAAACAAATATAGCACTGAATTAGCACATCACACAACGAAGGTTACAGCAATAGTGACACCGACATGTCGCCACACCGTTAAAGGGGATACAAATCCCTGGTGCAATGACCTTGGGCTTAGGTAGAGATAGTGGTTATGTTGGTTGGGCGCTTATTTCGTACATTCTATGTTGGACACCTATTTCACTAGCCACTTATTTAGCTAGGCGCTTTTTTCGTATATCCAGTAAACTAATGTGTAAAAGTTATAGAGAATGAAGGTGGGTGATAGGATACCTCCTATTATTCAATAAATACTCGCCGGTTACATGCCCTCCCATAGTTATTTTTCCAGTTCAAAAAGTTTTTTCCATTTTGCTTCGTCGAATCATCGCCTCGCGATACCAAAAAAAAAAATGCAAATTATTCATTCAACCGCATTAGTTGAATGGAGCCTAATTGTACTCTGGCCGTTTTACTCCTGCTTACTAATATTCCACGTGAACAAGTTTTTCATTTATTTTTACATTTATGGAAATTGAGTTGTGAAATTTAATTAATTTTGCATGTAAAACATTTTTTAGGTTTTATTATATCACAAAATTGTGGAAATTACAACAAATTATTATATTTCAGAGATATTATATTTCTGATTGAATTACGATTTAATTAAAATTCTTTCGTGATGTTAGTTTAAACTATTGTATATAACTATACAATAATACAGTTAATACCGGTTAATATTATTATTATTTTACTGAGTAAAATAGAATTAAGTTACGATTTAATTAAAATTATGTCATGATATTAGTTTAAACTATTGTATACATTTGTAAAATGTGTGAAATATTGCATAAATTATTATAAATGGTTATACCATTTAAAAACACGTTCTACTAAACGTTCCTTCAAAATATTTACCAAATCTTACAAATAAGTCAAATGTTATAAAAATGTTAAAAACAACAAAAATTTGATATATAATAAATAAGCCTTGTATATAAAGATGAAAAGGCAACAGAACCGACTGACAAGCGATTCCAATTCAAAGACAGAGGAAGCAAATGATTTCCTGGTTGGAGATATTTTGTATTTGCATCAAAGGCTTTCCCTTACAAAGACGTCTCAAAGAATAACTCGCTACGCTGAATCTTTACATTTCCGTATTTAAAAAGGAGAAACTCAACGACCTCTGGAAAAGATTCTGATTAAACGAAACAAGGAAACTGCTTTCTAAATCCAATTATGTTTGTCTTTAGCCATCATCCTCTTTAGTTTTATCTTTTTTTATATTGATCAGGAAAGGCATATTCCGCAGAAGGGTACCCGAATTTAGGTTCAGAAAATGTGGATCTCTTTAACGTTATTTAAGAGAATTCTAAAAATACTAAAATGGTGTTAAATAGCTTTATAACTTTTTAGGATAATACTTGAGAGACGTCTGTTGCATATGTACGTGCTTGAGTTTATTACATTATATTATAGATGTTTTGATATGTATTTGTAAAAACAATAGCTATTTGTAAAAACTATAATCACAAAATAGTATGTCAGCGAGAAAAACTACGCAACAAAGTGGGCAAATATTGAATAATAGGCAATAACATTGGCACGGCTGGTTCAATATTATAATTGAGTAAGGCCCAAACCTAGTTAAAAAACTATATCATAAATATTACAGTGATTGTTGAATATCTTTTTTATATTTAACAAAAAAATTTACCAATAACTTTGAACTACCTTTCGAGACTAAATGAGATGTGAGGGACACCGATCAAAAGTGCACAACTTACGAATCATCAGGAACTTTAAACTGGACACAAACATCAACTCCACGGAGGGGACAACATAGTAGTGGCAACCGTCGCGTCGTTTAAAAAGCGAGGCTCGAAGGAATTTATGATTGTAAATCTATACAATTTTATCAACTTGAAATTGATTAATTTTTATTTCTTCGTTTCATATGAAATTATTTTTATGAATTTAAAAAACAATTCTTCGTTTATAAATATTAAAAATATATAAACATATATTTTAATAATAACATAGAAAGACATATTTTATGTCAAGTATCGTAGATATTATAAAGTACACATAAAACGACTCTTAGCAGGATGGATTTTCTGGTTGAAAAATAATTTTTTGAATTATTAAATTTTATTTTATCACTATATTCATTCTAAATTAGTTTCATAACTACTAAAATTGCATTTAATTTGTTTATAGTACATTTGTACAAAAAACGTGAAAAGATAATGTTTGAAATTAGTTATAGTTCTTCCTAATAAAATAGGCTGAATATTGTTAACAGAGATTTTTAACTAAATCATGATAGCCCATAGGAAGAAACAAAAACCAATTCAACGTTCAACTTTACAAGACAAATTTATCCGAAAAACATTTTTGAAATTCGCTAAATATTTTAAATAGGGCAGAATATAATATACAAGTCATAACTACAATTTAAGGATGCCTAATCTTTAGCACGCGTGACAAATAAAGGGCGACTAACAGATTGCGTGCTATTAGGTAAAAAGACATGTTTAGCGAAATGTTCAAAGTTCTATATGAGATCCTAAAGATGTATTTGAATAAAGAAAAATTATAAACTATTTATTTATATAATTTTTTATATTATCACACATTAATCATTGAAAATTTACTTACAGATATAAACATATTTAGCTAATTCAACATATCAATAAATCCATTTATATTAAAATTAAAGTAACTAAAATTATTATTCGCGAAATCATAAACAATAAATTATTCTTATAGTACAAACAAATGTCACGCACGTAAACAGTAAACAAATTTAGCAAACACAATGCGAAGACTAAATACGACACAATTGGCAGACGCTGCATCCTGCCGAAATTTCGCGTCATACGCGCAGGCACAGACCACATAATGGCGCCTGGTGGCTAAAACAACAGAATGTGGATCGGTAGCACGTGGCCGAGAATAATAAACGTAGCAAAGGAGTTTATTTACACCAGACAAACATAGTCACACATTGTAATGGACTTTAAACAAACAAATAGGACTTCCATTTATAAAATATTGTAATTATGAGATATCCCGTAATACGCGCTAGCGGAGATTACAACCTTACGCGTATAAATCACGTTATACGCGTGCAAAGGGTTTAAAAATAATCCTCCCCATAAACATTCTCTTATCTTTGTACTCGTTATCAGGTAAACCGTCGAATCGTATTTAGAATATAAAAAGGTATATTTTGTTGTGTTGAGGTGATTTTAATGAGTTTTTATCCTGCTTTCAAAGATAGCGATTTAAATGCAAAGAATATTAAAGTCAGAACTTTTATTTTCTTATCTTTTCAATATATCTTATTCCTAAATATGGACTACAGTACTGGCATTTGAAATGCCATTTATTTACCAGTTCTAACAAAGTTTCCATTCAACAGGTTTGCTCATTTCGTCCTTAGTATTATTACTCGCCCTTATTCTATATAACCTTTACATATTAGTTTACTAACATACCACCGATTATTCATTCTATACTCGCTAGTTGCAAAGTCCTCATTCGGAAACTTTTACCAACATTTTGCCTCGGGTATAATTAACTTTTTCAGTGGAAAAAGTTTTTATTCATTTTGCTTCGTCGAATCATTGCTTAGTGATATCAATAAAAATACTGCAAATTATTCATTCAACCGCATTAGTTTAATGGAGCTTAATTGTGTTCTGTTCCTCTTACTCCTGCTTACTAACGTTCCAAGTGAACAAGTTCTTCATATATGTTTACACTTATGGAAATTGAGTTGTGAAATTGAATATAACTTTCCATGTACAACTTTTTTTAGGTTATAATTAAAAACAAACTGTGGAAAATACAAAAATTAATAATTTTTTTCAGAAATGATACTTCTGATTGAAATACGATTTAATTAAAATTCTGGAGTGCTGTTAGTTTAAACTAGTGTATATAGTTATATTGTAAGTGAAATATTACTTAAATTATTCCTATCTAAGGTGTGAATAAATTTTGTGTTAATGATAATAGAAATTCAAAACCTATATTATGCATTCCTCTTCACACTTTATACTTGACTTTTTACTTTATACAATATTAATATACCAATAATATTAGTTTTATCTTTGTAGTTTTAATATCTCAAAATAATATATATTTTTTAAATTTTATTTCAGTCGTATTTATTTATTTGTTACTAGACACAGTTAGTTTCAGAAACACTTAGTTTATTCTCTAATACGTCTATAATTTTCAAAAAAAGACAAGTCTTTAAAATGTTAACAAAAACTAACTCGATTTGATTATATGAATTCAGTGACAAAAGGGAACATTAGAGGGTATACATCCAGCCACAAGTAAAATCCAATAGGCCTACTGTATAATCTGTTTGGTTCGAAATCTCTAATCAATTTTTAGAGATATTTAAGCAGAAGAAAGAAATAAACTCCGGCCCTAGGAAAGAAGCATGAATACAATTATAAAATAATTGGATTCCAGGGTAAAAAGAAGAAAAGGTTAGTTTGATTGTGAGAATGTTTTATGCAAATAAAGGGAGTTTTTGAAATTTAGTTCAGAGACGTATGTAAAAAAATGGTTAAAGCTAAATACCAATTATTAAAAAAATTAACATTTTTCATAAACCTACTTCAAGAATTTGTAAGTGGTCATACGTCAATTCCACTCTTTTATATACTATGTAAAATATCTCAAACTGCTTCGATATACAATGTGGCTGTGAAATCTGAATTGTATACTTATAAAAAAAAAAAACACGGTTTATATTATACGTATTTAGTCGATATTTCTAAGTTGCTTGTGTGTTGTATTATTACTTACACTTATTTTCCACTTACTTATGACATTTTTATTTCTGCGATAGAATATTCAAATAATTATCCGCTATGTTTACCGAACGTAAATACATAAAAACACCTTAGCTTATATAATATATAAACTTTCCTAAAGTGGTAGGTATTTTTTTATTAAATAGGACGAATATTTTGGGACATGCGCCCTATTGTCGACTCATTCTCCGTCACATATTAATATATGTAAAGTGTTTAATATAGGTAAAGACAGGAACAAATTTTACAAGACAACTATTAAAGTACAGTATTAGCTTTCCATCTCGCAGTTGGAGGTTACTTTAATTTTTCTCTGGACGATTAGTTAGAGTTTGTATTTAAAACCATGTTTGGGGTAACTATTAAGTAAATACAGCATGATAGTTTATTTTAATAAAGGCAGTTCACTATGGCGGGTGGTCTACAATATGGAATTTATAAATATCGATTATATTATTGTAAAAACAATAAAATTATTTTTGTTTTACCTAGTAATTTAACTACTTTGATAACTTAGTATCTAAGTAAATTTATAAAAAAGTACTATAATTCTTAGCTATAAATATAGTTATTTAAATCCCGGTTTGATATTAGATCCCAGGTAGATTCTGACAATGATATGTTTTACAGTTGTTATTGTTAATATGAGCGCTTCTCACTAAATGATCACTAATCGACACTTTAAAATTACATAACGCAGTGTTGTTACAGCAGTGTTGGGTGAAATATTTGAAATTTAAACAAAGCGATCTAGTACCCCATTAGGAAGGTTTTCTGTCAGTAAATCAATTTTTAATACGTAAAATGCACATTAGACTCACATAATACTGATCTTTTTTCTGTCACTAGTAATCACAACCAGTCCAGCCCTCGTGACAGCCAACCTCTAGCAATAGCATGCCTCCGTTTCACATACGAATGCGGTTAGTATCCCTGTAGCGCAAGATTTATCGCGATGGGTTACGCATGCCCCAAATGGAAAAGCTATTTCCATGAAAATCAAGAGACAGTGATATGAGGTTTTAAGGATCGCGCTATAAGCGTGATGAAAAAAACCTGGCAAGAATAAAAGAATTCTAAAAAAACCCTAGATAGATCATGCTAGGTAACCCAGAAGCTAGGATGAGATATTCTTATGATATCTTATTAGTGAAGCTACGATAAGAATGGGATTAACTCCTTCTTCTGCTGCCTACCCAAAACTGAAGTAGCTTGTAAAAAAAATTATTTATACGCATTTCATGCAAAATGGCACTCATACAAACATAGGAAGTTGTTAAAATACCTTATTTTATTTATACTTTGTTCTGAGTTATCGTCTCATCTTGAGGACAACAAGTACTTTGTAATTTAAATTGGAAAAAAGCTTATTTTAGTGTGAAATCCTGCCAGTTGGTCAAAGGCTAGAGGATAGTAAGTTTACCAAGTCTCTCTGCGCCCAATACTTACGTAATATATTTATTTTGACCACTAATCTACCAATACTGAATGCGCTCTGTTAATGATATGTTTAACTACTACAAATATTCGGACGTTAAATTAAGTACAAAAGAGATATTTAGATCTTTATTGAAGCCCTTTAAATCATTAAATGAACTCACCATTTAAATGAATGGGTTCGTAATAAATACCACCCGTTTAACTGACATTTATTTTGCTATAATTGAATATGCACACATTAAAATAACAACAAAACCTAAGTGTAAATAAAAAGTGACTGAAGGGTAAAATAGTCAGGTAATGATTGGATTTGGAAAACACTTTACCTGCTTTCGTTTAATCAGTACATTTTCAAAGGCGTTTGATTCCTTCTATTCAAATAAAGAAATGTAATGAGTTAAAATACCAAGATAATCTTTGAAACACCCTTGTGAGGTTATACCTTTGATGCAAACATAAAATATCCCCAGCCAGGAAATCTCTTCTTCTATCTCTGAAGGGGTATCGCCTGTCTGTCTGTGGTGTTGACTTCCCAGTCTCCGTTTACAAGGTTTATTTATTACATATCAAAGGTGACGTTAGATTGAAAACTTTTACAAGTTAGAAAACTATTTTCATTAAAAACTTATCACATTCATAATTCTTGTAAAAACCAAACACTCGTTTATTTTTCTTTTATTTATTTAGATAATTATTTCTCCAATAGCAACTGTTTCTAGCTAACAGTAGAATTGCACAGTAGAGTTTACTAAATATTAAAAATACGTAATTAATGCGCACTATTTGCTTTTCATCACGCTGTTGGAAATTACTCTAATTTTTCTTCGGACGAATAGTTAGAGTTTGTAATTGAAAGCACGCTTGGTTAGCTTGAAGGTAATACAGCATTATAGTATATTTTAAAAGAAAGGGGTCACTATGGCGGGTGCTTTACGTAAATGGAATAGATACGAAATCGATTTCTTAATATATGTAACAAAAACTATAATTGTTTTAAGCATGCGTATTAATTCAACGACTTACCGTATTTAGAATTTAAGTAAGTTCATTATTAAATTATAGAGACAAACGTTTCTGATCAATGAAATGATGATGAATAATTCGGTCGAAAAGTTGCGTATCAACATTGGTTTCCCTAATTTACCTATATTATAAGGTGAAAGGTGAAATAATTAACCCACATGGTTATAGCGCTCTCCTTCTAACAAAGAATACCATTCTGCGCAAAGATTTCAATCCTTTGTCTAAAATACTGAACTGCCTTAGCTAGCAGATCGTCCTCGGTGCCAGAATATCTTTCTCCTTCACACTTACTTTCCGTTATCCCTACCTATCTACAAGCTATAGGTTGTTTATATTACATGCACGCACACACACACACACACACACACACAAACACACACACACATTTTCATATCGCATAAAGGTTACAACAGTAAGCTCTGTAAAATCATACGTACCTGCTACTTCAAATATTTCTATGAAACTCCAACTTGACAACTAAATTAGCAATCCAAATCGTTAAGTAAATAATATCCATTTATAATATGTGTAACTTACAAATTGTGAGATAAAATTATGGTAAAAATTATGATAAATATCAAATATTAAGATTATATTAAATACTTTTCGTTTGGATAAATAATTTATTTGTATTACTTCTTGTATTTCTATTTATCATTGTTCCTTTTTTGATTGATATCTGCTCAAACATGTTATCACTGTCCCATATAATATGCACCGCTTCTATGGTATTGGTAGGCCTACGCGTTTAGCGCATGTGCATTTAATTTTACTGGGATTCGAAGTGACAAGCTATGGCGGAAGACGCATCCTAATCAGTTTTACTTATACATTTAAAATTTGTTATATAATTCAATTTCTCATTTTATTTGTCTCTATTGATTTATTTTACTTAACAAAATTGTTACAAAATACATGCCTGACATAATGCTATTTCTCAATCTACGTATTTTTGACTAATTTTACATATTTTTCTTCTACCGCGTTGACACACAGAGCAAATTTGTTTACCCTTAGAGCCACTGTAATAAGTAACCCTGTCATGTTTACACAGTTTAGACTGTTTCATTTCCCTTGCCACCAGTACAAAATATTTAATGTAGCAAAGAAGTTTTTGAAATCATTTCGTACGCACTTAGCGTGGCACTGTTCGTCCTAAAACGAGATTAAAAGCTATTTTTATTCGCTGCCAATAGTTTACTATTCTCAGAGGCATTGAAGCTTCCAAGTTCTATTGTTAATAATAGAATTATAGTTTTGTTTATTTCCGGCAATTATTTTATTTATTTCACCTTTTTATAAAGATTTAGTCAGTATGAACTTTATATCGTCTGTAAAGAACCAAAAGCAAAGAATTCAAACAGAGGCATAAAATTTCTTAGGAGAGAATATAACTTATGTGGGTTTATTGCGTACCTGAGGTAGACTTATTGTCTATCTTGGAAGTAAAGTGGAGTTAACAGCTACTCTCGTAGTAATTTAAAGACTATAAAACTTTAAACCTCGTAGATATAGAGGTTTGCGTGTTCTATTAATAATACTAGGATTATAGTTTTGTTTATTTCCGGCTAATATGTAAGTCTATCAGTCAATATGGACTAATATCGTCTGTAGATGGGAAGGGAATATATGTGGGTTTATTGCATACCTCAGTAGACCTACTATCTGTCTGAGTTATAATGTGGAGTTATCGGTTTCACCCATTGTAATTTAAAGACTGTAAAACTGTACAGAGAACTAAACAGGACGGAGAATATATTATTCCTCAGGCGCTTTCATTAGACGAACATTAGAGAGGTGTCTCCTGCTGCCGAACAGTTATTTTTATTTGTATTCCATTGATGGTTTTTACTCATATATTTATACGTACCAATATTTGTACACCAATTTGTATTGTATTACTTGTTTTTATTACCTTTATTCAGCCAAAAACGTATCACGATTGCTCACGCCACTAAGGGGTATGAGTGGAATAACGAACCCCCCCAAAAAAACGAAAATTGTGATAAAATTTCCGGGGGTGTGGGAGTTAAAAGGGTGACATGTGTACAAGTTTTAATGCCCAATAGATATCTCCTGAGACCACTATCAAACATTTACTTGCTGGAGGGTTTAGATTTGAAGTAGATAAAAGTTTAGTAGATAGGAAAATTGTTGGGTCCAACTTAAAGTTAAACATTCAAATATTACTATATTAAATTTAATTATTATTTTTTTTCATCTTTGGTATTAGCCGTAATATTAGTGTTACATCTTAAATTCTAAACATAAATAAAAATATAGTTAGGCATATTTTTTGAGTATATTTGCATCCCTTCCCTAACAATTCAATATTTTTCTCTGTTGACGCGTTTCGGAATGACTCCAGTCAACAGAGGAAAATTTTGTAATGTTAGCAAAGGCAGATAAATGTACTCAAATGTATGTAAATAAATATTCCTCACAGAAACTAGTAATCTATATTAGGAACATAATTAATAATATGATACTGATATAGCTTGTTCATTTTATTGTTTGACCTTTTGTAGTGAAAGCCTGTTTTAAAAAGAAAATTAGTTAATAATCCAGAGTAGCGAGACAAAGGTATCCAGACGTGTTAGGTTGATATTCCAGTGTTGAACGCTGTAAAATATACCCAACGTTGAAGGTTTAATATGATAGATTGGTGACAGGTCTAAATGGAAATGTGATGTATCTTTCGCTTCGAGAATATATGTCTCCGTTAATACACGTGGGGCAAAGAGAGGTTTCACTGGAAAACTAATTTTTACTCGTATCAGGTATTGTTTCTTCAATAGACGGGCACTCCACTTAATACATATAAAGTGGGCACTCCACTTAATAATTTTCTGCAATTTTTTTTTAAAGACAGTATTTAATTTCAAATTTGTTATTGCTGGGAATTCCTTTTTCTAATGTTAAGTTACTGTAGCATCGTAATCTTGTTAGCTCCCAGAATCAAACAAAATATTAGTATCGACAATACAGGTTATACGTAATTTCCTTAAGGTTCAAGGCCCTGTATATATTCTCACTTAACACACTGTGAGTATTCAGATAAAAAGTGACAGGAAATTTAGCCTAAATTGTCCGTTAATCTATAGCTATTTAACGTTTTTAAACACTTTTATCTGATGTTCATGTAATTATTTTCAAGTAGGCCTAATTATAGGCTTCATACACAGATTTAATTTTGTTGTTGTTTTGTATAAAGAAACACCTTAATCATTACCAAACCATTTAAACAAAGGCAATAAACAACAACAATATCCATGTCACAACCAATGCCTTTTTAACCTGATAAATCAAATTATCAGTGATTATAAACACAAGTTTCTATAAATTACTTAAGGTTTACAATTTTTGTTCTATATCCTAAGCCTCTAGCGATGGTGGTGTTATCAATGAAACGCGTATAGGAAAGTAACCTTATAGTTTCGTTTATGTCCGTTATTATATATTACCGCAACCACCCATAATATTTCTAAAACGTTTATATTCTGGCAATGTGGAAATTTGCTGATACATCTATAGACTAAATGTCTACAATAAGACATAGAGAGTCAAGTCTTTATTATTAGTAATTACAATTTCCGTTTGATACTGCCTTTTTGACAGCTATACTTGTTCCATTTACCACTGACGGTGCGTACTTTCATTTACTATTTCTATTTTATAAACCCTCTTTCAAATAAGAAAATACTGTTCTGAACTTAAAATTGTTTTAATTCACAAATTATACAAAATTTTAAATACATTATACCGATAGACGGAATATAGTAATTGATATTATAAAAAAAGGCAATTGAATAAGTTAATTACATTTTGCAAACAAAAGTTTACAGGTTTTAATTGAAACAAAGTTTTTCATGAACACAAAAATTCAAAAATATTCATTTCACTGTTTAAAACAGTAATAATTATTTCACATATTGTATGATTTATTGAGCAATATTTACGGAATCAATAAAATGTACACAAATGTAGTTCGAAAACGCGACTTAAAATAATTCGTTAGGTTGTACTGGTAATTTAACCAATTATGGATGCTACATTAATTTTATTATGTTCTACTGCAGTAAAAAAAACAATTAGTGGCTAATATAACAGAAAGAGTTTTTGCATGGTTTGTCTTCAATTTCATATGTGAATTGATTTAGGAAAATTTATTTTAAGGCATACATTCCTAAATTATTTGGAATTACAGAATATTATATTAACATAGCCAAATAAATATTATCTTAAAATAACAAGGATGGCATTTTCACCACTTGGTACACATTTTATTTTTTTTAATTGATATTCTTATCATATTTTCCTTGTTTTAATCATGATTTATAATAAATAATACTGATTCAGCAGATGTTACTGATTTTGTGAAAATAATCCAGAAAATAAAGTGTAGAATTTTCTTATTCAGATTCGTGGTTTTATGTAATATTTTATATTAAAAAGAAAGCTGATTTCACTTTTGTTTTCTGAAAATGTTTTGTTAGTTTAGAGCAATGTAGAAAACGTTTCTGATGCAAAACGTTCAGCTATTATATATACAGGGGTAGGTTTGCGTATACACTATGGAGTCAAAGAAACTGAGCATGAACAGATCGAGCTAATGGGACACTTATTTACAAACATATAGGTGAGCTGACCTGGGTACTTGTCACCTGCCGTTTATCCAGCCTCTGCTAGCATTACTGTTTATAATAAATAAAAATCTATCATTAAGTTATTATAGGCTAATATACTAAAAATGTTCCATATTATTAGGATTTAATGGATATATGTTAGTTTTTTTTTAATTTTGTACATTAGCGTTTGACAAATTTCTCTAAAATATCTCATTCAAAGTAAATACTGAAAGATGCAATTATTACTCAGGTTGAAAAATATATTTTCGCTCTTCTACGACTGATAAAGTTTCACGCACAGACCCCTCTGTCGGTAGATGAGTATCGGCAATTGCAGGGCGTGACGGAAGTGAGTGTACATTAGCTACTTCTAAGAAAGACCTATGTTGGTTTGGGTTTTTTTTCCTTCTCTATACCTAACCTGTTAGAGATTACTGATTTATTGAAATAAACTACTATCAATCTTCTATCATATTATACTTTACCATGCTCTGAATGTACCTAATACATTTCCGGTTATAGATAATCGCCATCTTCACACAGCCGATCCAGTTATCATTACATACACGCTATTAATTAAATTCAACGTTATTTAATTACTAACAAGTAACAGTGCGGGATCATAAGGGCGTTTGTACTTGGGCAATTCAATCATTGCATGTAACTGTTAGGCAAAACATGTTAATGTCAATTATAAAATTAATTTCTAAATTTATTAAATGAAATAAATACCTTGTTCATAGTAAACCTATGTGAGTAGCTAATCTATTAAAAGGGACAACTTTTGGAACTAACTGTTGTGAATTTATAGTAAATAAAAGACATAAACAGTTTCTAACCAAAATTGTGTTTCCTTAACATTATGTATATATTGAATTGCAGAGCAACCATTCTCGGACATATTAAAAAAATATTATTGACCTACGTATTTGATTCCATTGAAGATTGTTGTTTTACATTTGAAATGTACTTGAAATGAATCAAATATATTTGAAGCTAGAGACTGTTTGTTTGCTATTCTTTATTACATCTTTAATCATATCAACCAAAGTTACACCTGATTGTGTTTATTTCTCAAAACATAAATATTTCTTTAAAATTAAAGTAAAATAACTTATTTAATATAACACTAGATTATTCAGATTTCGTAGATACACCAACGTTTGTCAAGAGAATGGAGTTGGAATCTTGCAAATAAATGGTATACATGTAATTTGTTTGGGTCAGAAAGAGTTGCTTCTGTTGTAAACTTATAGCACACAAATCTAGAGGTTTTTCTAGAAGTATATATTAAGTATGAGAAATGTAGAATGCCCCTTTAGAGTCATCACGTACGCAGATCTACTGGGCAATTTGTTAGCCTATCATAGTAGGCGCAGTACACATCACGTGACCCTTGATCTAGGAGAATGTCAAAGTGAAGTGAATTTCTGCGGTAATTTTAACAAATTCTTGTAGGAGGGTAACCTTCAAACTGCCTTGTTCCAATTATCCAGAAAATAAATATTCTGAAGTAAATTTATTGTATGTCTCCTGGGAAAAGTATCAAACCCCAATGAATTCAAAAAGAGGCTATTTTTTTACGTTAAAGAAAAACATTTCTGTAATTTAGAAACAAGAGGAAAAGGGAGAATCTCAAAATGAGTCAGGGCTATCAAGAAAAACACAAGTATTTCACAATTGAATATCAGCATAAAAGAGTGAAAAGTTTGCCGTCAGCCTTTTGAGGGCTAAGGAGATGACATTAACTGTAAACTAAAACATTACACAAAGCAGTTGAAATACCTTTATTAGAAATTATTAAATTAAAGGTAGACATTTATAGTTCCTCCATTAAAAAAATATTCTACCAACTAGAAATCAAATTGATTTATTAATATATCATAACTCTGTTTTCCTGCTTATAAAATTACTTCAATAAAACATTACTCTTTGAATATTTTTAAGCTGATATAATTTAATTTAATCCTTCGAACAATGTGTAAGGCGCTCAAAATATCAGTTAAATAAACGTATCTATATCTACTATCTACTTGTTTGTAAATCTACTGATTTGTCAAGCTTTCAAAAATTAATCAAATCATTCACCTTTTAAAAAAAAAAAGATTTCATATGATCTGTTACACTCACGAAATGTAAAGAGAGTTGTCGAAACAACACGAACTATCTCAAAAAGTGGGATATACCAATTATATGATTACGAATTACATTCATGCTTCCTTTGGGGGTGCGGTGATGTAGAAGGATGCTTGTAGTCATTCTGGCTGAGTGACATAGGTTGGAAGTGCTCCTCACTGGAGCAAATAGTTCATAAATAAACTACAATAGGCATTGAGGATAAGATGTAAAGATCCAGGATAGTGACGAGACAAATCTCAAATTGCAAGAATGGTTTACTATACCAACGATATGAAGGGATGACTACCAGCTGACGATAGGACGGAAATAATAATTTTATCCGTAAACTTGTTTGACTATGATGATCAAGGAAACTTTTACAAAAAGTATAGATCAATGAAAAGTTTTAGCGTGATAAATACCCGACTCGCTGAGCGTATAAAATATAGGTAAAGTTATGAAATCTTACTAAAGCATATGGTTTCTGCACGAACTAAAAACTAAGAGTTTTTCTGTATCTCATTATGTTTTAAAAACCTTAATATAATTATAAGTTTGGTAAGTATTTAAATTATTAATTTTAAACCTAACTAACTTTAACGATGTTTCTCAAAACATTCCATATCGTATTAAGATTTTAATAAATTGTTAATTTTATTAATTAAATCAATGAAAATGCTCGGCCACCTTTATTTAAAAAACTATCATGTTTATTTAATTTAAAGTTAGCCAAGCATGTTGTTTTAAAAGCAAACTGTAATTGATTATCGATGGAAAATTAAAGTAATTTTCATCTTTGAGAGGGAAAACAAATATTGTGCTTCACATAATTATTTTTTATTTGGTTACTCAGAAGTGTAATTATTTTCAAACAGTTTATATTGCAAATATACAAATACGTACACTATTCATTAATGCTCAGAAAGCTTTCTAACAAGTCAAACCTTGTGTAAATATCTAATCCAACCTCACTCCTGAACTCTAACAAATAAACCTTGTATGCAGAAATGGAAAAAGTAACCAAAACATTCATTTTGGCTTCAGAGTCAGAGGAAGCAAGTGATTTCCTGACCGGGGATATTTTTATTTGCATCAAAGACTACACCTCACAAAGCCGTCTCAAAGAATAACTCGCTACACTGATTCTTTACATTTCCGTATTAAAAAAAGAAACTTAGCGTCGTTTACAAAAAAATACTGATTATACGAACTGAGCAAAGGTTTTATAAATTCAATTATGTTTGTATTACTCTACTATTTATCGAATTGGAGTTTATCTTTTGTAAATAACTGAAGAGGACAGGTAGGCTAGACAAGAGGGTACTTAAATTTACTTTCGGTAAATGTGTGACTTTAGAATTAGAATAGAATCACTATAAATTGTATTTAAGTAGAGACATGAATCATCCCCAATTAGATCTTTCCATCCTTGAATTGGGATAGTTATCGTCGATGAAATTATGTTTTTCTGCTTTACATACACTTTTCTATCGCTGATATATAAACCTGATAGTTCGACTTCTGTATTTCCCTCTAATGGTATAACAGTAAACAACACTATTTATGCTATAGCTACAATTCAAGTATTTGAGAAAAAGTTTCTTTCAAGCTAATTATACTTTTAAATATTTGTTGAGATATTTAGGCTAAACTATTTCGTTGCATAAAACTTTAGATTGTTTTAATAAAGGTTTGCATATCAAAATCTTGTTGCTGTTCATGACGAGCTGGTTGTTAATTCTTATGAATTAATTCTTAAGAATTAAGAGTGTCGTAAGACGAAAACGTTTCCTCCAAGTTTAAATTAACAATTTAACATCTTTTAGTTAACAAAAAGTCTGGTCGCAAGTAAAAGCAAAAGTGTAATAAAAAAAAGGTTTACAATTAGAATCTTTCTCTCTACGAAATAAATTAGTGCTTTCGGCGAGAATGGAAGGGTGGTAATGACGTAATGTTACCTGTGATGAACCTTGAAAGCCAAGTTGAAGTGAGGATTAATCCCGAACAATACTAATTAAACTTCCCGTAATCGAAATCAAATCGTTAACTCTGTCCATTTGTTAAATCTTTAATTACAGTTTTCATTAATGTGTAGCATAATCTAAAAAGCTTCAAACGTGACATATTCTATAATACTCCTTTTCTTACCTATTTTTATTATGGCTTTCGTATTACCCGTATTTAATCTTAGATCGGAAATGGCCAGTCTTAAAATCCAGAGCAAACTTAAAACTAGCAAATAAGACCTACAATTTTTCGAACAAGGTTTAGATTGAGTTTTAAAAAAGTCAAATAATGTTTGCCTCTATTACTTAATTCCAGTATGGAGTTCACAGCTAATATTCTTCAATATTATAACAAAATTAAAATTAGCTATTTTAAATTTAGTTCTACACGACTTGCTACAAGATTTGCTACGACAAGACGAAAATGTCTACAGAACCTGACTTTGCTCTCCGAAATGGTTATACAGCCATATCGCATTTACGGACAAAGTGTTAGTTTGATGGATAAATAACCCCATTTCTGATATCCATAAATTAAATAATATTGTTTTTATTTTACACTAAATACAAATATTTGTTCACCAGAATATAAAAGTCTAGTTTCTTCATTGCTAACAGGTCGTAAGTAGATAAGGTTGGATAAATTAATATGTGATTGCAACAGCACTGGCTGTATGAGGCTGAGCTTAGCTGTGACGAAAGATACTAGCCATAAATTACATCGACCAGTAACAAAACGTCATATGTGTTTGAATAAAATAACAGAATTGGTCAGTAATACATATTACACGATAATATTCAATAATAATATTCGAAAACTGAGTAGTGGAAACTCTTGAAACCTAAAACTTCGATATTTAACTACACAAGTATACACAATTAAATGTTTCACATAAATTCAGAGGAAATTAAACATAATGGAACTCTATATGTGGACTCTACTTGATTATGTTTATGATTGTTTATTTTTGATTAAAAACCGTTAGCTCTATCAGGTTAAGTAGGGGTCTACTATTAGTGTGCTAACTATCAAACAGGATACATATTTCCTGACTCTGACACATATCTAAATATCTACGTTTAGTTAAAGTTTACATGTTACCACTTTTAGCGTAGTTGATTTAAATCTATAAAAACAAAATAAAATATTAAGAAATATTGAACAAATAAATTGTAAACAGCGACCAATATAAGAAAGTGTTTAGTAATCTTTTCTAAACAAATGATATCTTTTACTGGTTCAATAATGAATTTTCTTTAATTATTATGCAGTTAGATTAGTTCTGTGAAGAAATCGAATCAAAATATAATTACGTTTTTTGAACCAAACTTTTCTTATAGTATTAGGAACTGTACATTTAGATATATGATTATACTGTATATTAATATAAAATTTTATAGTACACACTACTTATACTATATCTAAAGGAATCGTTTCTAAAGCTCTTTTATTATGCAGTTTTATTCACCATTTCATATGCTTCAAACTTGTCAAGTATATTTACAATTCATTTCTTTCTAGTGAATGTTCTCATTTTTTAACATTTATGAACAATTTGAAAGTTTTGTATATGATTGCTGATAGATCAGACCTATTTCCGGAGTGCGATGATACCAGCAAGAGCTGTAAATTCACCCTTACCCCTTCTAGAATCAAGATATTATTATATCTCTTCTTCACCTCGCTTCATTTCACTTTACATTTTTCTTTTCCTTGATTCGCGACGAGTAACTGGTAGACACTTCCATAAGACTCCTAAACTGAGTAGGCCTACTTTATGTTTGAGCGCCTTAACACATGACGCCAATATCATTGCCTTTCCGAGATCAGGGGGTGTAAGTGCAATCATCGTTTTATTTTGACTTTTTTGATAAAATCATTCCACTGTCCCTTATACTCGATATCAGCTAAATCGATATATTGCTTTATAATATAAAAGATCTATTGTTTTATGTTGAGCGTACTTTTATACAGTTCCAGCCAAAGTCATTTTTTCCAAAGAGAATTGAAGTCAGACCTTCATTTCTTATTTCTCAATCATTCTGTTTCTAAAAGCTGTCTACAGTAGCGTCATTGGAAACATTTGTCATTTCCCAGCCTTATTAAAGTTTTCATTCACCACGTTTGCTCATTTCGCGTTTACTGTTGTCACACAATCACGCATACTTCCTCATTCTATCTTAATTTTAGTATTGAATAAATGCATATGTTATTTGACTGCCTACAGATTACAAACGAAATTTTCTCAGCATCAACGTTAATCAACATTTTCCCTCACTAATTTATTACCTTAGCTCTGATTATTATCTTCAACGCCGAACGTTTTCATTCATTTTACGACATCTAATCATTTCCTCGCGTCAACAGAAATCATAAATTTTCATACAACCGCAGAAGTTGCTAATTGCTCTCTGGTTCTTTTATTTCTACTTTTTTCGCTTCTCCTGAAAAGGCTCTCATATTTTTAAAACAAGACAATTTATTTGTGTAACTGAATTTAGTGTTTCATATAAAATTGAGTATTTGTAGATTCTAATGGAACTCAAAGTAGCTGAATGTACAACATAATAATTAATATTTCAAAATTTATTTGTCATGGAATTATGTTTTAATTGACATTAAACCATAATATCGTTATAAAATATTGTAAATTAGTTGATATATTCTTTTCTTTTTCCATAAATCCTTTACAAAGAGCTACTGAAAATCTATATAAATATTTTGAGCTATGTATTTTTCTGAAGCAATATTTTTTGTGAAACGTACGTCTGCTGTAAATTTCAGTAGTCTTTTCTTTCATCTTTTTTTCTAAAATATTTATCAAATGTTATTATTTTTTTCTTTATTACGTTCATAACATTTGTAAATTTCAGTAATCATTTCATCACATTAAACTCGTTTTCAAGTTTGTTGTAAGACAAAGATGTTTAAAGAGTTAATAGACGATTAGTTTAAAAATTTCTAAAAGTAGGGAATATAATGGAGTCTGAAGGGATGATGATTCTGGAAGTGGTGAATTATAGCTCTCGCAGGCAGTATCGCATTCCTGGAAAAATTTCATCAAACAGTATTTATCTTGAATAAATGTTAAACGATTAAAAAATTAACAGTCACAGAAAAGAACACAATTGTAACGATTAGAGACTAGTTTGAACCAAATGGAATATTGAAGATTTAACTAAAATTGCAGATGAATAAAGCTTTAGAAACCATCGCTTTAGATATAGTACAAGTAATTGGTGTACTATAGAATAATGTACTAATGATTATGTACTGTAGAATAATGTATACTATTGCACTACTATTTTTCCAAATAAGTTCTCGTTCTAAATAGGTACACCACAAAATATTGTGATTCTAAACGGATATTTTGATTTGATATATTCTCACAAACCTAGAAGTAATAATTAAAAATGTACTTCCAAAATCATTTGTAGATATTTCTTGGTTAGAAAATATTATTAACCACTTCTTTATTAAACTATTTTATATTTATATATTCCCTATTGCTTATGTTTATAGTTTTTAATCAACTATGATAATGCAGTTTCTTCTAAACTTTTAGAGGTGTTCTAGACTGTGGCAGATTCAGTTAATGAGTAGCCCGTTTGTTAGGTGAAAACAATATTAGTAGTATAAGGAGACAACGAGTAGGAGACAGATTAATGGGAGCATAAGGAGACAATGAGCGGGTGAGAAACAATACAATGGCAGATTGATACTAGCATATAGAAGAGTATCATAACTACCCTCTACATTACTCTTAGAGCTAACTGTTTACAATTATTCATAAACAATGATAAAACACTATAATAGTGTCCTTAGTTAGCCTTTCATTATATTACCTGTCTCGTAATTTATTTAAAACATTTAGTTGTAAACAAGAATGAGCGGCAAGTAAGTCTAAGATATTAGATCGTTATTGAATGAGAGTATACATTTTAAAGAGCGTTCACTATTCAGTATTTGAATATTATTTTGGATTATCATCTTATTATGAGTATTATTGGCCAATTTTGTTGAAGATGTGAATGAATAGGATCTTTGTTACATGTTGATACAAAGCTCAGCTAATTATAGATGCCATTTCCGGTCCCTGAAAAAGCACCAATCTAAATAGCAATACTGTTACAATCTCCTACACATTAATTACATTCGATATTATTTAATTTCTACCTGTTAGCAGTGAGAGTACACTCGTTTGTTCATCCACGGATAACAAAAAGATTGTCATTGGTCTAAAAAAATAATAGTATTAATTAAATTATAAATATCAAATTGGAGTTATCCATTCTTGAGCTAATAATTTAGGATATTTGCAATAAAATATATTCGAGATCATAACAACGACCTGTACATACGTAATTTGAAAACTTGTGAAGCTCTAAATTTTGATGTTTTTATAAAATACAAAAAAATTACTGTTTTTATTTAAAACATGACAAGACAATAAAAGAAAACCTGACCATTATAATTACATCGGAATAGAAAAACATCACTGCTTATCAAAAAAAATGGTTTATCGAAACTATGGGAAGTGGTGGAAATAAATTGTATTACAACATTTAGGCAAAGTTTTTTCGTTGTTATACTCTACAAATTGGTTTATGAGGTTGTTATAAATAGGACTGAAAGGGATGCATCACCTTTCTTGTTAGGCGCAGAAAGTCAACGACTTCAAAGCAGATTGATTGAGCAATGAATTAGTATACCACATTTCTGCATATCCTTGTAGAAGGATCTACTTTTTTAAAGTTAAATGCCAAAGTTAAATATTCTGAAACTGTAACATATGTGTACTTCAGGCATTTTGACCCTTCATTTGTATGTTCGATGAAAAATTGATTGTAGGTACAACAGATTACCTATACTATAATCTCTCTCATTATATCAAGAAATGTTGGGTGCACACATGTTTGTTACAAGAGTCTGTTGAATAAATTTCGTTCACTATATTTAACAATTCACAAAAGTTCAAATATTTGAAAGTTTCTGTGATCGAAGACAGAGTATCATCGTTCCTCTTTTAAAAGATTTCTCTTAAGATCACTGCGAATCAAATCACTGCAAGGAGTGCATGAATCCTTAAAAAATGGCACAAAACACCAATGGCTAATAAGTTAGATTTCTCTATACGACAAAGCATATGGATGCTTGAACTCATTCTGAGATGTTTGCATACCCTTATGTGGAAGTTGCCAACACTCCATCACAGATTCGAATGTATATATGCTGTAATAGGCGTTAAGTATACGACATAATGATCAAAGTAGATGGAGGGCCTATGACTCTTGACTCTAGTGGATGGAAGCGCTCTCTCAACCAAGAACTTGCAGAGGTGAATCAGAGGACCACTACAACAGAGGACGCATTAAACAATTTTGTAATAAGGTTGAAAAACGTATTTGTTCGAACCTATTAAATTAGGATCACAAACTTATAACTTATGTTAATTTATGAAACGTTTTCGTTCATAATAAGCGTTCTTCATCAGTATTGCATTAACGAATGCGTTTGTTTCGGAACGTTTATCATACTTTTCTAAACTCTTTTGAGTCGGGATTTGTAAATATCGAACGTAAATCATTTTTATTCTATAAAAGGTTATGAACTGTTGAGGTAATAGAATAATTGTGATATTGAAACAACTTGAACGCAAACTTTTAATTAACTAGTAAAATACTAGCAGTGTATAAGCGCCACGTTCCAATAAATTTTTCAATACTGTATTTTTACAAACTTTAGTGACCCACTTCTAACAAAATAAACTATCATGTTGTATTTACTTACAAGCTAACCAAGCATGCTTTCAATTACAAACTGTAACTAATCGTCTACGGGAATATTAAAGTAATTTCCAACAGCCAGATGGAAAGTAAATATTGTAAATAAATGTATTTTTATTTGGTAAACTCTGTGTAATTATTTAAAAGTAAGAAAAAAACAATGTCAATGAGGAAATGAAAAATAGATAAAAGTTTAGTGATTCCAGTAATATAATTATTAAATACGCGAATGACTAAATGTCCCAAATATTTACCAAATCTTAACACAAGACAAATCTTGTAAACATTTAAACCACAACGCAATCATTATTATATAATAAATAAGCCGTTTATTCAGAGAATGAAAAGGCAACAGAACAGACTGACAAGCGAACGCCATTCAAAGACAGAGGAAGCAAGTGATTTCCTGTCAAGGATATTTTGTATTCGCATTAGAGGTTTCCCCTCACTAAGACGTCTCAAAGAATAAATTGCTACGCTGAATCTTTACATTTCCATATTTAAAAAGAAGAGACTCAACCACCTCGGAAAATGATACTGACTAAACGAAACAAGTAAACGGCTTTCTAAAACCAATATGTTTATACCTACTACATTAGCCTCTATCCTCTTTGAGTTTATCTTTTTTTAAATTAAGCAGGAAGAACACGTTACACAAAAGCGTGCTTGAATTTAGGTTCGGATAATATATATATCTCTTTAGACTTTTCAAGAGAACTATAAAAAGTAAAATTGTTTTATATAGATTTATAATCTTTTTGGATATTACACGAGAAACGACTATTATCTATGTACATGCTAGGGTATAATAAATTATATTTTCTAGCTCTACAGATATATATATATATTGTAAAACACTTCATTACGGCGGTGAGTGGCAGGCGAGAAAAATTCTAAATAAACATTTAAAAGGGCAAATGCGAATAATAGGCGATAAAATAGGCACGTCAGGTTAATATTCTTAATTATCTATGGCATAACCCTAGTTAAAAAAAACTCTATCGTAGCAAAATTGTAGTGATTGTTGAATATTTTTTTTTTTAATCAACAGAAAATTTACCAATAACTTTTTAACTACGTTTCGAGACTCCAGGGTATGTGAGAGACACCAACCAAAATTCTACAGCCTACACTAGGCATTGCCTACTTCTTAATCCTAAAGGGCCACTTCAAAATTTTCAGTGAAGACGAGAACCACACAATTGATTCCTCACGTACATCAATAACCCAAATGTAACCAAATCGTATATCGTATAGTATGCGTCGTATATTAAATATTATAATTCAATAAACGATACGCAAGCATTTTCTTATACATTTACTCTCAATCTCAATAGACAAAGCATCAAAAAAGTATATTATTAAATATTTGTTGTTATTTATTATATTATTAAATATTTGTTTTTATTTAATCATGTTGCCAACGGTTATCAGAACACAGCATTTGAAAAAAACTCTGATTTGTTTAAATTTAAAATCATTCATAAGTGTGTAGGCGTACCTATTTTGCTTAGTGAGACAATGCAAGTTCAACAGTTCATCAAAATCATTTTGAACTGAAGCGGTTGCAACCTGTAGCAGATCTCGAAGATGGTTTTCTGTAAGTCTGTTGCAGTATAAAATTATATGTTGAGTTGATTGTTTAATTTCATTGATGAAAAAGTTAATTTACAAAGGTATAACATGAAAACTTTTTGAAGACAAGTAGTTTGGGTTATTTCTCCTCAGGCACTTGTCTCCAAAACGCAACCACTTTCCGACCTTGTCTGAAAACGCAGTACCACTTTCCGACCTTGTCTGAAAACGTAGGTCACTTTGTAAGCTACAGAGTTGTTACTGGGGGTAAGAGCTGTGTTCAACCTATCTCCTATAACCTATACCGACCTATCTTTTTATGTTTTGCATTTATTAATAAATTAATAAACTAATGTTTTTAACGTGCATCTAGGGCCGCATAAAACCAAGCCCCTAGGTCTCTACTTGCCCATCCCTGACCTACACAATCATCAATAACTTCGAAGGGGACACAGAGATAAACTCCACGCTAAGGGAAAAATTCGTAAGAGGGATGACCATCGTTATCAAAGGCAAGGCTCGGTTGAAGTTCCGATGGTAAATTTCTACAATTTTAACAACTTGAAATTTAATTATTATTATTAATAATTTCGTTTTATATAAACTTATTTCCAGTTTGAAATAAATAATTTAAAAATTCGATTTAATAATTATCTTGTTTTAAAGTAGTAAAATTATATGTCCACTATCATAGATATTATATATAGTACACGAAAAATGAGTTTTGCCAGAATGGATTATCTGGTATCACAAATATGTTGTTACGATATTAAAATTCATTTTACTGCTATAATCATCCTAAAATAGTTTCTTAGCTATGAAATTTGCTTTTATTTTGTTTGTAGAAAGACCCCAAAGATAACGTGGAAAATTAGTTATAGTTCTTCCTAATGAAACATGTTGAATATTGTTAACAAACATTTTTAAGGAAACCATGATACTCATAGAAAGAAACAAAAACCAATTCAACAAGTTCCATTTTCGTGACAAATGCAACCGAAAAACGTTCTTGTAACTTGCAAAGTATTTCACATAAGGCAGCATATCTTTCTTATAAAAGTCATACTAAAAATTTAAGGATACTTAATAAATATTCTTCTTTATAAATATTTTCTTATCTTTGTACTCGTTACCAGGCAAATCGACAAATCACATTTAAAATATAAAAAAGTCTATTTTTTGTGTTGAGAATATTTGTATAAGGTTTTATCCTGTTTTCAGTGAAAACACTTTTAGTGCAAATGCATTAAAAAAACGTTTTTGTAAGTCACTAAGTATTTTACATATGACAGAATATCTTATAAACGTCATATAGGCCTATTATAAATTCAAGTATACTAAATAAATATCCTTCTTTATTACATTTTCTTATCTTTTGTACTCGGTATCCGTTAAATCAAAAAATCGCATTTAGAATATAAAAAGGTCTATTTTTTAGATTATTTTATAAGGGTAAAAGCTTTTGGTGCAAACAATATTAACGTCAGAACATATTCATATCTTTTCAATCAATCGTATTTCAATCAATAATCCTAAAAGTTAGCACCGCAATTCGAAATACTCTCTATTTACCTTAATAAAGTCTCCATTCACTATGTTTGTTCATTTACTCCTTTTCATTATCACTTTCATCACTTTTATTATTTAACTTTCACAAATTAGTTTACCAACATGCCTCCTATTATTCAATAAATACTCACCGGATACAAAGTCCTCATTCGGCAACTTTTACCGACATTTTGCCTGAGGTATAACTAATTTTTCAGTGCAAAATGTTTTTATATAACATTTTGATGATTGTATAATCATACAGCCCCGTACGAAGGACGGGTACTCTGTTAGTTTATGTGTGAAATATTCCATAAATTATTCCTGTATCAGATGTTATTAAAGTCTGTGTTAATGATAATAGAAA
This sequence comes from Prosapia bicincta, assembly GCA_036971475.1. NCBI lineage: Eukaryota > Metazoa > Arthropoda > Insecta > Hemiptera > Cercopidae > Prosapia > Prosapia bicincta. The sequence goes on along the minus strand of JBAIZL010000001.1, from coordinate 170,738,758 downwards.
CTCAAAACGTATATTTAACATTCCTCTTCGCACTTTATACCCAACTTAAATATTATTATACATATTTAGTATAACAAAAATAATAATTTTATAAGTAGTACTTTAAATAGTGCGAATTAATATATTATTTATATTTTTTGAAGTCATATTAATGTGTTTGTTAGTACACTTAGTGTCAAGAAACACTTTATTCTCTAACTAAGAAATCTATAGTTTTCCAACAAAAAAAACGAATCTTAAAATGGTAACACGATAAAAAGTAACACGATTAGATTCTGTATATCCATTGAATGACAAAATGAAACCTTGGGTAAGTAAACATACAGTCCCAAACAAAATCCAATACTGTCTAATCTGTTTAGAACGAATATCTAGGCACATATTAATAGGGTTTCTAAGTTGTAGAAAGAAATAAACTCTGGCCCTAGAGAGAAATATAATTAATTTAACATTGTATTAAGCGATTGACTTCCAGAGTGGGAGAAGAAAAGGTTATGTTACGGTGTTAACGTTTTATGCAAACAAAAGAAGTTTTGGAAACTTAGTAGAGAAACGTTTGTATAAAAAAATGGTGTAAACTAAATACCAATTAAAACAAAAAAACAAACAATTTTTCCTATCCTGACTTCCAGAAAGACGGAAGTAGCAGTAGTTCACTTCCAATTTTCTATACAGAAGTACAATGTGTCTATGATACCTGAATTTCATACTTTTATACATCCTAACTGGTTTTATATTTAACGCATTTCTAAGTGTTTTATGTGTGTTATTATATTACTTGCAATTATTTTCCACTTACATAACGACTTTTATTTCTCTTATAGAATATTCAAATAATTATCCAGCTATATTTACCGAATATTATGTATTGTTTCAGCTTATATAGGAGTATACCATCCTAAAGTGAAAGGTATTTTTTTTGTTAAGATAAATACCCTAATATTATGGACATGTGCCCTATTGTCGACTCATTGTGCGTCATATGTTAATATATAAATAAATATGTTTTTAGTATATCAGTTCAGTTGACATTTATTTCGCATAGAAGTAGTAGAATTGCAAGCAGTAGTAGAATTGTAAAGTAGTAGAATTGTAAAGTAGTTTGCAAAGTAGTAGAATTGTAAAGCAGAGTTTAACAAATATTAAAAATATATAAAGAAAACGCAATATTTGCTTTTCTGCTCTTGCTGGAAATTACGTTAATTTTTCTATGAAACCCCGCTTGGTTAGCTTTAAAGTAAATACAGCATGATAGTTAATTTTAAACGGAATGAGTCACTATGGCGGATGCTCTACATCAATTGAAATAAAACGAAATCGATTATCTTATAAGAGTATCAAAAGTCTATATTTGTTTGTACTTAATGATTTGACGACTTTTTAAATTTATAGTTTAAGTAAGTTTATTATTAACTTATTGAGACAAAGTTTTCGAATTAGTTCTGTCGATTATGTTTAGTATCACTATTCTTTGTTTCCAATTTACTTGCATTATAAGTAACCTCTTGGTAGCTTTTTTTCTTTTCTCCTTGCCCCTGGTAGGGGAAATATCCAACCCATATCACTTGTGACTATAACGCTCTCATTCTAACGAATAGATTTATTTTCATTCTTCAATGCCTCATACAATCCATTTATTCATTTCAAACCTTCATCTAAAATATACACAAACACACACACGCACATACACACACAAACGCGCTCGCACACACGGACACACATACAAACTCACACACACACACACACACACACACACACACACACACACACACAAACACACAAACACTCTTTCCCACACACGCGCTCACACGCACACACACACTCTTTCCCACACACACGCGCGCGCGCACACACACACACACACACACACAAACACTCTTTCCCACACACGCGCGCACACGCACACAAACACACACACACACAAACACTCTTTCCCACACACACGCGCGCGCGCTCACACACACACACACACACACACGCACGAATCATTTGCCCTATGACTGGCGAAAAGTTAATAGTATAAAATAGATGTATTCTTGCCTATGATAATAATAATAGCATACATCTTATCAATAGTAATACATATAATATATTTACAAATATGTTATATCTATACAAATTATAAAAGGCATATGAGAAAAATGAGGTTCGCATTGTAATTGTGTTTGTTTATTTAATAATCTATATCTATCATTTCCTTTTAGGTAATAATAGTATTTAAATTTAAAATAAATTATATGCGTTTGATGATCTTTGCTTTTTAACTGCTTTAATAACAGCTTTAAGGTAGAACATATTATCTTACTTTGAGAGTAAGTTCTGAGTAAGTTTCCTGTATTGGGAAATGTATGCTAAGTTTACATAAATTTGTTACATATAAGTTGTTCCATTAGCATATTATTCATGCTCTGTTTCATTAACAATCCTAAAGCTATTTGGATTCCTTGTCAATAGTTTACTATTCTCAGAGATATAGAGGTTTGCAAGTTCTATTACTAATACTATAATTATAGTGTTGCTTAAAGACTATAAAACTTTAAACCTCGTAGATATAGAGGTTTGCGTGTTCTATTAGTAGTACTAGGATTAGAGTTTTGTTTATTTCCGGGAATTATTTTATTTATTTCACTTTTTATAAAGAATCAGTCAGTATGAACTTAAATCCTCTGTGAAAAACAAGAAGCAAAGGATTCAGAGACATAAAATTTCTTAGGAGAGAATATAACTTATGTGGGTTTATTGCGTATCTGAGGTAGACTTATCGTCTATCTTGGAAGTAAAGTGGAGTTAACAGCTACTCTCGTAGTAATTTAAAGACTATAAAACTTTAAACCTCGTAGATATAGAGGTTTGCGTGTTCTATTACTAATACTAGGATTATAGTTTTGTTTATTTCCGGCAAATTAGTAGGTCTATCAGACAGTATGGGCTAATATAGTCTGTAGGTGGGAAGGGAATATATGTGAGTTTATTGCGTACCTAAGGTAGACCTGTTATCTATCTGAGTAATAAAGTGGAGTTATAGGTTACACCCATAGACTGTAATACTGTACAGAGAACTAAACAGGACTAAGATTAGCTCCTGGTAATTTGATTAGAACATTAGACGTGTGTCTCCTGCTGCCGAGGAGTTAATTCTTTTTTTCTGTGCTACATTGATGTTAATCGCTCATCTAATTATATCTAGTAAAATGTGTACAAATATTTGTAGGTTATTACTTATTGTTATTATTCTTATTCAAGGAAACACCGCTTCTCGGAGGCTTAAGGAGTCAGGTAAAATCCTTGCATGTGTGCAAGTTTGCATACCTGATCGATATCTCTTGTTACCGTTATCAGTCATTTACTTTCTGAAGATTTCACGTTTAAAGTAGAATCAAATTTTACTAGATAGGAAAATATGTGAGTTAAACTTACAGTTAACGATTTAACATATCTTTGTAAAATAAAATTTAATTATTTTGTAAAGTAATGCTAATTATATTTGCATTAGTATTGGTACTAAATTTTAAACTATAAACCAATGTCGAAACAACAATCATATTATAATTAGCAATACAATTATAAGGACATAGTTGCTTGACATTTATCTTTAACATGTTATAATGAAAGTGTGACATAAAAAAGGAAATTGACTAATAATCCAGAGAAGTGATGGAATGCTATCCAAACGTGTTAGGTTGATATTTCAGTGTTCAAGGTAAATATATCCAAACGCTGAAATTTTATTATGATAGATTGGTGACAGGTCTAAGTGGAAATGTGATGTATCTTTCGCTTCGAGAATATATGTCTCCGTTAATACATGAGGACCAAAGAGATGGTTTCACTGGAAATATATTTTCTACTCGTATAGGTATTGTTTCTCCAATAGACGGGTACTCTAAATTATAGATAATTATAGAATCTATTTTTCTAAAATTCTTTTCAAGAAATAAATTAATTTCAACTTTGTTATTGCTGGGAATTCCTTTTTATAATGTTAAACTACTGTAGCATCGTAATCTTATAAGATCCAAAAAACAAACAAAAATATTGGTATCGACAATACAGGTTATACGTAATTTCATTAAGGTTCAATGTCCTGTATATATTCTTACGTAATACACTGTGAGTACTATGATAAAGTGCAACAGGAAATTAGCCTAAATTTTCCTTTGTTTTATATCTAATTAGCGTTTTTAAACACTTGTATCTTTTGTTAATGTAATTATTTTCAAACAATTATAAACTGCATATAGCAGTATTACCAACACCAGAAATAAAGATCCTAAACGTCTGTATTCTGGCAATGTGGAAATTTGCTGATACATCTAGACTCAATAACATGAGTCTATCAATAACAGTTTACATACATAACAAACATGGAAACTTAAAAATCTAAAGGTATATATAAGGAATGATGATGTTTCGGTGGTAATGAATTTTTGACAGCTGTACTTGGCCTGTTTACATTTGGTACTACCTACTTTCATTTTTTCTATTTTATGAATTCTCTTTGACAGTACTGCCCTGAACATAAACTTTCTTAAATTAAAAATTATAAGCAGTACTGCAGCAAATGACAGATCACTACTGTAGTAAAAATAAATAGTGCCTAATAATATATGAAGAATTTTTGTTTAGTTTGTTTTCAATTTAATTCTTAAAGTGAATTAAAACAATGTGTTTAAAATATATATTTCTTAGTTATTGGTAATTATATAATTATTTTACAGTAGCCAACTAAATAATATCTTGCAATAATAGAGTTACCATTTTCTTTACTATTTTACAATATGTTACTTTTTTCTCTGACATTCTAATTTGGCACAAAGTAAATATATTATTTGAAATTAAAGGATTAATTAAAGGAAATTGAAGGAAATTAGCCAAATGAATACTATCCTAAAATAACAAGATTGCTATTTTCACCAATTGCTACAATTTTTAATTTTCCCCCCTGATACTCTTATCGAATTTCCCTGATTTTATTCATAAATCATGATTATCAATACTGATTCAGTCGATGTTACTCATGAGGTGAAAACAACATAGATGCGGTGAAAACAACATAGACCATCAAATACAGAATGGTCAGATTCGCGGTTTTATGATGTCTATATGGTACTTTTAAAAATATAAAAGGAACATCTGTCTTCCGTTTTTGTGTTAAGAGAAAGTAAGACTAGATTACTGAAGTGTAGGACGGGTGTTTGATGGTAAACGTCCAGCTCTAATGTATACAGAGGTAAACACTTAAAATGGAATCTTAAAAAAGTGGCCTAACTTGAACAGATTAAGGCTGAAAGATTAATTAACTAGAAGCATGTAGAAGAGTATCGTACTGTCACTGGCCGCGTGCCTAACCTGTTTGAATTAGGGTTTGTATTAATTAATAATAACCATATCATAAAGTTGTTAAAAGCTATAAATTAACAATCTTCTTTAAGTTTAATTTCCTTAGAATTTACGTGAAATATACAATTTTGTACATAAGTTTTAGACAAATTTAATACAAATATGTAGATGCAATGATAAGAAGCAATAATTACCTGATTTGCGAATAATATTTTCTCTCGTCTACGACTTTTAAAGCTTATGAATATCGGTAGATGAAAATCAGCAATTACAGTGTGTAACGAAAGTTACTTCGTGCTTCTTCTAAAAAACACCTACGTTGGTTTGGGTACTGATACCTTCTCTATTCCTAACCTGTTAGAGACAACTGCTTTATAAAAATGAATTACTATCAATCACCTATCATACTTTATCATGTCTGTTATGTACTTTACATTTCCTGTTATAGATAATCGCCATCCTCACACTGAAAATCCAGTTGCAACTACATACACACCATTAATTAAATTCTACGTTATTTAATTGCTAACAAGTAACAGTGTGGGATAATATGGGCGTTTATCCTTAGGCAACCCATTCATTGCATGTAACTGTTACGTGAAATGTTCAAATGTCAATTATAAGAATTCCAAAATGTATTACATGAAATAAATACTTTGTTAGTAGCAAGCTTGTATGAGTAAATATTCTATTACAACAAGGAACAACTTTTGGAACCAATTGTGTTCAATTTATAGTAAATAAATTACACAAATACTTTCTAAAAATATTTTTTTACATTACCATTATGTATATATCAAATTGTAAAGCAATCATCCTTGGAGATAATTCATAATATTATCGACCAATGTATTGTTTCCTTTGAAAATTGATGTTTTATATTTGAAATCTACTTTAAGTGATTAAAATATATTTGTAGTTAAAGGATGTTTGTGTGTTATTCTTTATTACATCTATTTTCATATCTGCCAAATTTATACCGAAATGTTTTTATTTCTCGAAAACTAAAGAATTCTTTAAAAGTTAAGGAGATGGATTTTATTTAATATCACACTAGACTATTTATATTTCGGAGATACAGTGGCGTTTGTCAAGAGAATGAAATTGGTGTTTACAAAGTCTTGTAAAGAAATTGTTTACTTGTCGTTGTACAAGATTAAACAAAGTTGCTTAGTTTGTAAACGTTAAGCATAAAAGCTAAAAAGGTTTTCTTAGAAATATACTTTTGAGACATGTAGAATGCTCCTTTAGAGTCATCACGTACGTAGATGTACAGGTTATTTGTTAGATGCCTAACTTCATATAGTAGGCGCAATACAAATCACTTGAGCCTTGACGTATGAGTATGTCAAAGTGAAGTGAATTTCTTATTGTCATTTTTACCTTTATTTGTAGGAAGGTAGCCTTTAAACTACAGTACCTTGTTTAAATTAGGGACAAAATAAATATTCTGAAATATAAATTTGTTACATGCTTCCTTGGTAAAGTTTCAAATCATAATGATTCATAAAAGGTTTTGTTATATTTGTGTTAAAGTAAACCCTTTCTGTAAACAAGGAACAAATTGGAAAAAAGTAGAAACTCAAAATTAGTCAGAATTATCAAGGAAAACACAGTAAAATCATCATTAAAGAGAGAATAGGTTTGTCGTAAGAGTTGTGAGGACTATGGAAATTATCTATTAACTAAACAATTATACAAAGCAAATAATATAACCTGTATAAGAAATTATTATCTTAAAGATAGAAATTTATAGTGTCCCTATTAAAATAATATTTAACCAACTAAGGATAAAATTTATTTATTAACATATAATAACTCTGTTTTCATGTTTATGAAATTACTTCAATAATGCATTACCCTTTCATACTTTTAAACTAAAATAATTTAATTTTAATCCTGCGAACAATGGGTAAGACCCTCGATATATCCGTTAAATAAAACTTATCTATATTATTTACTATCTACTTATTTGTTTAGCAAATCTTTTGTAAAACCTGTTTTTGTCCATTTCACTTAATATTTCGAAGATTTATAGAGCTTTCATGATTAAATTAAATCATTCTCACTTTTTTTTAAATGAAGATTCAAGATATGAACTGTTACACCCTCTAAACGAAGAGTGAGTTGTAAAAATAACACGAACAATCACAAAAAGTGAGAAATACCAAATATAAGATCACCAATTACATTCATGCTTTCTTCGGAGGTGCGGTGTTGAAATCATTCTGGCTGGTTGGCACTTGGAAGTATTCCTCACTGGAGCATAAAAGGTGAACGATAAATGTACTCCAATAGGCATCGAGAATATGATATAAAGATCCGTTAGGAGGAAAGCGATTCGGTCACAATCTCAAATTGAAAGAATGGTTTACTCTGCCACCGACGTGAAGTGATGACTACCTGCTGCCGATAGGACGCATTAGTAATTTTATTCGTTAACTTTGTTCGCTATGATGATCAAAGATAAATTAATATTCAGCTTAATAAATTTACGACTCACCAAACGTATAGTATATAAATAAAGTTATGAAATCTTACTGATTTCTGCCCAAACTAATCACTCTTCTGTGTCTGTTTTCTATTCATTAAGAATTTTCAAACTCTTATTTAATTACACTTTTGGTAAGTATTTAGGTTAATAAGTCTAAACCTAAATAAGTTTAAAGATGTTTATCAAAATAATGCATTTCCCATAATGCTTTTTAATTTCATTTTGTACTTGTTAATTTCTCTATGTAAACCAATGAAAATAGTCAGCCACCTTTATTAAAATAAACTTTCTAGCAGTATTTACTTTAAATTTACCTAAGCGTGTCATTTCCAATATGAACTCTATTTAATCATCCCCGGAATATTAAAGTAATTTTCAACTGCGAGATGGAAAACAAACATTGCGCTTTACCGTTGTACTTTATGTGATAAATTCAACCACGTAACTCTTTTGAAGCCGTTTCTCTCGGAAAAATTAAAATACATGAATCACCCAACGCTACTCAGAACGCTTTTGAAAAGCATTTTAACAAGTCAAACCTTGTCTAAATATAAAATCCGACCTTAGTTTTGATTAGAAATAAATAAACCTCGTAAACAGGTGTTGGGAAGGCAACCGGATTAAATATTTTGGAATTACATTTCCTTACTTAAAATAAGAAGCTGAACCACCTTCGAAAAAGATACTGAGTACGCGAATCAAACAAAAGAATTTTTAAATCCAATTATTTTTGTACTACGTTATCCTTTATCCAATTTGAGTTTATCTTTTGTAAAACTGAACAGGAAGGGTAGGTTAGACAAAGGGGTGCTTAAATTTACGTTCGAGACGTATGTCATGAAATGACTTACATATAAACTTTTAAAATTTTAAATAATAATATTTATTTAACATTTTGTAGGACAAAAGAAACGACTTTTGCCTGTGAACGTTTTCGGGTATAATAAATTACATTTAAAACTACAGTCCATATACTCGGTTTCAGTCAGTTTGAAGATTGTACTTTTATACTAGAGCATCTGTTAGATTCGACACAAACGTAATTTGAGTTAGGCCTATAGTTCATATTATTGACTGAATTAAAAAATAAAGAGTTAAACGTAGAACTAATGAAAACAATTTTCTAACTCAAATCACATCTGTAACCAAAAACTATATTTTAAAGTGGTAAACATTTACTCAAGACAAAATATAATAAAAACACCATAAACACAGCTTAAGGGGTATTACATTTTTATGTAAGCTGCATTTTATAATCGTGGCATAAAATGAACAATGGTAGACGAAAAGAGTAATAATAATGGTAGATTATTACGAGAAACATTAATTTTGGAGATTTAATGAGCAAAATATAGGGTTAGCAGCACTTGAATTCATTACGTAAACTCTTTAAAGTTAAATTACGAAAAAAAACTTAACACCCATGATAAAGTTACGTGAGGAGAAATTAAGTAAAAGCATAATTTAAAAATCCTCATTAAAGGTTTCAACGCCTGCTAAGGACAAGGGTGCCATTGTTGGATTCCAGAAGCGAATCTATTAGGCAGGAATCCAAAATTCTATTTTGAGAGAAGTTGACATGGCTCTCTTTTGGCATGTAACTATTAGACTCCAACACACCTGTGAGTTTACTCTTTATAAACTATCAATATACAAAGTACACTGTAAAGCATCTAGTTGGTCCTACAAGTAATTGTTTTTTTGTGGAAATCCTTATTTATTTAATTTAAATAAATAAACCTCCTAACCACAAATAATTGTTTTTATTTACATCATCAATTACTTTTCCATTGCAAAACAATCATCTTCAGAGGAAATGTTTAAAAAAATACTAATAAAAGTTATTATTTTTGCAATAATTTCTTTGAAGATTATAACTTCGGAATTTAAATCTACATAAGGATTTAAATAAAAGGATTTACTTTCGGTTAGAGTTTTTAATTTTTTTTAATTAAAACACTACGGCACAGTTCTTTTAAGTTTTTAAATATATTTATTTCCTAAAGTTTTCATTTTTCTTTGACACAAAGCACGTAAGAGTTTGTTACGAATCTTATTAGGATTTTGAATTAAGGGTAGGCTTGAAGTAGTGGCACAACATCCTATTTGTCAGAGGGGAAGGAAAGTATAATGCCCCTCTAAAGGAGAATGATTTGAATGAGTGAAAAGTTATACATATCTATGCTTAATATGATATTACTTATATGGGTGAATAACAATAGGATGAACATAGGTTGAATTGAAGTAGTGGCACATCCTATTTGTCTGAGGGGAAGGAAAGTATAATGTCCCTCTAAAGGAGAATGATTTGAATGAGTGAAAAGTTATACATATCTATGCTTAATATGATATTACTTATATGGGTGAATAACAATAGGATGAACATAGGTTGAATTGAAGTAGTGGCATATCCTATTTGTCTGAGGGGAAGGAAAGTATAATGCCCCTCTAAACGAGAATGATTTGAATGAGTGGAAAGTTATACATATCTAAGCTTAATATGATATTACTTATATGGGTGAATAACAATAGGATGAACATAGGTTGAATTGAAGTAGTGGCACGTCCTATTTGTCTGAGGGGAAGGAAAGTATAATGCCCCTCTAAAGGAGATTGATTTGAATGAGTGGAAAGTTATACATATCTATGCTTAATATGATATTACTTATATGGGTGAATAACAATAGGATGAACATAGGTTGAATTGAAGTAGTGGCATATCCTATTTGTCTTAGGGGAAGGAAAGTATAATGCCCCTCTAAAGGAAAATGATTTTAATCAGTGGAAAGTTATACATATCTAAGCTTAATATGATATTACTTATATGGGTGAATCACAATAGGATGAACATAGGTTGAATTGAAGTAGTGGCACATCCTATTTGTCTGAGGGGAAGGAAAGTATAATGCCCCTCTAAACGAGAATGATTTGAATGAGTGGAAAGTTATACATATCTATGCTTAATATGATATTACTTATATGGGTGAATAACAATAGGATGAACATAGGTTGAATTGAAGTAGTGGCATATCCTATTTGTCTGAGGGGAAGGAAAGTATAATGCCCCTCTAAAGGAAAATGATTTTAATCAGTGGAAAGTTATACATATCTAAGCTTAATATGATATTACTTATATGGGTGAATAACAATAGGATGAACATAGGTTGAATTGAAGTAGTGGCACATCCTATTTGTCTGAGGGGAAGGAAAGTATAATGCCCCTCTAAAGGAGAATGATTTGAATGAGTGGAAAGTTATACATATCTAAGCTTAATATGATATTACTTATATGGGTAAATAACAATAGGATGAACATAGGTTGAATTGAAGTAGTGGCACATCCTATTTGTCTGAGGGGAAGGAAAGTATAATGCCCCTCTAAAGGAGAATGATTTGAATGAGTGGAAAGTTATACATATCTAAGCTTAATATGATATTACTTATATGGGTGAATAACAATAGGATGAACATAGGTTGAATTGAAGTAGTGGCACATCCTATTTGTCTGAGGGGAAGGAAAGTATAATGCCCCTCTAAAGGAGAATGATTTGAATGAGTGGAAAGTTATACATATCTAAGCTTAATATGATATTACTTATATGGGTGAATAACACTAGGATGAACATAGGTTGAATTGAAGTAGTGGCACATCCTATTTGTCTGAGGGGAAGGAAAGTATAATGTCCCTCTAAAGGAGAATGATTTGAATGAGTGGAAAGTTATACATATCTAAGCTTAATATGATATTACTTATATGGGTGAATAACAATAGGATGAACATAGGTTGAATTGAAGTAGGGACAGTAAATCCTATTCCTCTTACAGAGGGTGAATACTCTTGCTTCACTGAAGGACTGCAATTCATTAAGGATGAAAAACTAAAGATATTTTTGCTTGACACGCGACCAAGGATTGACACAGATGTAAAGGAATATGAGGAACTTAGGCAGGAATAAAGTATGTGCAAAGTATCTTTCCTCTGAAAGAGGGAGAATATTCGTCATTTATTAGAGGAGAGCAATATAGTAGGGATGGAAAGATATAGTAGGATTGCTTCCTACAAATTCACGTAGACCTTTATGCATAGCTGTGGAAAGATATTAGGATCGTCGGTAGAATTAAAGTGGCTTAACAAATATCCATTTCTCTGATAGACGGAGACATGCCCAGCTGAACGAACGCGATTAAGTGGCGGATGCACCTATTTACGTTGCATCTATTTACGTAAGCTAGGCAACATAGGTGGCGTGTGGATAGAGATGAGATTTATTAAGGGACATGAACCTCTCCGAACTAGATCTTCCTACGTGAAGTGGGATAATTAACTGCGATTGAAGTTAAGCTATATTTTGTCTATCACTCATATAAACCTGATATTTCGACGCCTCTTTTGACATCTATTGGTACAACAGTAAACAACACTCCTATTTTCGCAAAGTTGAAGGCCAAGAGGATTATTCCCGAACAATACTAATTAAACTTTCCGTATCCGAAATCAAAGCGTTAACATTGTCCATTCATTAAATCTATAAATACTGTTTTCATTATTATATAACTTAACCTATAAAGTTATGTTACAATATTTTATAAAATATTTGTTTGAATCTCTTACCTATTTGCATTATGGCTTTCACAACTAACCGTATTTAATACAATAGCCTTTTAAATTTGAAATGCCCGAAATAAAATTTAGAACATAATTAAAACTAGCTATACAAAATGTAGGGATGCAAAAATTTTTTACAAAACTTTGCGCTGTCGAAAATGTTCTCTAAACAAATGAACAAAGTATTAATTTATTGTATCAAGCCACTGCTTCAGTATCAAGCTGTAACGAATGTCCTATGTATTTAAATAAATTACAAAATATGTCAATAATACATCTTATGCTATGACATTCGAAACTAATATTCAAAAACTGAAAAATTAAAGTTACGTAAACTTCTTTACTTATAATGTTGACCTATTTAAGAGTTTGCTGCTCTCTCGTATTCACAATTGAATGCTTTACATAAATGCAAAAGAGAGTTAAACATAACAGAAGTCTAATTGTGGACACTATTTTTAAGTGATTATCGCAGTTTATTTTTAATTATAAATATTTATCTCTAGCAGGTTAGGTATAGAGTAGCCATGATTTTGCCCTATATGGCACTATTGACCTGTCACCTAACCATTGTCTCCTTATGCTGCTAATGATGTTTCATCTAAATAACGACCTACTCATTTCCTGTATCTGCTATAGTCTATGACACTTCTCAATGTCTACCATAAGTTCAATAAATTGTAAACAGGGGCTTATACAAAAAAGTGATTACTAGTATTTTCCAACCAAAGAAACTTTACAACTAATTCCGATGTACATAATATTATTATACAATTAGATCAAGTTTGTGAATAGATCAAACCAAATTAAAGACACACTTTTAGAACCAATACCTGCTTATAGTTTTTAAAAATACAACACCTTTAGAAATTTGATACTACAATAGTATATTAGTACAATATTCTGTAGTATGCAAACTATTTGTACTATACCTAAAGCGATCATTTCTAAAGCACTTTTGATCTGCAGTTTGATTTGAGTTATCACTATTCCATGTGTTTGAAACTTGTTATTAAGGTTTGTAATCGTTGTTATTTTCGGTGACGGTTTTAATTCGATAACCTTTTTAAATAAATGATCTATTTCAGGAATGCGATTTTTCCTGCGGAACAGGTATACCCCTTACACACCTCCCCCCCCCTAACTTCCCCCTAACTTCATTCCTCTTTACATTTTTTTTTTTCTGTAGTTACATTGTGAAGTAACTGGTAGACTCTCATCTAAGATTCCGACTTAGACTAGGAAGGCATAGACATGGAATAGCCTCTACTTCAGGTTTACGCACCCGGAAATATGTTGCAAATATTGTTTCCTATCCAAGACCTGCAAGTTTAATATCTGTCCAATCAATTTTTTGTTTTTTTGTTAACATATTTGCTACAATCATTCTCTTATCTTTTATACTCAATATTAAATAAATCGATGGATACCCTTTTAAATATAAACTGTTTATTGTTTTATACTCAGAATACTTTTAAACTGTTTTCTCCCTATTGTAAGCAAGGTTTTTTTTTGTATAAAAAAGAGCTCATTTCGCTCTTAGTATTGTCACACAATCTCGTATACACCCTAATCATTATGTCTTGATAAAAGTCATTAATTGACTAGCCTTTTTCAGATTATACATTACATTCTTTCTGTTTCAGCAACTTTTACGAATTATTAAGTAAAATAATTGTAATGACCAATGTCATTATTATTTTACATTGGTTCTGGTTATATGTTCAACACCGAATGATTTAATTCATTTTGCGACACCGAATCATTTCCTCACGTCACCAGGAATCGTAAATTATTCATTCAACCGCAGTATTTGAATGGAGCCTAATTGCACTGTGGCCGTTTTACTCCTGGTACTTTCGCTTCGCCCTGGACAAGTCGTCATGTTTTTAAACTCACAAGCGTTGATTATTTTAATTGATCTTAATTTTTAATGTGAAACTGATTTTTTAACATTTTAATGAAACTTGAAGTTATTGATGTACACAATTGAATTTATGTAAAACATTTATTCGTGAACACGAAAGTGCGGCAAGTAGTCTAACTGTAAATTAGATTAATATTATAACCACAACAATTTAAATTTTAAAAACGTTCACTATATATTTTTCGAATATTATTTTGGACTATCAACGTATAATAATTTTTATTGAACGATTTTGTAACTATGCAAAGGTATATAAGACCTTTGCTATAGGTTGGTACAAAGCCGAGCAGTTTATAGTAGCCACTTCCGGTCATTGCAGATGCAAACACTAACATATTAATTACATCAAACATTATTTAATTACGACCTTTTAATAGTGTAGATGTATTTGTTAGATTATCATCTGGTTACCAAATGGTTGTGTGTAAATTTTATGCAAAAATATGATATTATCAATTAAAACAATACTTTCAAAATTGTTTCTTTCATCAAAAAAACAATACATTGGCCGTAAATGCTACATGCCTTAATGTCCATATAAAACTAAGTCTAAACACACAGTTTTTCCTGAACAAAATGTCACCTAGATAAAAAGAAAACAAAACAAAAAGCATTACTTATTAAAACAAAGTTCAGTGATGATTATATCTTACTGGTAATTTGTATTACAAAATCAGGCAAATAGTGTTTCGTTTATAACAAACCTTTACTTTTAAAGATGTTCTACAAGACCATTTACTTTAACGGAATCATATTAATACACAGCTACTTGTTTACAATAACGCTGATTTACTTTAATTCTTTGTTCAAAGTTGTAGCCTATAAAGGTAGTTATAAATAAATAATTTGGTCTAGCTCTAATTTGCCGGTGTTCATCAAAAACCTTGTATTTATTATGCAACTAAGAAACCTTATAAATTGTCCTTAATTATATTGTTTGAACTTAATAAAAAAATATAAACTTATAAGCTTGTGCTTAGGTTACGTTAATCTATGAACACGTTTTTGTTCATATTAAGCGTTCTCCTTCAATAACTCATTCAACAAGAGCGTTTGCTTCGGGCGGTTTTTCATAATTTGTAAATATTGAACTAATTATTTTTGATTTTATAAAACGTTATGTATTGTTGAAATAATAGAAAAAAAGCTATAATGAAATAACTTGTGAGTAAAACTTTAATGGCAACTAGTGAAATATTAGCAGTGTTTAAACGCCCTGTTTCAATAAACTTCTACCCTGTATTTTTACAAACTCTAATGACCCACTTCTGTTAAAATAAACTATCCTGTTGTATTTACTTTCAAACTAACCAAGCGTGGTTTCAATTACAAACTCTAACTAATCGTCTGCGGAAAAATTAAAGTAATTTCCAACTGCGAGATGAAAAGTACACATTGCTCTTTAATTGTGTATTTTTATTTGGTAAACTCTGCTGTGCAATTATTTAAAAGTGAGTAAAAACAATCTCAGTGAGGAAACGGAAAATAAATAAATGTTTATGTTGGCAGTAACATAATTATTAAATACGCGAATTTCGAAAAGTAATAAAAATTTCGAATCTGACAAATTTTTGTAAATATTAAAAACACAACGTAACCTTTGATATATAAAATAAACACGCCGTGTAGGCAGAGGATGAAAAGGCAACATAACAGACTGACAAGGAAACCCCATTCAGAGACAGAGGATGCAAGTGATTTCCTGGACGGTGATATTTTATATTTGCATCAAAGGCTTCCCCTCACAAAGACGTCTCAAAGATTAACTCGCTGAATAGTTACGCTGAATAGTTACGCTGAATCTTTACATTTCTGTATTTAAAATGGAGAAACTCAACGACCTATGAAAAAGATACTGATTAAAAGAAAGAAGTAAATGCCTTTCTAAATCCAATCATGTTTATACTACCTTAGTCTCTATCCTCTTTGAGTTTATCTCTTTAAACATTGAGCAGGAAGAACACGTTACACAAAAGCGTGCTTGAATTTAGGTTTGGAAAATGTGTATCTCTTTAACGCTTTGCAGGAGAACTCTAAAAAAAATTGTTTTATATAGTTTTATAATCTCTTAGGATATTACACGAGAAACGACTGTTGTCTGTGTACATGCTAGGGTGTAATAAATTATATTTTATAGATAAACTGATATAAATATATATTTGTACATAACCATACTTACACACACACACACACACACACACACACACATATATATATATATATATATATATATATATATATATATATATATCTCGGTGAGCAGTCGGCGTGAAAAATTCTAAACAAGTGCCCAAGTGGGCTATTGCGAATAATAGGCACTGAAATGGGCACGGCAGGTTGAACTTTCCTAATTATCCATGACATAACCTTAGAAAAAAACTCTATACCATCAAAATTGTAGTGATTGTTGAATTTCTTTTTTTTTATTCAACAAACAATTTACCAATAACCTTTCGAGACTACAGGGGTTGTGTGTGAGAGACACCAACCGAAAGTCTACAGCCTACACAATCATCAGAAGCTTCAAAGGGGACACAATGATCAACTCCACGGAAAGGAGAAATTGGTAGGAGTGACGACTATCGTTACCAAAGGCGAGGCTCGGAGAATGTTCCGGTGGTAAATCTCTACAATTTCAAAAACTTGAAATTGATTTGTCTTTACTAATTTCGTTTTATATGAAAGTATTTCCAGTTTGAAAAAAAAATATTTAAAAATTTTGATTTAAAAAAAATACTCTTGTTTTAGAGTAATAAAGATAAATGTCCACTATTATAGATATTATACATAGTACACTTAAAACGACTTTGCCAGATTGTATTGTCTGGTAATACAAATATGTTGTTACGATATTAAAATTTATTTTATTTTTACAATCACCCTAAATTAGTTTTATAGCTATGAAATTTGCATTTATTTTCTTTGTAGTGCACTTGTAAAAAACGCCCCTAAGGTAATGTGGGAAAGTAGTTGTAATCCTTCCTAATGAAACAGGTTGAATATTGCTAACAAAGATTTTTAAGGAAACTAAGATAGCCCGTAGAAAGAAATTAATCACAATTCAACAAGTTCAAATTTATGAGTCAAATCCATGCAAAAAAACGTTTTTATTACTTGCTAAGTATTTCGCATAAGGCAGCATATTTTCTAAAAGTAATATCTACAAACTTAATTCTTAATAAATAATTCTAATATTTACAAATATATTCTCATCTTTGTACCTCGTTATCAGGCAAATCGACAAAATGAACTTAAAATATAAAAGGTCTATTTTTTGCGTTGAGAATATTTATATAAGGTTTTATTCTGCTTTCAGCGAAAACGCTTTATTGCAAATAATCTTAACGTCAGAACTTTTATTTTCCTATCTTTTCAATCAATCGTATTTCAATCAATAATCCAAAAGTTAGCTACAGCACCGCAATTCGAAATACTCTCTATTTACCTAATAAAGTTTCCATTCACCAGGTTTGCTCATTTAGTCCTTCTTATTATCAACCCGCCTTATTCTATTTAACTTTCACAAATTAGTTTACCAACATGCCTCCGATTATTCAATAAATACTCGCCGGTTGCAAAGTTCTCATTCGGCAACTTTTGTCAACATTTTGCCTTGGGTATAATTAATATTTTCCTGTTCAGAATGTTTTCATTCATTTTGCTTCGTTGAGTCATTTCCTCACGATACCAAAAAGAGTTGCAAATTATTCATTCAACCGCATTAGTTGAATGGGACCTAATTGTGCTACCCTTTTACCCCTCCTTACTAACGTTCCACGTAAACAAGTTTTTCTTATATTTTTACATTTATGGAAATTGAGTTGTGAATTGAATTTAATTTTACATGTAATGTTTTTTTTAGATTTTAATGAAAACCACATTGTTTGAAAATACAAGGTATTAAATATTCCAGAAATATTTGTTATAATGTAATTAACGTTTTGGCGTTATATTGTTGTAAACTATTGTATACATTGTTATTATTTGTTTAATAAGTATTACATAAGTTATTTTATTTAATATGTTTTAAAATCTGTGTTAAAAATTATAGAAACTCAACAATTAAATTATGCTCTCCTCTTCACACTTGTTATTTATCTTAATTAATATTACTAAAATGTTAGTATAACATTGTTATTATTAATATTTTTAGTATTGTAAACACCAATTTTTTTAAAGTCATATAATGGCTCAAAAACCCATAATAAGGGATGGCTCTCTTGTTCAGCAGCAAAGGTTGACTCATGTTTTATAGCTCAATAAAACATGTTACTTCTTTTATGAACTGCGAGTTCAGCTTTAGCCACTCGTATAACCACAGGTTTTAGAGGGGTGATTTTATATTGTTACTTAATGCCTCACATTTGCAACATACATAAACCTGTGGTCGTCCAAACTAATACTTAATTTACCTTTATATAAAGTGTAATAAAAAGATTTGCTGACTTTGTAAGGGGAGAATTTGTCACTAAATATTTTCCCATGAGCTTATTTTTGAGCCTGCTGAGAGATAATACATTTCCTTCCCAAAGTCATCTTTTGTCCTCTGGAGTACGTTCAATTAGTTTAAGGTGTCGAATTCTTTTTACACTAACGCTAAATAATGATAAAAACCCATTAAAACATATCTCTTTTCTATGAGACGCCACAATAACAAAATATTTAGAAGATGTCGACTTTGGTTTTTTTATTACATCGTACCTAGGTCGTCGTTAATGACATCAACAATTTCGATTAGTCCTTGCAAATACATACCTTGTTTATTTTTTTATAGAAAATAAAAATATCGTGACAATTTTCTCCTCCGATACATTGTAGACATTTCTTCACTCACACGTAAGCTGGAAGAACACGTCAAGTTTTCTTAAATTGGCTTAAGTCAGCTGATTAGACCTTCCTATTGACTCAGTTTTATACATGTTTATTTGGTACAGTTTTAACCAAAATTAAAACGTCTTGATATCCTCTATAGGAAATACAATAAAACTGAGTTTCGAAAAACAATTGACTTACTACCTTTTAACAAAAAGCGATTAATTCATCTCCTTGTTACCAAACTCGCTTATTGTCAATGAACACTTAGTTCATTCTTTAACTAAGTAATCTATAATTTTATAACAAAAATAACGATTTAAATGTTATAAACACTAACCCAGTTTTATTTTATAAATTTATTGTCAGAATGAAAATTTGGAAAAGTCAACATACAGACCAAAATAAAATCCAATACTGTCTTACCTTTTTAAGAGGAAATCTCATCCTCATATTAGCTGGATTTTTACGTTTCAGAAAGACATAAACTCCGGCCTTAGAAGAATTATCTCTTTATACATTAAGTATTTATGAAATTAATTACTTTCAGAAGATGGGGAAGAAAATTTAAGTAATGATGATGAAGTTTTATGCAAATCAATTAAGAAACTCGAATATTTAGTAAGTTAAATTACGTTTAAGAGCACTTAAAATTAATAAGTAAAACCAATATTGATAAATAACCAATTAATAAAAAAAACTAAACGCGCATGGCTAACTAAACTGAAAAGAAATTCATTAAAAATTTAAAACTATATTGAATACTAAATTAAAAATTTAAACATCTCCAATAAATGGTTTACCAATAGCAAAGTTAAGAGATAAGATGGGTAGGAATTTAAGTAGGTGAGGATATTTTTCTCATCCAAGCGAAACAACCATGGGTCATTTGTCGCGGGTAACTACCAAACACCAACTGACATTTAAACCGATTGGTTTTATAAGCTGTGGTTTCTAAATCTATTATTTCCCATTGTTCTATTACTTGATGTACAGACAAAAAATGAAAAGCAGAGAAACAAATTTAAAAACCACATTATTGTTTGCATTTATAATAATTAATTTCCTAAAGCAATGCTATCGACTTTATTTTGATACAGAGTATTTTCTTAGTACATTTCCTTGTTGGTGTTTTTTATGGAAATTGATATTAAATTCAAAATTGAACGTATACACGTTCATTTTTATTTACTTGGATGTTTGCAACAAAAGTTCATTAGACCTTAGTCAAAATATGCTTATGATTTTTAATTACAGCTCTGATTAAAGTAGGGACACAACATACCATTCTTCTAAATAAAAAAAAAAACATCATGAATCCTTGATTATTTTGAACTATGTTGAAGGGATGGAAATATAAAAAAAACTTCAGCATTATATCGAGTCTTGGATATACAGGACTAAAATATAATGATATAAGGATGTGATTAAAATAGGTGGGATAGGAGTAGTTCATACAATCGTCGAAATGAGAGAGGGAGAATAGTCGTGGTTTATTGAAGGACAGCGCTTCACTGGGGCTGGGACATTATGGCTTCAACGGGGCGAACGTTATGCATGGTAAGCACTTTAGAATTGAATAACTTTGAATTAGTTTTGGGAAATTTTATTTTAGTCTATTCTACTTCTAGATATGTTGATGGTTTTTGGACCTAATATTTTGAGAGATAGTATTTTTAAGTTGTTTAAATAAACCTGTATGAAATCATAATCCTTTGACTTTTTAACCGACTTCAAAAATGGAGAAGGTTCTTTATTAGATCCGCTTGTTTTTTTTATGTTTGTTCCACAATAATCGTGAAAGTATTGAAGCGAGCATTGAGATTCTGCTTGCAAATGAAAGGGGAAACCCTAACCGGTGGTCCCACTATAGTTACATGCCAATCCATCTGATTTGAAGACAATATTACACCATTTTAACTTACTATAAAGTAAACAATAATTTCACAATAACGTAAATATTAATTATCACAATCTTACTGCCCACAAAATTTTGAACTCGGTGCTGCATTCATTCCTTAGCTTATATTTACTAATCCGTCAAATCTATTCCAAACATTTCCTAAACAACCAACTTTCCTATTGCTTGATTTTCCATGACTAATTATAGCTAACCATAGAGTCTTCTAACGAAACAAAAAATTCATATGTTCCATAGTAAAAGTATGCCGGGCGATAATTGGTCTTTGTTCTCAGAAAAAAACCAAACAATATTAGATTTCCTCCGGTAAAAAATGTCTGATTGCATATTTTCCTTCAGATATACAGATTCCGGACTATTCAACCTTCTTTGAATGATTTAAAGGGAATGTGATTACTGTAGATGCTTACAAGTATAAGATAAGTCTCCTCAATCCTTTTATATTTATATATAAATTTTATAAATGTCATATTTATTAAGTAAGTCTTTTCAAGAAATGATTGAATAGTCTGTGTTTATAAAATAATTTGTTATTAACACCAAGGAGCTCCAACATCATGTAAAATCTCTTTATTTTTCACGTTCAGTATGTTAATTATCAGTCCAAGTATTCGGTGACGACTTAAAAATTTTGTGAGTAATTAGGTTAAGATAATATATGTTTTCGTTATTGGATAATTTTAATATTATACATTCGGGTTCTTTTTTTCAAGTGGTTCTATTTTTTTATAGAAAATATTGCTTATCCGAAGAGACATAAAATGTAATAATGATGTTATAGTAGGGGAGGCCGGGACTATGTACGGCACGGGTGAGGTGACGCAGTGCTGATAAATTTCCTTCTAGTGGGATGATAGCCCTGTGAATCACGTTACGTGATGTTCCTGTCACGAGTCAGTAATATTGAGTTGTTTAGTGACGTCTGTCAAGTTTGTGTCAATTTTTATTATTTTCACTCAAGGACGTAAATTTTTATATCATTACTCTTTTGTATTCTCAAAAAATACTATTAGTAACAAAAAAAAGAAATGAATATTCCTCTGGTTTCTGAAAGTTTTATAAAAAAAAAATGATAGTCAAGTTTTGGTGGTGTGCCCATAATTTTGTGTAATTTTGCGATATGTTTTCAAAAAGGTTTGATGGGGCAGGTGTGACGCATCAAGACCGGGGGTAGCGAATGCGCCACTTAGCGCCAAATTGATGTTGTAATCTTTTGTTGTTAGAATATCACTAGAATTTATTTATTAAATGAATCCTTATTATTGTAGGCGATGAGCAATTATAGGAGAAAAACTAACTTCGGTCTTACACCTTTTTTAAGAAAGTGATTTCATGTCGTCTTTTGTGACTGATAGGCCTCAATCCAACAATGCTTGTGGCAATAAAGAGACTGAGACTATCTCTTCCACAGTTGTTACAGAATAAATCCAGGTCGTTGAACGTCTCTCTTCGGACCCTACGACACCAAAATCTAATACACTTGCTACAATAAGAACCACTCCAGAACAAATTCGGCCTCATCCAAAAGCAGGAGAAAGAAAAGTAGGTACAAAGAAAAAACGAAAGAGAAAATCAGCCATATTGACAGATACTTCTGTGATGGAAGCCCTAAGAACAGAACAAGAAGCGGGTAAAAAACCGAAAATTGTCAGAAAAACACAGTCGAAAGGAGTAGGCAAACAAACTAAATTCAATAAAAAAACAGAAACTACTGAAGGTAAAAGAAACGAACAATTAAGACGAAGAAGATAAATATTTTTGTCTAAACTGCTTATTACAATTAGTAAAAGTAACCTCGGGAAACAGTGGATCCAGTGCCTAGAATATTTACTTTGGGCACATGAAAAATGTGCTAAATGACGAGATTTATTTTTCAAATGCACTAATTGTGACGATTTAGAATAGTTTTATCTAGCACGGTTCATTTCTTTTTGGCTGTCTGTGTTATTTTTAATATAAAACTAGAGCTATGGATTTAGGTCTCCATTTTGAACAAACAAGACTAATCTTTGTCACTGAAGATAGCCGTTTTAAAAAACTGAAATATTTGTAAATTTGTGTTTTTTAACCAATAAATTGATTTTTCATTTCATACTGCCCAAATTAGGCAAAAACATTTTATGTTCATATAATAAAAAAATTGAAATTGGCTTCGATAACTAACATAACAAGTATGTTTTTTTTATATAGGCTAATGACAGATCACAGACATTTTGCTTTTTTAAACACTCAACGTTTCGAATTTCTTTCCGAAATTCCTTTTCAAGGGTTCAGTTTTAAACACTCAACGTGTTTAAAAAAATGTTTCAAATAAAGCAAAATTTTCTGTGATCTGTCATTAGCCTTTATAAAAAAAAGTAATAGTTATTAACAGACACTAAATACAAATGTTAGTTAAATATGGTTTTGATAATGATTTCTATCTAATTTCATGAGTTGTTGAAAGATTTTATCAAAAGTGCGCCTCATAGCCCCTCACTTCTATTGATTGTTGAAAGTCAACTTAAGGTGGGCATTAATCCCGAACAAAAACAAATTAAACTTTCCGTACCCATAATACCACAATGTTAAAATTTCCCTAATATTAGGCCCGTAATTAGTGTTTTTATTTATATAACATAACCTAATAAACGTTTTAACATGATATAATTTCAAACAGGTTTGTCACTTGTTATCCCATTCATTTTAAAAATTCTCTCCGTCATCAGTCAGCCTGACATAGCTATTAGTATTGCTATCGACGTGATATGTCAAACACCTTAGCCACAGATACGTATGCAGACAATGGTCATTAATTTGGTAGATTAATCATCAGCTGTTAAGATCAGGTGTTAACCACTTACGGCACTCCGCAGAACGTATCAAATGATTGATTGTTGTCTGCACACGGCTTTCCTCTCTATATATTAAAACGTGTCGTATTATTGAACCTATTCAATTAATATTCTTCTGTTGAAACACATGTAACAGAATATAGCGTATTTTTATTGTACATCATAAAATTGTTAAATTTATTATATCCCTTGTAATAGTATGCAATTTATATTCTTTCAATTCAAAACATTACAGATATTTCAAGTTAAAGTATTTCTCTTACAATTGATTCTACCTCGATTTTAATTTTTTTATCCCAGATGCTCTCGAAATGCCTGTGCCTGTAGTATCAGAGGAAAGCTTTATAGAAGTTCGGATTATACAAATAATGCTTTACAGGCTCCTGCCTAGTTCTATTACTAATTTTGTAGTAAAATGTGTTTAGTACAAAAGACACTATGGTACAAAATGTCCACTTTTAAGAATGAGTACGTAAATTTACTGTGGTCTCGAAGATTAATCTCTTTACTATGCACTGATAAACAGCGCACAGAGAGTGATAATCCCGTATTGTGGAATAAACATAAATCATAGATAGGTTTTATCATATTTGCTCTTGTTATACCATTAACATGCTTTAGGAGAGACATAGTAGAGCTGCCTGAGTTTGGTATTACGGTATCCAAGAAAGATAAGGGGAGGAGTGTAAAAGGCGCACTAATTTCTATTATTTTACTATTTTTTTCAGGTTGGATTATACTTGAGCCTGAAAAGTCAAGTAAGATTACTATCGATGTGTAATCAACTCTAGTATAGGGGAAGGACAGCATGAGCTACTAGACGAACAGTACTACTAAGGTGGTCACTGTCAGATCCTACTACGCGTGATTTGAGTGAGAAGGAATCGTATAATATACACAGACATATATAGAGAAAATAAAACTCTACAGATAAAAACTAGAAGTGTAGGATATCATGGTTCGCGTGGATAAGATCTGCAGCAACTAACGTAGTTAACAAGGAAAACAAACAGTGCCACGTCATCCCCGCTGTCAAGTAAATTGGGGCTTGATCTTGTGAAGCTTGTATGGCGAGGGGAGTGGTGAGGGGGAATGTCTCGTAAACATTGACTTTCGCACGTCTTCTGCCTCAAGTGAATAATGTTGTAACTTAGCGTTGTTGACACATTGTTTCTTGCTTACACTCGCAAGGGTTATTTTCTTGCAGCTATTATACCACGTAGTATAAATAGAAAATGCCTCTATCTAAGTAATTGTCAGACATTTTTAAAAGGTGTATATTTACAGTTATTAGGAGAGAAAGGTTTTTAAATACTGACAGGAAAACACTTGATTCGATTAACTCGATTTAACAGTGATACATATACAAAGCTTAAAAGCGACAAACGTACTGTCTACGGACGAGTAACTCAGGGCTTTGTTAGTTTTATTTCTTGCCTATAGGTATCGCTAGATTCAGTACAAAATTATTCACAGTGGATTTTCTTCACAAACGTTGTAAAACATCAAAATTAAAATACCTATAAAAATATGTTCCAAATAAATATCTACA
This sequence comes from Prosapia bicincta, assembly GCA_036971475.1. NCBI lineage: Eukaryota > Metazoa > Arthropoda > Insecta > Hemiptera > Cercopidae > Prosapia > Prosapia bicincta. Next base: position 170,713,272 of record JBAIZL010000001.1, on the reverse strand, counting down.
ATTAATATTATTTGTGTTTATTTTAGTCTTACGATTAACAATACAATAGATAATAGACATTTATTGTGTGTTTATTTTAGTCACATCAGGTCAATAAAACACGGACAAGTATCGATATATTTTTTAAATTTTAATACTTTAACAATGCTTTAAATGCTTATAGTCTAATTTTATTATAAATTAATTTTAGTTGAAACAATGTAATAAAAAAACCTGCAATGAAATATGTTAATAAAAATATGTTGCGAATCTTATTTATTTTTCACAAATCACTTTTTTAGAAATAAAATGGCAATAAAAAACGCTGCCGGCTTTTGCATTAAAACATTTTAAAACAGCAGTATATTGAAAATATATCGTGATAATGTAAATAACAATTAGGTTCTTATGATCGAATGATGACTTCGATTGTCACAACCACTAGCTCATGTCTTATTTCAAAGACATTGGACATCATGAGTAGAAAAATATCACAAAAGTCCTTAAAACTAAAGAAAGCTTCTTATAAATACAAAACCTTATCCTATTTGAGTATAAAACCAGGTGTGTCCAGGCAGTTATTTCTTTCCGTAACCAAGAGCGAAGCCTGGCTTTTGATCAATGTCTACGCCGTCCAAGGACTCGCCTTTCTTTTTGTTGTTGTTGTACGCTTGCTCTTCAGCGATCAGTGTGTCTGGAGGTTTTGCCAGGACAGCGTAAATCCAGGAGGAGTCGCAGGTTGCGAACACGGTCGGGACGTTTTGTTCGCAACCAGTGTCCCAACTGTTTACTCCTGCGAGTTCGTAGTGGCCATCCCCACGGTCGCAAGCTAACGGTCCTCCTATGTCAACCTAAACACAACGATTCACTTGATTTATCCATTTATTGTAGATAGGATGGACAAATTTTAGTAATTTGTCTGAAGAAATTTATCAAAATTTGAAATATAGATATTTGGAAATACAGACTTGAAGAAAAATAACAAAGTGAAAATTTTAATTATCATATTTCTTAAAAATAGATAAGAAAAATTTATTTAGCCAAATGGAAAGTTTTTACTAGTATAAATGAAAATATTCATGCCAATAAGAGGTATGGATATTCCCAAATATTGTGCAAGTAGTATTAGAAAATCTAATCCGGATTTAATTAATATATTAAAATATCTAATTTATACAAAACAATAGTTTTTATAACCGTTGTTTAAAACAGTAGTATTCATAAACAATATTCGAGCTGGCTTGTGAGTGAAAGTTATAAATAAAAGAATAAATATGCTACAACTCACAAATATAAAAACTTTATTATCATACACATTTCAACGACAATTTGTAATCATCGTCAATGATGCTACACAAATTAAATTTAATTGAAAAAACTAAACATAACCTATAATGTTTTAACAAAAGTAAGAACATTATATTGCCCAGATGTGGTTCTTACTTTTGTTAAAACATTATAGGTTATGTTTAGTTTATTTCAATTAAGTTTAATTTATGTAGCATCACTGAGGATGATGACAAATTGTCGTTGAAACTCGTATGATAATAAAGTTTTTATATTTGTAAGTTGTAGCATATTTATACTTTTATTAATAATTTGTATTGTTAACAATATTCACACTATATACACTACGACATACAGAAATACACATTTATTGATACTTTAGATACTAATAAAATATCTTATACGTGATAAACAAAAAAAAACAACATATTTAATTAATAAGGTTGGGATGCTTCAAAAAGCAAGACCAAACATTTTGTACAATGTATGTTATTAATTAGAACGTTTCAATCACACAACGAATAAATCTGATTATTTTCTCCAAACATAAAAATAATTATTAAGTTAAAAACCTAAAGTCACTACAGAGTATGGGTAATATAATAACACCAACGTAGCCCTATGTGACGACATTTTTAAAGTCTCGTATATATTTTTGCTTGAAGAGGATCCTTGGGTTTTTAAACGCTTATATGATTAAAACGTTTTCAATAATTAGATCCATTTCAAACAAATTTTTCTCTTTAGTTTCGTTAAAACCATTTTAACTGAGGAAATATAATAAGAACTTATTTAGAAATACTCCATAAACTATATAATTATTATTACGTTATGGATGTAACTTTTAAAAAGTCGATAAGACTAAAGGCAATTGTAATGGCAACTTTAATCAGTGAGAGACTTGTACATGCTTAAAATACTTTAAACTCTGTCAGCGAAGAGAAATTAATACTTCCTAAATAATTATCGATCTTACTGATTTTTAGCCTAAAATTTGATAAATTCCAAAATTTTAATATTACAAAAATCAATCATGGTACACAAAATATAATTCTCTTGATGGTTAAAGAAAATTATTAAATCGAGGGATGATTGATGTAAAGATATAAACTCTCCTGAAGGGTCATGGCCTACAAGTGTATCTCATACACATTTATATGTTTATATAACTGAGTTGAACACTAACCTTGCACAAATCTGAAGCTACTCCGCTGGTAGGAGCAGCGCAGGTGAATCCTTGGTTCAGGATAAAGTATTTACCCAGGTGAGTCTGCTTCAGGTTCGCTTCACACTGTCCTGCAGGGACGTATTTTACGTTGACTTTGTGAAGAGGACTGTTTGGTACCAATCCTGTAACGTAAAAAAATAAGCATTTATTAAAATGCGTACAAATAATAATTTTTGTTTATTTTATTAATTCTATTTAATTAGGATAGCAATGTTTTAAACAAATATTTTCAATATATTTGGTTTTATTTGACGAATTAAATGTTAACTAATATATTTATTTAATGTCTGTTAATAACTATTAACTTTTATATATAGGCTAATGACAGATCATAGACAATTTTGCTTTTTTAAAACACTCAACGTTTTGAATTTCTTTCCGAAATTCCTTTTCAAGAGCTCAAATTTTAATTAAACAATTACAATACATAGCCTACTATTTATAAAATAAATAACATATTAAAAACAACAATTATAAAACTATTAATAAATATCCATTTACAAGTCAATTTTTTTTATCACAATAAACAGACAAATCACATCTATATATTGTGATCTGTCATTAGCCTATATAAAAGAATTAAAAGTTGAGTTTGCATTTGAGTCACTATGGAGGAAAACATTTATTTTCTCTGTAAATGCATTTTAACCAACGATGGCTACTATACAGAGAATATATTTTCTATCGGAAAACGTTTCTTATCAGAATGGTTTTGGCAGAACTAAAATGCTCTATCCTCTTAGCTGCCAGTGGCAATGATAAATATTGCAATGTTGTATTTTTTGTGGATTAAGAGTCCTAGTGGCAAAAGTTTAAATTAATCCTTGATGCACAAAAACCATTCAGTTGAACATTTGTTAGCTAAAAGCTTATTTCTTTTTGTTTCAATTGTTTCTAAATTATTTACATTTATACTTGTGTTTTAAAAACCATTACATTCAGATTGCAAAGATGGATATTCTGCCTTGCTCTAGTTTTTTTTTTTCATTAAATGTTGGTTATTTTGATTCAAAACTTTACTGTTTAGTAAAACCTAATTTTATAAATCCGGTTTCATCAGATCTATTTTAGGAACGTAATACTGGTAGTGAGAGCACCTCCACTTCCAGGAACATCATTAATCCCTCTTTATCCCCAATTTTATTGCACTTTAACATTATTTTTTCTTTCCACACAGAGGAGTAACTGCTAGACATTCTCCTAAGATACCGACAGAGAGTACGTCTTAGTATACACACCTTCATACATAATTCCAATATCATTGCTTATTTGAAATATGGAAATTTAATGTCCGCATTTCAACCATCTCTTTATTTGTCAACTCCTTCTATCAGCTCACACTTTCGTTATATACATATGTTGTAGAAATTTTAAATCGTTAATAAAATACGTTTTTATTCATCCAATCAAGTTCAAATACAGTTCTTTTAACCTGTAGTGGATGACAATTGATTTTAGTACAGTTTTTCAAATATTTATTCAATAATTGAAATTTAAATAAGCTGATGTCTCAGTTGGGTTCGAATTGTTTGAAATGCAGCACATTGGCACTGATCCAACTTTCCTATTGCTAGAAATATTATACTTAGAGATGTATATTATGTAATTACAAGAGAAAGTTTCATTGCAATAATGAAGCATTACAAGAGATGGATAAAATGAGAAATTATAGTTCACCAACCTTCATAAATTAGAAAAAAAGCATAAATAGTAAAACAACAAATAATAATAGTCCAACACCATATACTGTATAGAGATGAAAATTGAAAATTGCAAGGAATTACCTTTTTTTGTGGTACTTAATATTGTCATTCTGTCATATCTGTATACATATTTATACTCATTGTAATTATAAAATAAAAGGTAACTACAATAGAGGTTTACTTTGTTGCCCTCAGTAGTATTTGACCTATTTTTTTTTTTTACTTGTTACATCTTAACTAAAATTAATCCGCTATCTTTTATACTCGACACCGGGGAACTTGATAGATCGTCCTAACAATATAAAAAGGTCTATTGTTTTATGTTGAGGGTATTTTTTTAAGGTTAACTCCTTCTTCTATTATGTCAGAGCTTTTACTTTCTTGTCTTTTCAATCAATCCTGTTCCTAAAGTTTGGTTACAAAAGCGCCACTTGAAATAACAGTGATTTACCAGGCTTAGTACAGTTTTCATGTAGATGGTTTTCTCATTTCGCTCTTACAATTATCACACACTCGCCCTAAACTAACACTCACCATTCTAACTAACTAAATTCCATACTTAACTTTAAGTACTAAATAAATTCACACGTTATTACTAGCCTAAATCCGATTATACAATGAATTCTCATAGGTTACACGTTTCCCGTAAATTTTACAAACATTTTACAATTGGACAGACTAATAATGTCAATGAAGAACGATTTTATTCTTTTAGCGACACCGAATCATTTCCTCACATTACCAGAAACAGTTGGAAATTATTCATTCAACCGCTGTAGTTGAATGGCGCCTAATTGCGCTGTGGTCCTTTCTCTCACCTTTGCTTCTGGTGCTTCACTTCGACGAAAGTTAAATTGTGAAACTATCACATGAAGTTTAATTTTTCATGTGAAATGATTTTTGAGGTTCTAATTAAACAAAAAATCATGGAAAAGTACATCAAAATATGTAATGGCCTAGCTTGAATATATTTACGTTAAAAATCGTATGATTATTTACGAATAAGAAGTATTGTAAATTATTTAACAGACTGTACTCCCCTTCAATAATTCCTGTTTACAGAGTGTTAACAAAATCTATAGACCTGTATATAGAGATATTTCGAGCTCTATATTGAATTAAAGAAACATTATTTTGGAAAAATACATCGGCTGATAACTGGAAACTGCTGTTTTTTTTTTTTTTTTTTTTTTTTTTTTTTTTTTTTTTTTTTTTTTTTTTTTTTTTAACAAAGTAACTTATTGGTTTTACTTCTTTCCTTTAGTATGCGATTACTATTGATAAATTTCCGGTATCTTTTGATCAAACTAAATTAGTTGTCAAGTTTTACTAGAAGACTGAGATACATAAAGAGTTAGTAAATGCTAACAAATGTAATTTGGAAAGCAACCACGATTGTAATTAAATAACTATTGCAAGTGCTGGTGACAAGTTTCAACCACTTGGAATAGTGAACATTTAAATAAACTGCAGAGGGAAAACACATTTTTTAAGAGATCGCTTTAGATATAGTGTGTCATACAGTAATAGTCAGTTCCCATAGGCGTATCTCAGTTACCGGCAACCATTTTAAATATTTATAGGTTCGGATTTTAAAAAAACACAGATATTTCTAAATTATTGCTTTTAGGAAGTATAATGGATCAAGATATAAGTGTATAATTTAACTTTAATTCACAAAACTAATCTAATCTCTCATACTAACGTTGGATAACATACTGCCGAAATCAATACAATATTACTAACTACCTTCTTATTACTCTTTGAAATCTAAATATTCAATATTTCCAAACGTTTTTGCATTTACAGTTAAGGTCAAGCACCGAACTTTTATAAACTATACAGCACTTTGTTTTTTATTCCTTGGAAAGACTATATATAATAAATAACGAGTGCAATAAATCTCATTTTGAAAATGTACTCGACTTATACAGAAATAATTTGAAACATATAAAACCAAGGAATCCCCTGTACTCTCTGGGAATGACTTTTAACGCTTAAACGTAGCACTGAAATAAAATTCACAGCATAAAAAGCCTATTGGGATAAACGTTATCTAGTGCGGTAAATCAAGGTCTGTCTAATGGAGGCCCCTATTAGGATTCTGAGCTGTCCTGAGGTTACAAATGACCAGAAAATGTCGTCCAAGTTACGCATTAGTTTGGCTAAACGTAACTAATGAACACTGGTAATCGTTACATCGTCTAAATACTACATCACCTCTTATATTTAATACATTGTTTAGAAAATTTCAATTTACTATACTCTATATTACGTTATAAGGGATAAAACTCTATTTCCTCGAAACATTGTATACTCTACGTAAATTGAGAAACAAATGTAACATGAAAGCAAACAATTAATTAAATTAAATTGAAGATAAAAAAAATGTGAGAGGAAACGAAATAACGTGAAATAAATGTAGTATTTAAGAATTCCAAACAAAATTTAAGAAGAAAGGAATTATAGAAAAATTAAGTAATTGAGAAAAACAAAAAAATGTTAAAAAAATAAAAGAAAAGTATAATACAAAAAATTTTAAAATAAATTAAAACAACAAACACGAAATTAAATGATATTATCATATAAATAGAGGGATTAAAATCGTAAAACATTAACAACAAATTCTAAACCTATAGAGCAAGAAAAACGTAATCATTTAGGAGAGCTTTCCATTCAACATAATAACCTCAGGACTTACCTTGAAGAGCGGGTCTGCCCCATCCAGTAACAACACAAGTCCTGCCGGTGGGCTGATATTCGGGAGACGAAGAGGAAGGTATGCAGACCTTGTCGACGTGCTCATCAAACGTGAATGGCTGCCCGACTATGAGAATAGCGAGGTCCTTAGAGAGGGAAACAGTGTTAAAGTTAGGATGTCTAGCGATAGCAAGAACGGGTCGGACTTGCACAGGCTTAGGGTGTTCCTGAGACGAAAGCTTCCACTCACCGGCTTTCACGAGGATTTCCTTGGAAACAGAGCTAGACAGAAAATAATATACTTTAGTTAAAGCTAAACAAGTACTGAAGAATGTTAAAGTTTCTTACTAACTGGAAAATAATTTTATTATATAGAATTGAATAAACACGTTTCATATAAATGTAATTTACAGGATATATTTATTGACATATATAAACTATATTATATTTTTAAAATATATTATTTAATTAAACTCATAATGGTACAATTATTAATATTATATTGTTCTGAGAAGATAATTTCAAATGTGTAAAATAATTGATAAGTTCTAGACTTGTAATACAGTTTGAATACTCCACTTTTACATGTTAAATTGGGCTGTGGTTTTTAATGGGTATGTAGTATATAAAAAAAAGTGTACAATTAGGTTTCTCACAATTAAGTACATTGTAGAACCCAAACAATTGGCCTTAAAGTACCACCTCTACCCCATTAATAAAATAATGGCTACTTACTCTTCAACGCAGTGGGCTGCGGTAATAACAGCGTTGTCTGAAATGATGGCGGCACTGCATAGGCCACTTCGGTTAGTTGCTGACACAAGAAGAGCTTGCCAAGGAAACTCGGCGAACCCTGCATCAATCGGGGAATCGTACGACTAGAACAAAACAATAAACATATACTTTATATTGAATGAAATGTCTTTATAATCTTAAAGAATACAAGATTTTCAAGTAATCGTGAATACAATATTCTTTGTAAAATAAATTTACTAAAAAAGATTATTATGGAAATAAACGTCATTAAATAAGTGCTGTTATTTACCTCCTTTCTAACTCCACAGGAACTTCCAGGTTTTGGGTATGTCTGTCCAGCAGGTTGGTAAGTAGATCCTGGTCCAGGCTGGTTGAATATATTAACTGGCGTCTGACCCTGGTCAGGGAATGATATGTCAGGTTGTGCGATTCCTGGTGAACTAGGTTGATATCCAGAGGTTGAATAGCTAGGTTTAGTTGTAGGGGCGGACTGTCCTGGAAACGGAGGTGGAAAAGGCTTTTGACTTCCCGATGGGAATGCAGAAGGTTGAGGATATGAGGAAGTTGGTGTATAGGTAGATCCAGTTTGGCCAGGATATCCAGGTTGACCAAAGACTCCTGGTTGTCCAGATTGTCCAGGTGTTCCAGGTTGTCCAGGGAATCCAGGTTGACCTGGTTGGCCAGGGACTCCTGGTTGTCCAGATTCTCCATTTGTTCCAGGTTGTCCAGGGAATCCAGGTTGACCTGGTTGACCATGTACTCCTGGTTGTCCAGATTGTCCATATGTTCCAGGTTGTCCAGGGAATCCAGATTGGCTTGGGAGTCCGGGTTGTCCAGGTTGTCCTGGGAATCCAGTTTTTCCAGGTTCACCTGGGAGTCCTGGGTTTCCAGGTTGTCCATTGAATCCAGTTTTTCCAGGTTCACCAGGAAGTCCAGGGTTTCCAGGCTGTGTTGTGTATCCGGGCTGACCGGGCTGCCCTGGATAACTAGGTTTACCAGGCTGTCCGGGGAGTCCAGGCTGACCAGGAAGTCCGGGCTGGCCAGGTTCTCCATATTGACCTCCAGGGAGGCCTGATTGACCTGGCAGTCCAGAGAGTCCAGGTTGACCAGTAATTCCTGGTTGTCCAGGCTGGCCAGGTTGACCACCAGGGAATCCAGGTTGCCCAGGGTTTCCAGATTGCCCTGTGTATTTATTTTGTCCAGGTTGACCAGTATATTCGGGTTGCTCTTGGTTTCCTGATGGGAATGAAGACGAGCTGTGTGACTGGGATCCAGAATACGTGACTGGGAAAGGGGCTGGTGTTTTTCCAAATACTCCAAGCGGTTTCTTAATAGTGTGTCCGTTTGGTAGACTGCTCGGTGTTGATGACACGGAGTTGTAGTACAGTCCTGCGTTATGGTTAACTGTTCCTGAGCCATCTGGATGGTACTGGCCGTCATCGAAGCCAGGGTTCTTCATCATCATGCCGCCGGGCCATGGATCCTTATAGTTCGGGTCACGGCAGCATTTTCCAATGATTCCGGTCTCCATGTCCATACAATCCTGGTAAAATTTAATATTTTATTTATTGTTATCAAAAATATTTACTAAAACAATTTAATTAGCTACAATAAACATATAACATGCTCTATATTCCAGACAGCATTTAGAATAACTAAACACTGGAAGCAAATGCAAAACCTCATATTTACTAACGTTGCGTTTATAAGGTAAGATATTTCTTTTAGGATTTAATCATTATTAATGACATTTTATTTTATTTGAACTTTTAATCAAACATTTATAATAACACTAACTGAGACTTACTGATAGAGGAACTTTGTTTTCCAACTGCTCCCGAGTTAAGAAGACAGGAGTGTTGGACATCACGCCCTCTGCCGTACAATAGGTTTCCTGGACACACTTCAAGGCTGCAGCACATCCTGGATAGGGAGTAGTGTTCAAAGGTCCTGTGTATGGTCGAGCTGAGGAAACTGGGACAACTGAAATGTAAAGGACTGTTAATGACAAATGTTCTATTTATTTTTTATTCAAATTCTTATAAGAGAACAAACTGAGTGATTTTCTTCATCCCTTTCTTCTGCCAACCAAAACCGGCGGAAGAGCCTAACTTAAATCCTTATTTTATCACCCACACTCTTACCCGTATAATCGATGATGTCTTAAATGATTCACCTTGAAATACCTCAAACCTACTGTCACGTACTATTAGACATTATTAAAACATAGGAGTAGGTATTGAAATATTAATCACAACATATAATTATGAGTAAAATATTAATAAAAGAACATTTTATTTATATAAAAGTTTTTTCTGTAATTCGCAGCTGAAGTTGCGTATACATTGTTGAGATGTTTTATAAGTAACTTACGCGTTTCTCATAACATCTTTTTCCTAAGATTGAACATTAATGAAACTAATACTGCTAACTCAGATTTATCCTAGTCTATTTTTTTAATGCTTCTGAAACTGGTTTTTCGAACAAACCAATGACGGATGGTGTATAGTGATTAAAAACTTAAAGTCCCTGAAATAGTTGACAAAATAATATAATTTAAAGCTGGGATTGACGGAGACAAAGAAGAGGTGTGGCTCTACGGCAGATATAAAGGATAAAACGTTAATACATAAAAAGAGAATCTGATGGCTGATACAAGGGGTGACGTGTTTATTGGCCAAAGAAAAAAAACATTGATGCTACCTTAAAACAATAGTAGTTCTATATTATACAGTTTTTCAGAAACCTGTAAGGATTGCATTAAAACGAAATATATAATAATTATTAGCAATAACAATATTATCACTTTTAAAAATAATGTAATTCACCACTAGTCTTAAATTTATTTTAAAAAAACTTCATTTCCAGTAACATTTAATTAAATCTTTCTTCTATATTAATTATATGATTAATTGGATACCTATTAATTGTCAATAATGTAGGGTTATGTTACGGTAAGTTCTCTGTAAGCAAGAAACTTTGTGAAACGCCAAACCTAGAGATGATGGGTTAATTTAAGTTTTAAACAAATGTAATTTAACGCAATAAATTTCAAGCGACAATTTAAATAGCTTCTGAAAGTTTTGGGCTTAGTAAACCATTGCAGAGAAAGGATTGAACTGTCAACGCTTGATTGCTTTTTGCATAGTTTAACAGTAAATTCAGTTAAACACGGTGACTACGCGAGCTATTTAAATGAAAAAAGATCATTTAATTAGTTTACTACATTTTGTCGTTTTTATTTAACTTGTGTTTTTCAAAATATTATTGAAACGTAAAAGTGTAAACATTTTTTTCAAACAAATACAGCTTTTACTAAATTTAGCTTTTTATTTCTAAACACAACTAAAAAACAAAGATTCTAAAGAAAGCTACAATGTTTACTTCTATAGTTATTTCTAATTTGTTTTTTAATTACCAGGTTTTGGAGTTGGGTTATTGTAGATAGACCCTCCAATGGGTATACCGCCAGTTCCAGGTACGCCACCAGTTCCTGGTGAACCTCCAGTTCCGGGAGTTCCTCCATACCCTGGGTTTCCACCGTATACTGTGGTTCCTCCAGTTCCAGAGCTTGGGAACTTTGGCAGTTGACAACAAGCCTCTTGAACCACATCGCATTGCGTAACCTGAAATAAACATTATTGGTTGAAATAAAAGAAATTGACTTGTTTATAATAAAATTACATTCCGCCAGTCTTTTTATGACTAATAAAAATAAATGACATTTTAATTGTCACGGGTCTGTCTGAGACACGAATGGAAATCTTGAATTGAATCCAGTTTTCAGAATTAGAAGTTGAAAATACTCCGGATATAGTAAACGTACAACGTAGAACTATAAAAAAATCAATTGTACAATACAATTCCCTCGTGAATATTAGACAAAGTCCTGATTACCTAACTGACTAATCAACCCACAACCGAAACTATTAATGCTAGCTTTTTGTGATATATCCGCTAAAACTTAATGATTTTTTTAGTTATACAAATCTGACAATAGTGCCCATGCTCTCGTTGATTTTACTCCCTATGCTATCTAACGTTGGCATAGATGAACTAGAAATATGTACAGTATATTTTCAAGCAATTTTTAAACCCTATGCTATCTAACTTTGGCATAGATAAACTAGAAATATGTACAGTATATTTTCAAGCAATTTTTAAACCCTATGCTATCTAACGTTGGCATAGATGAACTAGAAATATGTACAGTATATTTTCAAGCAATTTTTAAGCCCTATGCTATCTAACGTTGGCATAGATAAACTAGAAATATGTACAGTATATTTTCAAGCAATTTTTAAACCCTATGCTATCTAACGTTGGCATAGATAAACTAGAAATATGTACAGTATATTTTCAAGCAATTTTTAAACCCTATGCTATCTAACGTTGGCATAGATAAACTAAAAATATGTACAGTATATTTTCAAGCAATTTTTAAACCCTATGCTATCTAACGTTGGCATAGATGAACTAGAAATATGTACAGTATATTTTCAAGCAATTTTTAAACCCAATGCTATCTAACGTTTCATAGATAAACTAGAAATATGTACAGTATATTTTCAAGCAATTTTTAAACCCTATGCTATCTAACGTTGGCATAGATAAACTAGAAATATGTACAGTATATTTTCAAGCAATTTTTAAACCCAATGCTATCTAACGTTGGCATAGATGAACTAGAAATATGTACAGTATATTTTCAAGCAATTTTTAAACCCTATGCTATCTAACGTTGGCATAGATAAACTAGAAATATGTACAGTATATTTTCAAGCAATTTTTAAACCCTATGCTATCTAACGTTGGCATAGATAAACTAGAAATATGTACAATATATTTTCAAGCAATTTTAAACATTGTTAAAGTAAATGTATCATCGTCAACAAAATTAAACTTTATTATCTCTAAAATATATAATCTAGCGTCTTTGCTTATGAATTACAGCTTAATTTTTCAAATTAAACGTTCGTGGAAGAAAGTACTTTAGTTATAACTCCTGAGGGGATGCTAATATAATATTTAAGGACTTTTTTGAGATAACGTGTTTTTCTTTAAAACAATAATAATAGTAATAATTCTTGAGTACAAACTATTTTACTGTTATCACTGATAAACGAGAGACAAGAAGAATGCATAGTAATAGAATGAAACACAAAACCTCTACTTACATTGCGTAAGCATGGTAGCATTATAAAAGTAAACCTAATCTCAATGGGAATCAAAGTAAATATTCACCAGTTTCTTCCTACGACGAGAGGTGGAAGATGAAGAATTATGGGTAGGATGAGGTGTAAAGAAAGGACATAAAGATATCCTGCTACTACTAAGAACGAGTGTTGAGATGTAAGTAATACTAAAGAACGATAGAATGCTCCCTTTCCTAATTCCTTGTATGGATATAGAATTATGGTCCACACTTATAAATAATAACTGGGATCTTTCCATCTAAATCTACTCATATAAAGTATCAGATACCATAGAATCAGCTAACATATGGTCCCAAGAAAACAAAAAGTTGATTTGTATGAAATTTACAAAATCATACAATATTCAAAAATAGTTGGAGGATATCTAACCTGTATGATGATAATAAATATCCTTTCCCAATTTCCTGTTTGTTAACAAGCCTTGTGTTTACACCCTTACAGCTGGACCGGTATTTATCAATGGTAAAGTGTTAACGGGTTGCTCAAAAAAACAGCACTAAATTGCAGGGGCAGCTGGAAGTTGTTTGACTGTAGGGGCTCACTATTTTCAGGGTGATGTACATTATGAAAGTGTTAGAGTATGTCAGGAGTAAAAGTACCTACATTTTTAAAGTTACAGTTGCAAGATCAACTTGAAGATGAACTGGACGACTTGAAAACTCTAAAACTTGCCTTTCCCTTTCTGCGATAGACTATACTTTATACTGTCACTTTCTTTAATCAAATTATATTTTAGGTAAATTATTTTAATTTCTTACTTTTTAGTGCAAGTTTTAAAGCTATCATAATTTTTTTTACAAAAATTTAATATTTTTTTTAATATGTTTTAAATTTATTTTTGTAATTTTAACTCTATTAGAGCATTATTAGTAACGCCTTTCTTTTACTACGACTGTAAAGCTATACAAGTAATTTACAAATTTTATTTGTAGATATTTTTTTGTTAGTACAAGGGCATTAATAAACAAAATTAAGTGTTTGATACGTCAATACAACAGATACAACAAATAAAGAGTATAACTTTTCTAAATAGGTTTAAAAATTATACAAAGGCTTCAGACGTTTCCTCGTGGTTAAATAATTCTAATTTAGGCCTACTTTTCTAATTAGTTCATCAGAGTTCTAACAGTATTCCGGTTCATGGCATAACGGTTTAGAAACCACAATTAAAACAAAGTTCTCATTTCGTAGCAGGAACAATAAAAATATAACAATAGAGGAAGCGATGCCGAGAGGGCTAATCGAAAATCCAAACAAAACCGCCTCTTGGAAATCCTGTTGACCTTCAACGGGTCGATAAATCACAGCCATTACGTAGCTGCAAGCCACGAAGAAGACTGCATAGACGCCAGTCACGTTCCTTAATTGATCATGAAAACGTGATTTCCACAAACGTGCCACGGGTAATCTGATACAAGTTCGGCAAAATTCTGTTGAACTCGTCCAAGGCCAGGGTTAATGATAGAACGCCCGTCATTTCGATGGGATTTACGAGGCAAACTGGGATCAGGTTATTTAAAGTGTGGTTTCCTCTACAACCGGTTGCTATCTATCTTCTGCTCAAGTTACAGAGAGTCATTGACTTTCTTAATTATGTTTGGGAAACACAAAAATACTAAATAGCATAGTAGCACAGTATTATTCGTTCCAGAATTATAACAATGAAAAATATTGTTAAATGTTGAACTGAACTCACAGAAAATACCAATTGAGAGACCCACACTTACCATTGTTTCTAAATATTTTCTTACAGGTTAAATTTGTTAGAACATACTTATAACACGTATTTTGGTTATTTTTAACAAAATATAGAGTTGAAATTTCCTAGTTTATAATTAATTAAGAGATTTAAAATATCCCTGAATGTGAAACTAGGCATTATATAAATCCTTTCTAAAACGAAAACTAGACCTACTCCATTGCGTGAATTTAGTACTTCTTTCAAAATAGGAATAAAGCAGAAGTTAGAAACCTCTCTATAAGAGGCAAAGAGTAGATTCACTACAACTAAGAAACCCTACTTACCCGATGCAATAATTTTCTAAGGTCTCGAGGAACAGGTGATTGTCATGTTCCACCTTATCCACCTTTATTCCAGAAAACGTCGACCTTCAAGAAGATACAGTATAACCGACAACCCAGATAGAGAGTTATTCTATTTCCTGTATTGCACGTTAGACATGTGATTCAATGAGGTACCCCTAATTAGGGGTTCGTGCGCCTATATTAATGTTTTTATTCGTAATCTTTCCTGAACCTCTTATAAGTTATCGTTATAAAATTAACTAATCTATCCAATACAGAAAAAAAAATCAAAATATACAATCATATACAATCTGTTTATTTTTAGTTTTATTCTATTGATTTTGTTTTAAGAAATATATTTATGCGATTAAAGACAGATATTTAGGCCATTTATTTATTTTTTGAGAAATTGAAATAGACACAATAAAGGTGGTCTTTAATCGAGCATTAGAACATTGTAAGAAACCTCATAGTACTGAAAGCTTGCAAGTTGGATTTAAAGACTCTGTTTTATAAAGAAAAATATTTAAATTTTAATTTACGTCAAACATAGTTTTGGTTAGTTTTGTGGTTAAAAGTAATAATTCAATAATAACCAATACTTATTTCCAATGGGTAATTTATTTTCTCAAGCTCGTTTCAATGTCAAAGTCATTATTACTGAGTATAATTATACAAAATAAAAATTAATTTTTTAATATAATAACTGCGTACAGTTTGTGTGCGGTTATAATTGCTGTTAATTACGATTTTGTCATTGAAACGCGTTTTAAAAATACATTTTTTTATTTAAAGTTTGTACTCACTATTATTTAGTTGTTTAAATTCAATTTTAAAAACTGTGAATAACTAACATTTTGTAACTAAACGAACGGGTCATAATCTAGTCCATTATTTTAAGAAAATCTACAGAGAAGTAAAAGAGCTGATTGAAGAGCGAATGGGATAAAACTTCGTAAGAGAACCTCAAACTAAAAAAAAAAACTCAATTTTGTTGGTTGTGTTACTATCCTTATATTTGAGATCAAATTATCTTTTGAAATAAATGACCTTACCATTAACCTAATATTAAATTCTGATGTGATATCAGTTTATTTATTGAGGGTTACATATACATGCAGATATAATGGAAGATTGAATGAAATAACACAATGTTTTCGGACAGGTCTAATACTTTATAAAATCTCTAATACGTGGAGATGTCTATATAAAAATTATACATTTTGAAAACAACAGTGCGTTAAAAACGTCTTCATGATAAAAAAAACTGTCAGAGAACAAATTTTTAGGACTGGTTAAGAATGGAACTCACTTGTTCCTGTGAAAACATTTCTAAAAAAGCAATACAGAGCGCAGTATTGTAATTGTAATTATTAAACATTTATCAACCCTTATATAAATATTTACACAGCCTCCTTTAGTTGTGTGAAAAGCCTGGAATGTATAGATATTTACAGCAAAGGTTTATAATTGTTTATTAAAAGGATTTCTGTTCATATCTTTGTGTTAATTTACGACTAGAAATTTGAACCAAGACATATAAAGTTAAGATCTTAATGGCTTCCACTTCACCTTCACATTAATTACTGTAGTAATTAATCTTTTCGCAAAAACCTTATTTGTCTTCACGGGTTTTTGTTGGTACACTGTAATTAGTTCAATTGTTGGCGTGGTCGGCAGCAATGACTGGGGTTTTACAATTTACTACGTCAGAACTAAGAAATATGTGTACTAAATGGTATTGTACTGTGTAATACAAGTTAACAAGGTTTACCTTAGTATTAAGTTAAATTTCCCTTTAAATTTTAGACATATGCTCCTATTTAAAATCAATTTACTTCAGTAACATGTACAGAAGGAAGAATTACGAACAAAGAATGTCATATGGCAATTCACAATCTTGAATTCATCAATGGATGTGATATAAACAATGTAACAGTCCGGCAGAGGTGAATATATAAATGAAGAATGTAGCTAATAGATGTTTTAACATAATCTAGTTAATACAGCTAATTAAAAAAGAATGTAGTTATAGAAAATTACATAAATGTTGAGAAATTACTAAATAGAAATTACATTTAACAAATTCAATTGAAGTGAATTCCTAAAAATAATTAGGCGTGCTTGAACATTGCTATATTTCAAAACATAAAATTAAAATATATAGTTTCTCATCATCCCAATGAATTTATTATTGATATGATTGTTTTTAAACAAAAATAATATACTCTTACTGATGCGGAATATCGAATTATAAAATGTTGAAGTAAAAATGAACAATAAATAAAAAACAGAAACTATGATATTTTGTTATAGATATTTTCTACGAAATAAACACAGATGCTTCATGAAATCGTATGTTTTCATTTATTTTAAGCTAAATTTGACGAGCTCAAATCTGTATTGAAGGCAACTGAAGGGTTTTGCTTCACGTCAAAAAGTATTAGGTGCGCACAAAAGCTTTTTCAATTCAAAATTGTCAAATTAAACTTAAAATTGTTAATAAAAACTATAAAAGAAATATTTAAACATTACATTTATCTCATGACTTGTAAATTTATAAAACACTAAAGTTTTATCTGTTTTCTAAACTAACTTCCGAAACGAGGAATAAAGTAAGAACAATATTATTTTTCAAGATTACATCCCAAACGGTGGAAGAAATTTCAGACAGCCAAAATGTGAGGGTAATTAGAAAAAATAATATGATGAATTTATGAAATCACGACAATTACGTCACGCAATGGAACAAAAGAATTAGACGGAAAAAAATAGTAGATAATGAAGAGCTTTGAGGACAAAAATACTTAAATTAGAAAAGCATTTGCTGAGAATGGTAAACAACACTATTTACATTATCAGAATAGAGAAGACGTTTCACAGTCTAGAGGTTTACACTATTAAGTGTTACACAAAGTTAAATGTTTACACTTCGGACACAACAAGTGGTCCTTTTAAATGTTTAAAATTGTACTAATAAGGGCCGCTTAGTGCATTAGAAATGTTATCTCAGTAAATTATTCATTTATTTATAATAGTTATGTACGTTTTGGGTAATCGTAATTACACTACGTTCAAACCTAATGGTGTAACCGAGGACAAAAAACAAAATCCACAAGACAAAAACTGAAACTATGACTAAAAACCCTTAAATTTTTGCCGAATTCATAATAAAATCTGGTTTGCGAATAGTAACTTACAGGACTATAACCATTACCAAGAAAGTTTTGCCGAATTCATAATAAAATCTGGTTTGCGAATAGTAACTTACAGGACTATAACCATTACCAAGAAAGTTTTGCCGAATTCATAATAAAATCTGGTTTGCGAATAGTAACTTACAGGACTATAACCATTACCAAGAAAGTTTAGCCGAATTCATAATAAAATCTGGTTTGCGAATAGTAACTTACAAGACTATAACCATTACCAAGAAAGTTTCGCCGAATTCATAATAAAATCTGGTTTGCGAATAGTAACTTACAAGACTATAACCATTACCAAGAAAGTTTTGCCGAATTCATAATAAAATCTGGTTTGCGAATAGTAACTTACAAGACTATAACCATTACCAAGAAAGTTTTGCCGAATTCATAATAAAATCTGGTTTGCGAATAGTAACTTACAGGACTATAACCATTACCAAGGAAGTTTTGAATAGCACAGGTATTACAAAATATTCCTAAGATAAAAATATGTACAAGAAGAATGAAATACTATAAAAACATTACGAATTGTATTTCTCTAAAATATAAATGCAGTTGAATCAATATTGTCCATAGTTTATTTATTGTTTTTTTTTAACCTTCACTGAAATTATTAACATATAAAGAATATGATATAGCCTAAACACAGATATTTGTTACGCTCGTTAAATGCCAGTCTTTTTGCTTCTGTTGCAATTATTTGAAACGTTGTTGTTAAAAGCTTCACTGTATAGCTTCTCAGATGAAAATTAACGTGAATAAAGAGGAAAGATTGCTATTCTAAGTGCATGAATCTGTGTATTTGTATAATGTGTGGTACAGTATAATAATTTTAATGTGTAATGTTGCAACCTTTTAGAGAAATTTCCTATAAAATTATCTTTTGTTCTATTATACAACCTTTGCAAGAGAGCCTGCAATGAGTTCACCATGACAGTAAGAATTTAGTTGGCAAGCACTCAGTATGACTGTACCGAAGTTACGCAAAGCGGACCTCCGTTGTTAAAGTGGCCTACTTTTTTATGCAAATCAGGATAACCTCTCTGTCTTTGACCGTACCAGTCTTATTTGGTAGTATTAAACAGCATTGACAAGAACAAATTGTTTATTTTACATAAGACGTTTTCAAACGTTGGACCGGCTCTAGTTACCAAATAGTAACGACACAATCCGTGTATCTGTGGTTTTGATTGTTTTAATGAATATACTGAATCGAAAAGAGCATTTTGAATTAAATATTCAAATTATGTAAGTTAAAATAAACCAAATATATGTTAATATGTCTAGTTTTACGCTAAAAAGATACGTAACATATTAAAATACAACCCAACAAAAAATAAGAATAGTATAACAATACTTTTTTGTTTAATCTATTTAGACAAAATATATTTTAAACAGTTATCTAAATAATTTGAATTTACTCCAAAAGAATTCTGCTTACACTAAACGTTAAAAACCTTTACTACCTCAATTATACCGTGAAAAGGTTTCTCTCTAAACTGCTTTTTTGAACTTTTAGCGCTCTTAATGTGTCTTCATGGCCAAAAAGATCTACTCTCTAAGGGAGTAAAAAAGATGTATTACTATTACTCCCCTTCAAAGAATATACCAAGTGGTTTATGGGAAAGAGTGGGGTACGTAAAAATAGAAACGTTGACAGAGAAGGACGTATCTGAATCATAACTGTGACATGGTAATGACGTTATAATAGTAATAATAACTGCCAAAACAAAATTAAACTAGTGATAACCAAACAAACCAGAGAGTAATAAACTAAAAGTTGTAATTAATAAACTATAAACTAAACAAAAATTTAAAAGTTTGAAATATTTTATTCAAATTTGTTTAACTTTTTATACTAGAGTTCCATAGGAGTAGGTTGCGAGGAGGCGCCTTATACAATCGTATAAGTAAAGAATCTGTATTTTTGTTTTCCAACCTTCTAACAGTGGTTACAATATAATGACGATTCAGTTCCAGATAAGTTGAAACTTGGTAACAATGTCTGCGGCTATAGGCGTGATAAAAAATAACCAACTTTATTCCAAGTGTAATGATCAAATATTCAGCGTTCACACATGATAATTTCAAGTCTTCGCAGGCTCCATAACATTTAGTCGTTCGAATATTTCAATCGTGTTATGTTCTTCACAATGTGTCTTGTTTCCTAGAAAAGTACTTTTCAGGCATTTATATAAGTCGTTCCAAAATAATTTAAGACGACACAAACTGTGGGTTAGGGGTGAATAAAAAAAGCAGACGAAATAATCAGTCGCAATGTTCAACTTGGAAACCAAAAATAAATTTATTGCTGTTACTCTTTTGTTTCTAACAATTAATGGCAGTTATCTTCTCAGAAAAATGTTAAATTAGTACATTTAAGTGATACAAAATTTTGGAAAGGAAATAATTCTGTGAAGCGTGCTTAATTAGTCACCTGCCAGTCACATCTGAACGCCTGGCCTGGTACCTTCTGGTTACATTTATTTCTGACAAACAATAGGTAGGAAGAAATAAAAATTTATTTTCCATTTACGTTTGCAAATTAGTATTTGTTCTTGTCACTAATTGTAATTCTTTTTTTCAATTTATAATCCTGAAGTTAGGAATTGTTGTGTTTAATTTATTTCATATCCATCATTAATCCATTGCACTTATATCAGCCTATCACGTTAGCGTTCCAACATTTATACAATTTTAAGTGACGTCGTATTATAATTTCAGAGACGTTCTCGCACACTTACATAAGCAAATAGAAAAATATCCCACCCTGTACTTAGAAACGCCTTTTACCCTTAGACGGACGGATGCCGCCCAGGTCTTCACCAAATTGGGTTACTGGAACTGTAATTGGTTTACGGGACAATTTATACATGTTAAACGTTTTGCAATACTCGCTCTGCAAGTCTTCATCTTACTTTCAACATTTACTCGTATTGATAAGGTAGAGTGTTCTTACTTTATGGCCTTTTCTTTTTTACAAAATTTACTCTTTAATACCAAATTTCCAAGGAGTTTGTTGTATTAATAGTAATGCCATTATTATAATATTTTTACAATTTCGCCTATATGGATATCGTGATACATTATCGAAATACATAAGATCATACAGATCATGCCAAATTCACAAATACAAATAACAAATACAATTACGATAAATTATAGAAAACGTTATTTTTAAATAACCTTTAATTACTTTTAAAAGAGCGCTCTAAGTTTTGTTCCATATTCGAATTACATCGATTTGATAATTTTATATTTAGTATTGCGATAATATTTATGTGTTATTGTTTTATTGGTAAATTGAGTTATTATTTTAATAAATGTGAATTTATGAGAAATAAATTGAAAGATAAACCAATAATATAATAAGTTTGTAGGTTTTGAACTACATTGCAGCCCTATTGATATTGTAACTTGATTGTCTGGTTATATGTTTGTAAGAAAGAAGCATACAAAGTGCCTCCTCACGGAAAATTTATTCTCATAGACCCTACTCTCAGTTCCTTTTTCATGAATGAAAATTTCTCAAAAATATTAACTTCGTAAGCATTTTGGTGAAAGAAAGTTTGGTCAACTCTCTTATAACGTACCGTAAACATTTCAGAACAGAACAGATATATTTAAACTACCTGATATTTATGATTTTTCTTTATATTTTTTTATTATAAGTATTCTCGCGTGAAGCTTTTTTTAGTTAAGGGGAAGCTGAACTCCTTTCTGAGAATCTCGATTGTAAATCGAATTATTTCTGAAAATTATTTTAGTTTATCTTTCGCACAGAGTATTTTCCTTCAATTAATATGCAGGGATTTCACACAGCCACATAAATTTACTCAATGTGAACAATTTCAAGAAACAAAAATCTGAATAAATCAAAAAATTGATTCATTGTGTGAAATATTTAAACTATTTGGTCAAATGTAAATCCTTTGGTGAGATGTTAAAAATAGGAATAAACCAGTTCGTTCTTGGAACTTCGGAAATTCACATTCAAGTAAACAATAGAATTGACGCCCAACCAATGGTATTACTACTCAAGGTCAACTGAAGACGGCTAGGTGTGACCTCACATTAAAACCTACACGGAGTAGCCTTGTCTATCTGACTCAACTGTCATGGAAAAAGTAATCGTTTCTTTGACCATTCTGAGTGATTTATCATTCAACTCTCCACAGAAAGGTTTCAGCGTACATGAACTTTTCTTGCTGTTTCGTCACATTTTATACTAGTTTATTCTAACACAGATTTAAAAGTGACTGATTTTCCACTTTATTAGAACGATTTTAACTCTTTTATATTATAAAGTCTGTTGATAGATTTCTAATTTTCGTGAAGAAAAATTTAAAACAGTTTGTTTACTTTTTAGTTAATTGTTTGATTGTAAGAAACAATGGTAGTTCATAATGAAAAAGTAGTTGTTACTTGCATTAAAGAGCAGGTTATATTATCAACTGGTAGGGACACACAGTACGTAGGTTGTTAGGGAAAACGAAATAAGGTGC
Organism: Prosapia bicincta; assembly: GCA_036971475.1. Classification (NCBI taxonomy): domain Eukaryota; kingdom Metazoa; phylum Arthropoda; class Insecta; order Hemiptera; family Cercopidae; genus Prosapia; species Prosapia bicincta. The sequence goes on along the minus strand of JBAIZL010000001.1, from coordinate 170,690,667 downwards.
GAACGAATGGAATGTCTAAATGCCAGCACCATAAGTCTGTACGTACTTAGATACACTTAGCGGTTTTGAAACTTAACATTTTATCTGCGTTCAATTAAACGAAATTTGTGAATAAAATTATTGGGTTGAGAAAATAATGCACATTATATTAATATTCAACTTACCCCTTGTCTGACTTGATAAATGCCATTATCTCTGACTACTCCATTGTAGCAAAAGTTCTTAGGTACACAAGCATACCCTTGCACGGAACAGCTGATTGTGCCTGGGGGTTGTTGAGGGGTAGGCAACGGCTGGCTATGAGGTTGTCCGTAGGTTGACGATCCTGAACCTGACGGATATGCTCCACTCGGCCTTGGATACTCGCAAGCTCCTCCTGGGCAGTTAGGCTGGCTGGACGGCTTTACTCCTAGTGCGGAACTCAAGAAAGGATTTCCTTGGATGTCAATCGGCTTGTTTGGGGACGTACCGGTCGGGGTGGGTTGATAACCAACTCCGACACAGCCTGCCGGTCCTCCGCATCCTCCAGAAACCAAGGCCGGTTGACCAGGTTGTTGAGGTTGGCCAGTGGTTCCTGGCTGCACAGATCCTGGGCTACTTGGAATAGGCCCTACTTGATTAGCTGGGTTGAAAGGAGAGTTAGGACCCTGCCACCAGAAACCGGATGTGGTCACTGAACTACCGGGTAGGTTGTTGGAAGATGAAGTGGAATGGTGACTAAATGTGTAGGTACCACTGGTAGGTTGGTCGATGGCGTTGTTCTCCGGCGAATTACCGAACAAATTTGGAATCTCGCTGAACTGCTGGCCAGGACCCTCGGTAGTTGTTGTAGTGCGGTGCGGTTTCCCCTTCACCGGAGGAGGCCCATAGCTGACGGCAGGCGACAGTTGGGACAAGAAGAGTATAACGATGATGGATAAAAGTAAAAGCTTCATTGTGATTTCTGCAAATAAATTATAGCAATATAATTACACTGTTAATAAATTGTAAACAGTTCCAAAATTTTCCACTTTCTTATTACAAATTAAAATTATATTTTCAACTAAAAACAATTCATATATTAACCATTTTGAATTGGTTCTACTAGGTGGATAGGCCCACACTTGGTATAAGATTATGAGTACAAAAAAATTGCAAATCTCCTATATTGGTTCATATAACCGATTACTTAATCAATTTCAGTTTTAAACTAGTAATGTCAGATTTTAAAACACAAAACTTCTTATGTATAACAATAAATAATGCAAAAATAAAGCAATGTACAGGATTATGCTACGAATCCAAACGAAATTTTAAAACAAATATTTAAAAAGTTAAAACAAGAAAATATTTGACTGAAAATAAATTACCTTTAACTATCCCTGATAATTACAATTAAACATTATATTAATATAAGTATCAAGGGCCATTTCTATAAATATAGGTTATAGTGAAGTCTACACTAAACAATTTAATTCTTAAAATATAATTAAATATTAGTTTTTAATATTTTGTTTAATTGTCTTCTAGTAAATTAATTACAACCAATAAGAACGGTGGTAAGTCCATCTGTTTGGTCTAAATTCATTTGCAATCATTTCTTCTCTTTGTAGTCAAACTGTCTACAGACGTTTCATACAGAACGATGAACGGTGGTTACGCCCTATACCATGGGCTCCCAAACTAGGGGGAGTGAAGGCAAATCAGAGGGGGCGCGATACCAGTTGGAAAATAATAAGATAAATTAAATATATTTAATATTATAGGAACGAGCTTGATGTTGTTAATAACTTTGGGTGCACCCTTACTAAAATAGAATCTCAAATAGGCATACTCGTGTAAAAAATTCAAGATCAAGCATCTCACTAACAGATGTTTCTCTTATAAGTTAAAATTTACCTTGCAAATATAAACCTGGAATATTATATCATGTTTCTTACGAACGTATGTATAAATAAATTGTTTTCATTATATATAACATTTGATTTTGTTCATATGCTCATACCATTTATTTATAGTGTAAAGTGGAGGGGGGGATTTCCTCTCAATAGGAGGGAGCGTGGTAATCCCTGCACTATATCAATCAAAAAAACTGCTAATATGTAAGTTGTTATTGACAAAGTAAAACTGCAATCTTCAGAGAACTTCCAAATAAAGTTTTCCTGTAATAGTCAACCACTAATAAAGACAACATCGTCGACAGAGTTAGCTGGATTAATTAACCAGTGTTTAGTGAGATATAAGGGTACTTTTTCAATATTTACCTTCTATAAAGATTACCTGTAGAAAAGTTCCTACGATATGGTAAATTTAAAGTTCTTTCAACCTAACTCAACATTTTTGTTGTTAATTTTTTTTCAGCTTTTAATTTTAAATGAAGCGTTTTCAACAAGTTCATTGTAATACATTTTATTAGAAATGATTGATTATATTTTTTGTATCACAAATATTTTCCGAAATAAGCCAAAACTCGATTATCGTGTTATCACGCGCCAAATATCTGACAAACTAAACAATTATAAAATTTCAACTGGATTATAATTTTGTTTTCTCAACCTATTACTGAAAGCCAGGCACTTTGCATCCTAAGAAATCAGTGTGTGCGTGTGCGCATGCGCAAACCTAAAGCACTCCATTATCTCCAGAGTGATTAATTTTCCCTTGGACATCCGTCTCGTCTATCTATTCTTCCAACAGTGTTATAATGACGCAACCCTGAAGGTCAAGTGTTATGGCTCTCATCAATATGTATAAAACAAACTCCAGGATGTAAACGCACATGCTGGTCTCTTCTCTGGTTCACATCTATTTCCATTTATGTGTTCTTTATTTTACAATTTGCATTTATTTTCATTCTTTTTTCTATTTGAAATGTTGTTGGAACAAATAAAAAATACTCTAAAAATGAAAATTTTAAATTAAAAAAAAAAAATATTTATTTCTCTGTCTTTTAAAGTAAGTGTTTCTATTTACCGAGACCCCATAATTTTAAAATCAATTATAGCAAACTTTAAATATATATATATATATATATATATATATATTATATGTGTGTGTGTATGTATTTATAGAGAAAAAGAGAGAGATTTCGAAATCTAAGTGAATGCTACATTATTTTGTCCCTATTTTGTCGAATATTCAGAATACGATGGAGACAATTAGCAAACGATGTTAAAATATTATATTGGGTAACTCTCCAAATATTGCTAGTGATGTCTATTTAATATTTTTCATTTGTTATTGATATCTTAAGATCGATTGTTAAGAGGACAAATACAAATTTAGTTAGATATTGGACAGATTTAGATGTTGGCGTGGAAAAGTTCGTTTATTATTTTTTTTACTTTCTAAAACCAAATAACTATATAAAGCAAATACGCCAATGGTATTTTTTAAACTGATATTTATATAAGTTTCGAAAATAATATATTGCAAAAATATATCTGTCAATGTAGAAAGTCATTAACTTTACGAAAAAAACCTATATTTTCTGAATCTCATAAAAATAAAGAATCAAAATGAAAATAACCTAATCTTATAACATTTACAAAACATAACGTTTAACATTATTGTTTTGTTTACAAAACAGATTTTAGACAACTAACATATACTATATTTCATAAGCAATGAATTTTTTTACAAAAAAAAAAAAATAAAGTGCTGGCTTAGGCTAAAATGAAGTCTTAAGCCTTTGTTTTTCTATTTTATTTTGCGTCATTGCAAGCCTCAAAGAACAAGGTGATTTCTGTTTACGCATAAACTTTAAATCTTGCGTTTATTAAACTGATTTCTTTTTTTTTAATCTAATCTATCTTAGTCGTATATTTTGTATATTTATAATCAATTAGCTATATTGTATTTTGGTACAACTTACTTTTGTAAAAAAAACAAAACTTTTGTAGATATTGTGAGTTTTTATGTCTATTGTTGCTGACACATTACTTTATATTTTCGTGTCCCTTAAAAATTTCTACATCACCAGGTAAAACGAAGATGTATCTGGAAGGTATTGGATATAGAAGCCCTAATAAAGTATTCCAATGAATCTAAATTGAAAATTATTTTTAATAAGCATACCAAATACAAAATGGTTTACAATGAGGAGACAAGAGGGCGCTGTTTTTTGGTTTGTCGGTGCTACTGATGGGCGTCAACTCACGGAAGAAAATTGTAGGAGACTGTAATATGAAGGAAGACCAGGCTATAGCGGAAGGCACATCTTATGGAGATGAGACCCCTGTTAAGAAACCTAAGTGTATATGGCACATTGAATTCACGGTAAACTTTTCTCAGGAGGTAAACCAAATAATAGACTACTAACAGAAGTTATGGATGTCAGCCATATTATGATAACGCAATAGTGAGAATGTAAACATATTAGATAAAGTAAAACCACCCGTATGGGATATTTATTTAAATAATATCTCCACAGACAAGAAACCAGAAAACTTTACCCCTGACAAAATCTCATCTAAACCAATTTCAGTAGGTGTAGCAATACATAGCCTAATATCCAGATGGAGAGGCGCTAAGGCTTCCTTAATTTTATCTACTAATATCATGAGTTGGATGGAAATGTTACATCCCTTAAAAACCAGTAAAGGATATCACGCTACACACACTGGTTTTAACTTGTTTAATACATTAAACAATACCTTGTATTAATATCTACAGTCTTATGTAAATAGTAACAATGAACCAACGCTACCTAGTGGCGAAGAATCCTACCTAGTGGTGAGATATATTACTTTCATTTGTAAACAAAAGATGGAAAATTCCCATGTATATTTAGTTTTATATGTCTATTTCCATAAAAATTTTCCACTTACGCTTAAAACACTACTTTACATAGTAGATGTTTGGGTAGAACTATTTTACAATTTAATATCACTATCGTCTTTGATTTTTTGAAACTGTTAATCTGCAGAGTTAAAATTTATTAATCCCTTCCCATTTCCCTAGTGGAACAATTATAGACACTTTTTTTTATAAAGATACTTCTTTACTTTTTAAGCAAGACTGCTAGTATCATTCTTCCTTTAAAAGATTTCTTGTAAAAGTGGGACAAAAAACAGAACATAAAATCTTTAGAGAAAAGTATTACAAAGAAGAAAAAGTTGATAATTTTTTTAAAGTTTATAATAGTAATTTAACTGGTTTTCTCTGCATTTTCTAAAACAGTAAATTTGTATTATTCTATATTATTAAATGCAGTAAATTAAGTTGATGTATAAATACAGGGTTTTTTTAATTGGTGTGTATATATACTGCAAGGTTTTTGTATAAACTTAATTGTTTACTGGAAAGCTCTAACATAAACTACATTAAAATTTGTTGTTTTCTCTTTATATAAGATATATACCTCAAACACTTTTTAAGGGATAATTATTTCATGTTAGTCTAGATTATACTTACATAAAACGAAAGTAAAATATTTATTGTAACTATGAATTAGCTCCTGCATTATTTCTTTATGAAACTTTTATTTGAAAATTTATAACTGTCATTTAAAATTGAATGTTTTCTTTCAAACTACTACGTGTATTATTATATTGAAGTTATTTTCTGTTTGTAAATATTTATTTTCAAAAGCTAAAAAAAATTAACAGAAAAATATTAAAGTGTCGGAATGTTATTAAAAAAATTGTTTAAAATACTCAACTGTATTAAACAAAAGTGCATGGCCAATAACTGTTATAAAAATATAATTAATTAACTGCTAAAACTATCTAGTGGGACAAAAAACCAAAACTAACAATTTATTGTAACATAATCAGGCCTATATTGAAAATGGGTACCATCAGCGTAGTAAAATATGAACATGAATGTTTTTTAAGCAGAACTTCTTTACAGCTGATTGTAAAACACTAACACGAAATCAAATAAACAATCAGTTAGTCCCCCAACTTACCAGGCTAACATAAACAAGTCACGCACATCACTGCACTAGCCAAACCACTAACCGCTAAACACCGACTGACTATATATATATAAACCGGTGTAGAGTTGAGGAGGCGTGGAGGTGTTGTCCTCGTCTTTACCGAGAATCGTACCCTGCAATAGGTTGCATCGTTTATTTTTGCTCGGGTTAGTCAGAACTTGTTCATAATAATAATGTAGAAATCGGAGGATTCCCGAGCTATAAATCTGCGAAACACCAGCCCTAATTGGACAACTTCTTTGGAATCGTCTTATTAATACTACTAATACAACGTTATAAATGCATTTAGAAACAATATCTTAGTAAAATAGTAAACATTTTATCAAAACTTTGATACCGATAATAGTAAACGCTTATAATAATAGCCAAGTAATAAATGATAGTTAACTATATGATTACAACTTTCCACTGAGATGTATTTTAAATTATTTTTTGTGGGTTTTAAATTGAAGCTACAACCAAAACTATTGTTGTTTGTAGTGAATGTGGAAAATATGAACAGATTTTGGTGGGCATAAAGTAGGGGGATAAAACGTCTCTGAATATTTAATGGAGGAGTATCTTGTATTAAGTTTCAGAACTGGGCGATAAGACTCTATATGTACGATAAAATAATGTTTGGAAGTAAAATTATTTGGAAAATATCTTAGTGCTAGTGTTTTATGTTCAAATGTTTTATACAATTTAAATTCTTTTTATAACTAAAAGATAATTTTGTGTTTTCTTACATTATCATTTTACTTGCGAGTAACATGCCATATAAACAATAGTTTATGACTATCCGAACTTTGAATTTAGTAAATTTGTTAAAACATTTAAACACATAAACTATTGTTTAAGTGATTAATAAGATTCAACCGAACGTAATGGACTATAAAATTCAAGAATGTAACATGTCATGTTTAAAAATTTATGTTTCCTTTGACAATTTTAAAACCAAAATTATCGGATACTTTTCACTATTTTCAAAATAAAAAAAATTATGATTTTTCTATTGTTATAAATACAATAATTGTTTCATTTAAATACTACTGCATGAAAACCTAAGTAACTTAAAACGTTTCCTGTCTCATTCCATTCCTGTTACCATTAATTCTATAATGTTTAAAAGCCCAAGAATGTTTGCTATCTGAAGTAATAATATTGTTTTCACTATATGTTTGAGTACATTTTTCTGCCATTCCTAACTTTTCAATATTTTCTTCTGTTAACGCGTTTCGGATTAACACCATTTTCAACAGAAGAGAATATTGAAAAGTTAGGAATGGTAGAAAAATGTACTCAAACATATAGAAATATTCCTAACAGAAATGAAGATGAGTATATTAATAATTTGTTTTCACTACTTTAAATTTCTTTTCTCTATCTTACATATAGATGATGCTTTGTCCGGAGTTTTATATTTTTAGAGAAGTTTTCTGATTATTTATTCCAAAAAGTTTTTTGTTTTAGCCATTACCATTTTGTCACCTAAAAATAGTGTGTACAGTACTGTACACTTTTAATTTAATTTATTTTAGGTTATATCCATATCTATCCACACGACTGTTTAGAATATTTTCGTCTCTCGCTCACCACAAACACCTAGAAACCTTAATTATTACAAAATTAAAATAACAAATCTATAAACACACTATTACTCGCACAAATTCTTAGGGAAAAGATAGATTTATTTCCTCCCGAAAGAGAGTAGGTGTACGTCAGACATATATCCTTGCAGTGAACGATAACCCGCAATTATATTTTCAAACCTTATTCGTATTTAAGAGTCAATACACTTTTCATTTCCTTGAAATAGTTACAAAGTAATCTACTCGTATATATTGATTTGACACTGGCCACCTTGTTTCTGTATCTTTTAAGCACAATATTTTATTATTTTACTCTTCTAATTTTACTTTACTAATTATACTCTTAGGCCTACTCTAATATTAGTCACACAAATAACAGTCGTTTCTTTAAAACTTTGAACTGTTTTGAATGAAACAACCATTCTTCTTTTTAATTTCAAAAATCTATTGTACATACACAGATGAACAAAAATAAATGTAACGTAACGTAAGAAGTGAATCCAAAACAGTTCCAAACAGTAAACGTTAAATTACTCAGATGAAGATCAGGGACTATTTTCTCAACGTTATAGATTGTTGGAAAAGGAAAAACTATCCGCTAGCTAATTGCAATCCTGAATTTTTGATGATGCTTTTATTGATAAAGCTTATGATATAAATGTCGTTTGAGTATTACAAATTGTTAGTTTTGAGATTTATTCTGATTATAATTTAACGCTAAGTTATATTCCTTACGAAGAGTAAGAAAACGGCACTAGCCAAGTTGATGTTGTCTCACTGAACAAATTGTGCTAGTGTCACTTGGCAAATATGTTCACCTAACTTTCTATGTTCTATACGTTTCAAGGGCGAAGTTGTATTTGTCCTACAAGCCATGTTAGGTTTGTCGTACTATTCAAGTTGTATTCGTCTCAAAACTTGAGTTTCGTTTGTCTCACTAGCCATATTTCATTCGTATCACTTGCCATGTTGTATTATTTCAACTAGACAGGTTGTATTTGTCTCCCTAGTCATGTTGAGTTTGTCTTACTATTAAAATGTATTTTCCAGAGCCAAGTGGCGTTTGTCTTAATAGAAACATTCTATTTGGTTCACTAGAATGGTTATATTTATCTCATTAACTAAGTTATGTTGTTCTATTATTATAACCTTGTAGATAGATAAAGAAAGTGACTACTCCTTGACTCAAAAGACCAAAAATACAAATTCTACCAATCACTGCGGGCAATGACTCATGGGTGAAATCAGATAAATAGAGAGCAGAAATATTTGTCAATTACCTGCTAGACGTCTTTGCGAAGACAAACTACTAGTTAAAATATAAGATACCTAAGGAGAACTGATACCCTGAAGATTCGAATCATCACATTCAAAGAACTTTAGGAGAAATTACGAAATGTTCCAAACGAGAAAGCCGCTGGGTATGATCTATTCACCGGTAAAATCCTGAAGACGTTGCCACCGCAATGCTGTCCCCAACTTCTCCGTTTAATTCATGCGTTCTTCCGGCATAAATTCGTTCCGTGTAGTGTAAGATAACCGAGATACTAATGTTTACAAAACATCCTGTCGTCCGATATCTTTATTTCGAGTGATAGCATAGGTTTTTGAGAGACTACTGCTGGAGTGACTCAAACCAAGAACTGAATAGCTGGATTTGGTTTTGAACCACCAATACCGGGATACGTACGCTACGATAGCAATTATGAAATTATTGAGGAAACTTTGAGTCGAAGAAGGTAAGATCTGGCGTTTTCTTTGACGTCCCCCAGGCATTTAACTATTGAAAATTCTTCACGATGTTCTAGATGAATTTTGGCCAATACTCAAGTCCTATCTTGTGAGCAGCAGAATGTTTCACATTAAGCAAGTTGGGGAGTACTCCACTTTCAAAGACATCGTCGCAGGGGTGCCTCAGGGCAATGTCCTTGCCCCGGGGCTGTACCTTCTCTACACAAGAGATATACCGGTCAATGGAAGCGCCATTATGGTGACCTTCGTAAACAGCGAAATAACGAGGAATAAATTGCTATTTGCTAATAGACCATTTAACAGGAACAAGCCTAATGGAAGCAAGTCTGCTCGAGTTATATTTACCAATAAGGCAGAGAGCAAAACTGACTTGACAATAAATGGCCAACTCGTCGCTTGTAGGAAAAAGGTGAAATACAGTACCTAGGTCCAATGTTGGACACTAAGCTGAAATCGAAAACCCACGTGAAGAAAAAAAAACAAACGAACAGGAGATCCGGTACAGAAGACTAGTGTGGCTCATTGCTCGATATTCTGAGTTAAGATGCTACAGTAATTTTATAATGTACAAGCAGCAATCTGCAAATGTAAGAGCAGCAATCTGCAAATTATCAAGCACTTCTAAAATAAACTGTTGAGGCCATAGTGAGGTTGAGGCCATGCTACGTCCGAAACTCTGTGATACATAGATGTCGTAAAATAAAGAGCGTGAGAGAGGAGGCCGTCTCTGCAGCAGTGAATCAATTCGAGCGATTCCACCCTACAGCTCTACGGCTGGCTGGCAGGGTGCCAGCTAGCCACGAAACCTTTGAACCTAGTTCCAAAGCAGCATCAACTGCACATCATCAACAGTACTAGAATATCAAATAGGTGTCGTTCACTGGAACTAGCCTGACTTTTTTCAACCGCCCTCAGAAAGTAAGCTGCTAGATATAACTGCAGCAAATCAAACAAACAAACAAATGAACTATCGGGAACGCTATTTTTAGTACGTTTCTAAAATGCTAAAACAAAATCTATCGAATTTTCATCTCTCTATAGCTAATAGTTTCTTTGAAGTAATATCGGAGCATTTGTGTCTTCTCATGTATATTGTATATATTTTGATAAGATTTAATTATTTAAAATGCGTATGCCAATATATACCAGGAATTATCAACGGTAAAAAAATCGTTTCATATTTTATATGCATATTATTTATTGCAATTGTAATTTCTTTAAATTCATATATGTCAATCAGAGAATTCAGTAACAGTCCGAAAGTGATGTAACTGTTTCCGAAAATTCCATAAAATGCATCATCGAGTCAAGTTTTCCGGACTTAAATGCTAGTTAGAGATTGTATCTCGTAACCTATCCCATTAGAAATAATCACCTATGCTTAAAATATTCATTAATGTAAAATGCATTTCTATTATGCTTAGAAACGATAAAATATTGTAAGAAGAAAAGTTAGATCTTATCTTGCTCTGTATTTTAGTTGAGTAAATGTTTGTGTTGCAAAATGTATATAATTAAGTTTATTTTATAGAAGCCATTTAGGAACTGAAAAGCCAATTTTAATAAACGTTCCATTACTTGGATGTGGAGTTGATAACACTAATCTATTTTTAAACAAATATGTACCTAAGAATAACATTTCCTGTTTTATAAACTTTATAAAAGTAGGTCAAATGATGCTCTTAAAATTTGTTTACTCTATATGTTTTCCAAAGAAAAAATATAAAAGTAAATTTATAAGATGAAATTGTACTTTTAAAGTAATCTTTAAACCATCCATTTAGTTTATGTACTTATAAGTAACCCGTTTAATATCCATCATAGACTATATTGATTAGTATACCGATCTATGTAGCACACTTTTACATACTGTAGTAATTATTATTATTATCGTTGTTATATAATGAAAATTGTTAAAATAGAGATCCGTTTGGTTTTACGACATGCAAGCATTAAAAGGGTTCTTTCCCTAACTCAGAGCATGTTTAATGAATAAAAAGTAAGTTTCACATTATTTAAACCTAACTGCTCCGTTAACTGTGTCAGAACTCATCTCAATTCAACACGAACTCAAGCGGGGCATTGAATTATTGTAATAATAACCTAATTGGAAATATTTGAAATCGCAAGGTTGCAATCGTTACCGTAACAGAGATTTATAACACAAATTAAATTTGGTTCAATTATCCGTTATTATTTGGAAATAAGGGGCCTTCAAATGTATTAACAATGCCATTGATTGGTACAATAAGATATATTTTAGTGGTTTTACCGAATAATATACTGATCGTTTTAATAAGAAATATCTTTGGTATTTCTAACAAGTTATATCCCTGGTCGCTTTGATGATATTTTAGGTGGTTCAAACAATCAATATCCTAGGTGGCTCTGATGAATCCTAGGTGGTTTAAACAATCAATATTCTTGGTGGCTCTGATGAATCCCAGATGGTTTAAACAATCAATATTCTTGGTGGCTCTGATGATGTCCTAGGTGGTTTAAACAATTAATATTCTTGGTGGCTCTGATGATATCTTAGGTGGTTTAAACAATCAATATCCTTGGAGGGTCTGATGAATCCTAAGTGGTTTAAGTAATCAATATTCTTGGTGAGCCTGGTGAATCCTAGGTGGTTTAAACAATCAATTTCTTGGTGGCTCTGATAAATCCTAGATGGTTGAAAGAATCAATATTCTTGAGGGCTCTGAGGATATCCTGGGTGGATCAATTAATCAATATCCTTGGTGGCTCTGACGATATCCTACGTGGTTTAGACAATCAATATCATTGTCCTTTCTGATGATATCCTAGGTGGGTTAAACAATAAATACCTTAATGGTGGACACAATAATAATCTAGCCGATTCTTATAATCAATAACTTGGTGTTAAAAAGCAATGTCTTGGTTTTGCTAATACACGGTTGTGTTAGATTTAACACTCTAATAATCATTATCCTTGGCGGTTCTTATAATAAGTATCCTAAATGATTCTAGAAAGCAGTTAGTTTAATGGTTCTAACAATCTTGTAATCGATATTATTTGTGGATACAATAATAATCCAGGTGATCCTTATAATCAATATCCTGTGTTATAAGGAACGTGTTGGTGGTTCTAATAAGGAAATCTTGTGATGGAATTAACAAACTAACAATCAATATCCTTGGTGGATTGACTTATTGTTTAGAAAGCAACGCCTTCGGTTTTATTTAGACACATCTTGGTAGTTGTCATACGTAACGCATTTGTTTGTTTTATTAAGCATTAATTAATTATTCTTGGTAGTTCTAGCTACAAATGTGCTTGATGGTTTTAATGAGAAATTCCCTGCATGGGCATAACAAGCTAGAGTAGGCCTAAATATCTTTTGAGGCTGTAATTATATCGTTGGCTAATTATATCTAATAATCACTACCAATGATTTTATAAAGCGATGTCGTGGTGGTTCTAACAAGAAATGACTTCGGTGATCCTGACAAACGTCCTTTTTTCTATTTTTGAGCCGATCAACTGTGAACCCAGTCAGCAGCTCTCTTTGGCCTCTAATTTGTTGCACTTTGTCGTTTTCCTTAGTTCATTAAGAAGCTTCTTTCTGAAATAGCTGTAGATTTCTTTTTGCGGAAGTCCATGTCTAATTCCTCAGTCTTTTTCAAAGACTTTACCCCTTAAAGAAAATTAAAATTTTGCGTACTCTCTTCATGTTTGGGGAGGCGGTTGAATTAAAAATACTTTTACATCAAAAACACAATACTTTTTGAAAATTTATTTAAAATGCATTACAAAAAATTTATGAAAAGGACGAGCTTACAGTCGAATCACTTTGTGAAAAATCGGGGTGTTAGATACGCACTTCCAAGAAGCGCCAGTGCGCATGCGCGTTAGGGTGACAGCTCTGAGTGACACTTCAGTTAATCGTGAAAGCAGCAGGTGGTGGATCTACACGTACCTTTCCAAAAACATTTTCCTGTGTTTTGTTTCGATTTGTGTTTTATGTTATCTTTTTTATTTTATAGTGCACGTGTTTCTAGTTTCTTTAAGAAATGGTGCAACCGGGTAGTACCCGTGTTCTTTCTCTTGACGTGCATAAAAGATTCAACTTAGCTTGAAGTATGTAGCCAGGTAAGTAGTGTTTCTACTTAGAACTTTCTCTTCCACCCTCCTATACTTCTTTTTATATAATTCCTCACTGTTGGGTTCACGTTTTGTTAAGTACAGCCTTAAATCGTCTTCAACGTTAGGTTTGTTTCTGTATTTACGTTTTATGTTAAGCTCGGATACCCTCTTTCACATAGGTATGTAGTTGAAAACTCAATAAGAAACTTTACAGCAACATTTGAAAGCTCTTGGTACTCCTCTTCAACACCGATCAAAAGATCTAACAACGTAGCATTTCTAACAATGAAATATTTTGTTTTTAACTTCGAATCACATGATAGTTCAACCAGTTGTTTCTTCTGTAATGTTTCAGGTTGCTAAAAGTTTCGATAGCATCAAACGTATCACGGATCCAATACAACTTTTTGTCTGCGGGGGGGAAGTGTTCTCTTATTCTGGTCCTCAATGAGCTGAGGTGATGTCCAACTAGAGTTTTAAGGTCAGCAAAAGCAAATATACTTTTTTCGTTTTCATTCAAAATTGAGTTCAATGTTTCAGGAGTATTGTAATTGTTGTTTCTATTTCATTTTCCCAGAGTATTATCTATTTAACCATTGCGATTGTTCTGTTTTCAACATAGAAAATATCAGAACCACAAGCTTTCATAAACTTACTCCAGATGTACAGTTTTTGAAAATAATCACACAAATAAGCAAATTTTAAAAGCGAATCAAAACCAGTGAGTACTGGTGAAAAAATTATATTTGTGCACTGTGAAGAAAAGATGCAATTATTTGTGGTGCTCAACACAGCAGGTTTCCACGTGAACTTCAGTGTCTAATAGCAAATTTCCATGAAGACTACCCGTATCTTGACAAAGGATTTTAAACTAGCGAGTTTTTTAGGGCAGTTTTTTATAAAATTCACACTTTTTACACTCTAGTCGAGGACTTCTTTCAACTTGTCATAAAAGTGCTTGGCTGCACAAGTATTCAATTAGATTCCATTATTAAATTATAACCTGCGTGATTACGAAACAGAAAGTAATAAAAATGGTAAAGTGAAATGTACCTGTACATGTGACATTTTTGTATGCTTAATTTAAATATTTTCAACCATTTTCTACTCTTCAACGTAATAGGCTCCCACGGGCGTCATGTTCCAGTCATAATTCTACATTTATGTGACAAACCAAACTTGTGTTGTATATGTTTGTTTTACTTTTATAAACGATCAATTCTTTTATCAGATTGACCCAACAGTGTTATGAAAACTTCAAAAAATGATAACATATAAGGATACGTAGTTACGTAATCAAATGATACATTTCAAAATTTCGCCACATTAACTATATTCTACCTTTAATTTATTATTATTAAATTACTAAATCTGGCCAGTTTAGTTTTAGAAGGTAAAGTTTATTTATTATTATAACTCATTTATTATTATTAATATGCATAACTTAACATAATAGCTAAAACATACAACTTTTTACTATACATAGCTAAAATTTAAATCACAGACATTTTTTTGTTGTTAAATAATTCGAAAACGTATGTCTACAACAAATAACAAATTTCAAAACGTCACATATTCCGTTACGTACCAGTGCTGACAACGTAACAAATTACTATGACTTTACAATTGTAACAGTAGTCTACGTTTAAGGAAACGTCATTTCAGCGAAGGTCGTCCATTATTTCCTTAAAAATAATTCTGCTTAGAACTGGATTCCAATGCGAACCTCTCAAGATCTCTGACACTAGGAAGTCCTATTCTGGCTTGTCGGGATAAAAATAAATTTAATCTATTTCTAAATCAACAAACAGTAAATTTCGCAATGACCAGAAAGTCTTCATTTCTCACGCTATTCATGTTACGATAACTTTTCTTACGCTTCGAAGCGCCATGTCATTTATAATCGACTAAAAATTTTTATTGAGGATGTAATACATATATATATATATATATATATATATATATATATATATATATATATATATATATTGTTGTTATTGCTTGGGGGCTTATTTTGGATAGTTAAAATCTGGATGGTTAAAATCAGGGGCACAGAGCGGGAGATTTGATGATTAGCAACCCCTAAACCTTATAGAATTTCTTTTAATTTTTTATAGACGGAAATATATATTTTTTTAATTAGACAGTTTATTATGTTTTTTTTAGAATGCCATGAAAACGCAAATAGACTATCATAAGTTCAAGATTTTGTTTCTATAAAACGATTTGACAGTAAACAGAGAGCTGTTAATAGTGCACTTATAATGTCCGTAAAAGGCTTCAATATGCATAGCCTCTCTTGGCTATGGCCGCATCCTTCTACAATAGTCTAATACTTATGAATAACTCCGATCAAACTACGGCACTAGATACGGCACATCCCCAACCAAGACTTTAACTGGTCCTCCTAAGTATTCAGTGTTTAAATGTATAAAAAAACAAAATATATGTAGTTTTTCTTTACTTGAACACACAGGCGCAAGATGGGATATACTCGTACATAACATAGATAAGAGCAACACAAGAATAAGAGCGGTACACATATAGGAGCAACACATCGATAGGAACAGCACATAGATAGCAGCAGTACACATAAAAGGATCAGCACATATATAGGGCAGCCACTCATTATTTTCTTCTTTAGCAGCACATGAATAGGAGCAGTTCATATACAGGAGCAACACATAGATAGAAGCAGCCAATTACTATTTTATTATTTAGTAGCATATGAATAGGAGCAGTTCATATATAAGAGCAACACTATTAGGAGCAGCCAATCACTATTTTCTTGTTTTATTTAACGTTACAACGTTTAACAAGGGTATTACAATAACTATTGTTTATGGAAGTAAGTTCCGAGAAATTAATGGTTTTTAGGGTAAGTGGTAAACTGATAATAGCGATGACAACCTTTTTTGGTTTTTTGCTAGGAAAAAAAGAAGTAATAATAATATCATTATTAATAATAAAAAT